>VZTD01004424.1:7183-258683 GCA_013397725.1 Rhagologus leucostigma
TTGCCAAGTGCTTCAGAAATCAGCATCTGGAGAGAGCAATCTTCTTCTCCGGGGAGAGCTGTAATCACGGCTCCTCGGTCCCACCCCGCTCCAGCCTCCCCTACACACGCACGCACACACACACACAGACACACACACGCACACACACACACAGAGGCACGCACCGCTGGAGCTTTTTTTGTCCTCCCCTAGGCGAGGGGCGGCAAGGGTGCAAGCAGTGGAGGAGGGGGAATGGGGAAAGGCAGAAGAATAAAGCACAGGGGGAGAGAGGCGGAGGGACGGGCTGGTTTTCTGGTGGGAACTGGGAGGTACCCGGTGGATCAGCCGCCAGCTGCGTCTGCCCCACGTTAGGTTCCGAGTGGCTTCGTGCGGGGCTCTCTTCCCGGGGGAAGAAGGAGGGCCCTGCCCGCTGCCGGAGGGGGGTATGGCCCTCCCCGTTCTCCTTCGCCCGCCCCGGCACACCGAGGATCCCTCGCACGCACCGTCTCTCCAGCTCCCCGGCAGCGGCTCCCTGCCGGCCGCCCCCGCCGCCCCCAGCGGTGACACCGGCACCTGTCCCTGTCCCCAGGCGGGGGAAGCCGGGGGGCAGGGCAGGCGGGTGAGGCGACACCTGGTTCCGCAAAGGGCACCCTGCCCCGCGCAGCCCCTCCGCCGGCCAGCGCTCCCGCAGCTGGGCAGGGGCGCCCCGCCTGCCGCTGCTCGCCCCCAGTCCAGGAAAGGACAGAGAAGGAGGTGAAGTCAGGAGGGAGAGGGGGTTCTGCCTCATGAGAAGGTTTTAGAGCCGTGAGGAAGAAGCACACATACGGGGCTGAGGGGACCTTCAACCCAAATATCAAAGGGATTGCATAGGGCACCAACAAATAGCCACAGCAGGTGGTTTTATTGATCACCAGCACCGTGTAAAATTATAGGCTATGTCTTGGAGCACTTAAGGAAGCACCAGCCAAGCTCACTAGACACAGAACACCTAAGAAGTATTTGCCCCGAGAAGTTTACAAGGCACTGCAAATAGCAGATATCATGTAAAATAAGACATCCCACTTCTTTCCTTTCATCTTTTTCTGTTGGCTTGGCTCCCTTTTCAAATCATGGCCCAAAGTTTGTCAGATTTACTTTCTGCAAGCCTAATGGTTAAACTTCCTGAAGTTGTAGCTAGCCAGAGGAAAGTAGAGGAAGGAAACAAGCAGCTACACAGAAAAATATGCAGTTAGCCGATAAAGAAGGGCAGATGCTTGCACAGGCAATTATCATGTAATATCTATTTTTATACTGTTTTCATAATACTCTAATTTCTTATTAGATGGTTTTGGGTTTTTTTTGGTTTTGCCTTTCTTTTTTTTTTTTTTTTAAACAGGCTTGGAGGTGTAAATATCCATCCAGAAAAATTCACTGCTTTGCAATACAGAACCTAGTATGTAAGAATAGGTACTTGTTTCAGCAGAGGCTTCAGCTTCTTTGATATTGACCATTTTTTCCCTAAATCCTTTAATCTACAAAACGCTATTTTTATACAGAGGGCAAAAGTGTATGGTGGGAACTCCAGTATACAGGGATTTTGTATTAATACTAGACCAACCAGGAACAGAACATGCACAATCGGATCTGGATAATACATTTTAATTCTATTTAAAAGTGTCTCTAAAGAGATTCAGCTAAGACTCATTGGATTTTCTATCTGGCAATTTTTACAGAGCAGCAATTTCCGCACAACGGTTACAATTGCCTTAACTAATGCAATTAGACAGAGAGGTGGTTATTTTTAAAAAAAATTAAATTTCAGTGTAGTATCTTTGCATACTGCTTTCTTTTTCCTTCCTTCTCAAAAGTGGGCAAGACACGATGTTACCTTCCTTAAGACCACTCAAGAGGGAAGCGCTCCTCCGAGTGCCGCCCCAGTGGGCCTCCCCCTGCCCCGGCCCTGGTCCCGTCCCGGCCGCGTTCCGTGACCCGGTCTGTTTCGGCCTGCAGCACCACGGACAGCGGAGCAGACACCGGCCGCACGTGGCACAGGGACATCCCGTCCCTGCCGTGGGGGAGCTGACAGGACACATCCCAAACTTGGCTGCTGGCTCCAAACAAAGGAATGAATGAGAGGGAGTAGGGCGAAATAGAGGCCAGCCACCCACTATCTCTCATTTTCTCAGGAATGCAGGGGTATAATACATACATATAGCCCTAACATTTGCATGAGAATCTCTCTCCAAAAAGAGGTGGGTCCCAAGTTCCTCTTTATAGTATCCGATTATGCTATGCATTATATACTATCTACTACTGTTGTTCTTTTTCTGTATTTTCCTTCCAATACTGGGCCTTTGCCAAAACACACTGACATTTCTCAACAACGTGATGCTCAGGGTGATGGCAAACAAGAGCAAGAGAGAGGGTGAAAACGGGTGGTGTACCTATAGACTAAGAGAAATGTGTTTCTTACTTCAGAGATCAAAAAAATAGCTTTGTACTCACATCTCAGAAATGAAGAGCAGTTGTTTACAGCTTGGAGTTTTACAAAGAAAACTCAAGAGAGCCATCTGGTGTCCTAACCTGTGATAAAATGTGTGCAATTCTAGTCAAAGCCAAGGTTCTGCTAACAGATGGATTGTACAAGTATGAACATATCGGCTACCTTAAAGACTAGGAATTGCATGAGATTATGCATTTAGGACAAATGGAAATATCTTAGTTATGACATTTTCTACATTAAAACAGTGTTTTATTTCTGATTAACAAAACTTGGGATATGAAAGCAAACCATTAAAAGCCAAAGAGGGGGAGAAGAGATTTTCAATGCTTTCTATTCTCCCATCTGTTCATTTCTAACTGGTAATTTATTATGAATTTCAGGAGTTTTCTAAAACAAAAACATTATAGAATCTATAAAATTGCTTTCTTGGATGAATTTTAGAGTAAAAAATTCAATGTATATGAAGTGTGTATAAAATACTTGCTTTATTATATGCTAGGGTATGAAACAGTATTATTCCTTAATTTATTTTTTTCTGTATTACTGGGAACAAACCATATTACATTTCAGCTAATTTAATATGTACATTTCAATGTGATCTTTTCAGGCATCAAAGTTCAATATTAAAATATACGCCATTGATATTTGTGTATATGCATGTAGTAGAGATACATAAAATGCTTTTATAAGAAGTTCCATTAGGAAAAATGGTATTCAATGCTTTATAGTCTATCCTACCCTAGATCCACATGCTACAAAATTTATAGAACTTTAAATGTCATCCTTACACACTATGTGCTGTGGGATTTTTCTTTTTTTTTTTTTCTCTTATTATATGTTTTGCAATAATTTGGATAATGTTACAAGCTGCAGAGTAATATGTGTTCAGTGCAGACATGAAAACTTGACAGAGATCTTCCTTTCATAAGCCATTTCAATATAAACAAAAATGTACAGGTATGTACCCATGTACGCACACTCCACGCAAATTTTCTCCTCACAGATATCTTGAAACCATTCTTGGTATCAAAGCCCCAAACCAAAATAGATCAAATAAAGGCCAAAGTTCTTACAAACATATTTTTTCTACGAGTGTAGAAGGTTAGATTATAACACTGCTTCTAAACATGTTTAAGTTTCATGAGCTCTACTGAAGTTTGTATTGCACTTGCTTGCCAACAATAGGGCACACACAGCTCACTTGTCCAGTTAAATACACTAGAAGATGACGAGGTAAAGTCAGCTTACATTCTAGAAGTCATTAATAAAGTATAGTGCATCTATGTGTTCTTTCAGACTCTACAGAGTTGAAGATGGTTTCGTGTCTTTGAAAATGTTTTGTCTTTTTTGTTTGGAAGATGTCGTGTGCTGTAGTTGCAGAAAATATTAGCACCTTACTCCTTATACTTCCACTCAAAATAGAAAGGAAGATCTAGGGGTAAAAGTACCAACTTAGGCCTAATAACTGAAAGGCATGCGTAAAAGTACATCTAGACCACTGGGAAAATTTAATATTCCAAGAAGAGACATTTCAGGAGTGCAAAAATTACTTGTTTCTAAATTGTAATGGATTTATTTAATCACCCTTATGGTCCTTCTGATAAGACTGTAGACTGATTGCCAAAGTACTGTTTCCAGCTGAAGTTGTGATTCTGATTTATCGGTTCTGATAAAAAAAATTATTGAAGGTTGCTGGTAGTTTTGGTGGACCATAATTAAAGTGTCTAAATTCAATGTACATACTAAGACCCCTCCCCTCACCCAAAATATCATAAGAAAATGTGATACAGTCCTACAAATAGGATTATTCATGTAATTGCAAACTGGTATTATCCCAGGGCACACAGTGTATACATATGAGGAAGGATGGGTGTCAACAAGGAATAGTAACTTTCAGTTCTTCACTTAATTCTCTTGGGGGACAAAGATGGAGCAAGAGAAATAACTTAATTACTTGAACAAGGTGAAATATACAATCTATGGCTTACTCTATGGGTTGGTAAGTGTTTAATTGTACAAAACTGAATAAGCTAGAAAAATGTTTGTCAGCTTAAAAGATCACGTTTTTCATGAGCATACCAGTATGAACATATTAAAACATAGACAATAATTGCCTTTTCAGATAGTTTATGTGCATTCCATGTTTATAGTAAGACTAGTATGGTATGTTTGTGCAATGAGCTGTAAAGAGTTTAAATTAGGACAGTTTTATATGGTCTTGTATACTAATACGGATATAATTCTCCTTATAAGTTATTGTTAATTTCTCAAACGACAATTCAGTATGAAGCACTGAAATTTGAAATCCTTAACCCCCTGAACACTTGGTGCTCACTGATTAGACTTTGAAGAACATTAAGAACAAAGTTTGTTAAACATGGTAATACATTTCACAGAATTTGGATTTCTATCCTTTCACGCTTCTCTGTATCAAAAACACTCAGCTTTCAGTCTTAGCATTCACAATGCACTCAAGGAGCCAAAATCATACCTATTAGAGTTTACTAACTACATAGAAAGTCTTATGGAGTCACTTGTTTAAATAGGTCAGGTGAATCCGTTTGATTAAGACAAATGTAAGCTTCCAATATGTTGTTCAAAGGACTGCACATATTTTAGCCAGCTTCTTCACAGGCTTTGGACTTACTTGACCTTATGTATCCAACTCACAAGAAAAAACATTAAAGCATAATTCTCGTATAGGCAAGAATAAATGAATGCACCATGTAAGGAAATCTTGCATTAGATGACTGGTTATGCAGAGAACTATCATTCAAATACGTAACACCTACGATGCTGCCTATAGCAGCTCAGGAGCAATATTTCTTCTGCATTGACCAGTGATATTTCTTTCATATATTTCCTGGGACATATCTGTAATTCAAAGGGCTGAGTACCTCTACACTAGATATTGTCTTACTCTTTAGACATTACATAATTCTCAGATTGCTTGGGTTTGCTTTTGCTTTTTTTGACTTTGCTGTCCCCTTCCCTTTCCAATGACAAATTGCACTGATTATCCTGTAGTAATGAGTCTCACGAGTAGTGCTGTGTCAAGTAAAATATCTGCTTTAATTCAGTTTGGTTTTTTATTCCATGGGCTAACTCTTCATCCTTCAACAGGGGAAAAAGGTGGATAAAGATTCTTAGCACTATTTTTAACAACTGATATTTCAGCCAGATAAGATGTATGATTACAGCTGCTAACTCCTGGCACAGCTCCTGTGACATCTTTCATGACTCTTTCACTCTATCTGTCCTCTACTTCTGACACCACTTCTTTTGAGACCAGGTGAACAAAAGAAACCAGCTGGAGCATCTGAACAGCACACATATCATGTAAGGATCTCCAAAATAGCTCGCCCAGGCCCAAAACTTAAACCCAGTAAATCTCTTAAACAGTTAACAACAACAGTGAAGGAAGAAAATAATAAAAAGAATCAAGATCATTTTTAGTTTAAAATCCAAAAAAGTAATTAAAAATTAAATACATTGTGGTTTCTGCAGTGACATATATAACATTTTACCTTCAAAAATGAGATAGTCTCTGTAAAGAGAGGTTCGTAATAACTAATAACAGATACAGATTACCATTAATTTTGTTCTTACTGAAGCTAATAGCAGATCTGCCACCAGACTGCTTCAAACAATGCTCTGGTGACACAAGTCAGAAAAGGACTTGCATTAAAGAAAAGCAAACACAAACACCACCCCCCCCCCGTCTTTAGTCCACACAGCTGCAGAGAGCAGTTTAAGATTTAGAGGCCTAAAAACAGCATGGAGAGCTTCTTCATTAATATGCACAGCTTAAGCCAACATCTGTTGCATTTACTTATCTAGCCACAGCAGGACTTGTCTGCTTTGCCTGACTTCTGAAACATGCAACAGACTTTGCTGTTATTCTCTCAAGTAACTGAAAGTCCCTGTAAGGTGAGTCTGCTTAATTTTGTTCTACAGAAACAAAAGAAATACTGTTCCTAAGAAATGTGGTCTCTACAGTGAATTTGCTCTGGAGTCAGTACAGCTGGCAGAGCATGTAAGCTGCTATACCTGTTTCAGAATACTCTCCAGTGGGGATTTCCTACACCTAGAACGTATTTACAGGTGGCTTTCTTTCTCTCCTTGGAACAAATATGAAAACACATGACAATAGGAGGAAAAAATGTGCAGTATTTCTGAACCCTGAGAAGAAGGGAGGTGTTGGATTTTGACCATCTCACAGAGATCCAGGAGAAAAGGCACTTAATATCCATTAAAATAAAATACTGAACAGAAAAGACAGTATGAGCAGAGATGCACATGAATTGCTACCTTGAGAAGCAGAAGGATGATTCCCCTCAAAATATACCTAATAATCTTTTAAGTATAAAAAGTGATTTTAACCAGTGACAGGAAGAACTGGAGCGTGTCTGTCCATGCTCTTGAATGCACACATACACACACAGACACACTCACAACACTTTGTTTCTTGGAAGAAACCAAGAAACACACTCCCTGCCAAATAATCTAGGAAAAAATAGTCTTATTTTCTGCTATGTGACCTAAAATTGACAGTGTGATTAATTTCACAAAATAACTTTCAGACAGTCATCTTTGTGTGCAATTCTTCTACCATTTTTTTCTAGTAACTTTTTCTTTGCAATACCTTTGATACTATTTTTAAGACATTTACAAGGAAAGAAAACCCCCAAAACTAGTATCTCATTCTTTTCTTATTCAAGAGGAGAGATCATACAATATTTCTCTGGGTACTGCAAGAAAATGTAGATATAGAACAATTCTGGCTAATGCCATGTTCATCCAAAGGGTAAATCTTGATCTCGTCTCAGATCTAATCACACAGATATGTCCCTTCCTTTGGGGTTCAGACACAACTAATGTTCTCTGAAAAAAGTCCCATACTGTGTTCCCCTTTCCAAACAAACAGAAAATTCAGTGCATTGTCTAATACTTTTATTAAATGCAGTAAATTGATGACAGATATAAATATCTGAAAAACAAGTATGCCTAGCTTCTTTTTAGTTAATCTAGATTTTCAGAAGTATCTGACATGCTAATGTAGTTTATATTAGCCTAGGAACAGATTTTTGCTTTCTCCCCCTCAGTGTTTCTTTCACTCTGTGTTATTTTATTTGACTGAAAGATTTTCTTTGCATTGGCACACTATTGTTAAGCAACAAATGCAAACAAATATTATCTATTACAAAAAAATGCCATGAGGAAACTTTATAGATATCAGCCTTCTCCCCTCTTTGATAATCAGTTTAATTCAGCTCTAGCTTCATCACCAGTGGTACTTGCTGTATCAGCACATTTCTATTTTACTTCTTCCAAAACAGAAACATTGATTTCTTCTATACCTTTTTTATGTGTTTAAAAAAGCCTAGCAAAACCAGTAATGAATGCTTTGACCTAAACAGAAAAAAAGGAATTTAAGAACTTCTGCTTGCCCATCTCGTTACTTATATGATCTAGAACATCAAGACAAAGTTCATAGACTTTTTCTATCTTTTTGTTTATTTTATAGACATGATAGACAGAATATAATGAATACTAGAATTATTTTTAAATCCTGAAGAAATTGCAGTACCTGCTCATGTTACTGTGGTGATATTCCTGGCTATTAGTTCAAATACCATAGCATTTATTATTAGTGGCAATAGCATGAATACTTCTAACATAGTGACCTGATTTTACAACCCAGTCTTACAAACTCAATACAAAATATCTGCCAGTTAAGACTTAACTCATCAAAACCTTTCAACATCATCTGTCTCTAATGTGCAGTGCAATTATCTGATTTGCCAGCAGTGGACACTGTTTGCCTAGTTATTCACAGATATATTGACTGAGGAATATCTTGCTACACATACTGGCATATTTTTCTTTTATTACTTGCACTCCAAGTAATAATCAAAATAATTGGCGTTATTTGTACCAGACACAAGCTGAGTAAAAATTGTGTGGTAGGAATATTTTTCAACATCTGTGTAATAGCATACTTCCCTTTCTTAAAAAAAAAAAAAAGGCAAAACCAAAAACCAGTATTTTTAAGTAACTTTAGGAAAAATATACACTTATTCACATGCAGTTGTTTTTTCTTTAAATCATAATAATTTCAAGTCGTAAAAGTTGTTCTGATGTAAAAAATAAACAATTCTTTGCTTATATTTTTCATAGAGTGATGGTTATGAGAATGAAATTGTACAGCCTTTGCACTGCTTCTACAAAATTCTTGCAAATAACAAAATGAGCAAGCTAAAAAATTCTAAGGAGAGTATTTACTTCAGTATACTGTATCCTATGTTGAATAATACGGTTGTTCAAGATATGCAAAGGATATGTTTTACCCACTGATATTTTTATAGGCACTTTGAAGTTAAGCTGAAGAGTAGGTTTTTGGTTAGGATGAAAGAATAGACGCCTATAAGACCAACACAAAGAATTGCAGAAGGTTTAGTAGAAATCAGCGTAGCTAGCTGGAACACAATTTCCATTAATCTTAAGAACAGAAAGAAATTCAAAGCACTTTGAAAAAAACAATACACAGGTTTAATCACATATAACATTATCTTAGGCACTATTACAAAAGTTAAAGCAATCACCTACTTATCTCAGTATTCAAATGACTCATTAAGCTCCTCCCAAAATGCCTATCAGTCTAACACCTAAATAAATGCAGTTTTCATGTAAGAATGTCCAGTATCTTAACAGCATAATTAGCTCATTTTCTGCCTAATGCAGCTGAAACCTCATAAACAGGGCCCAACAGTTTACTGCCAGTACATGTACACAGGACACCCACAAAGTCTACCAGAACTATGCCTTTTGTCATATGAAAAGTCCGTTGTATTCAGTGGTAGGATCATTTGAGATCTGCCTAAGACTGTTGTGAAATTGCCTCCCAGAACTTCAGAAATATTGGTATGAGCTCTAGGTTCTGGCAGGCTGTACTCCAGTCTTTGAGAACCTGGAGTATCCACTTGGTCAATGACTTTTTCAGTCTTTTGTTTTGTGCATAAAAGTGACTTAGGAGCCATCAGTCAGTACACAAATCCAGGCAACACTGAATACTTGGACTAGACTGAGAGACTGCAGAAACTTCCTTCCAGTCACATCAGCTCTTAAACCTGCTCAGCCTGTGACACCGGTAGGCAGAACACTGTCCCTTCCCAAACCCCGCTTTTCCCAAGCCTGCCACCTTAAAACTGAACTTGCTACTGATGGACAAGTGTCTCTTCAAACTCAATCCCTTGGCACACATTTATTACCAGAAATCTCTAAGCATCCCTTGCATTGCCCTTTTGTGCTAAGGTAGGTCTTGTATTTACAGAGATAAATTAAAATTTATCACCCCAAGTCTCAGGACTTTTTTACTTATTTCCAGCCTTAGTTTAAGCACTATGGAAAACTTGATTTAGCTACAGATGTAGGGAGGAAGAGCTAAATTAATACCAGGAAACAGCTTGATGAGTGGAAGCTCTCTTTGATGCAATCCAAACTGTGCTCTGTAAATAATAAGTGAGACGTTCTGGCTATGCTAGACTGACAAGGAAGAACAGAAGTCATTAGAAACAGAACAATCTGGCAGAAAAATTGCTGTGAACCTTATCTCCTTTGCTAATATTCTCTCTTTAGAGACAAAACATTGCTTTCTGGGCCTTAAAGCTCGAAGACAAACAGTGTACATATCATAATTTATTGTGAAGAAAAAGAAATCTTAAAATTACCATTGCAGTTTTACACATAAGGAATAGGGTACTATACCATTCTCTAAGTATCACTCATATAAGTAAGTTTTTTGTGATTTTGTTTGCTATTGTGTCGTACAAAATAATAGTTCTTTGATGCCACTCACGTTTTTTAAATTAACCACTAAAACCTTGGATACAGGTAGATCAATTTTGCATTGAATCCATTTTTAAAATAAATCTCCTAATTGAAAAAAAAAAAAAGATGACCAACAAGAGTGGACCTGGATCTGAACAGCGCATAGATATTTTTGAATCTGATGGTTTTCTTTTTCCCAAGACAGAAAACCACTTCTGTTTTACAACAGGATCTTTTAACTGAAAATGTATTCAAAAAAGGAATAAAACTATTTTTTCTGATAAGCTGTCTGAGCACAATTTATTTCTGAAATTATTTGTGATTAGAAGTTAGCACATTTAAACATGTGGAGTTGTTGGCAGTTTAAACCTTGACTGTTTGTTACATGCTTCACATGACATCACATGTGATTTTCTGAAGCACAGATAATCCTTACCACTTCCAGTGTACTTTCAAAATATTATTTTCTGATGTCCTTGATTTATGAACCATTTCCCTCTACATGAAGTTAATCTATCAATGGTCTACACAGGCTCAAATACAAATATCAGCAGTTACCTGACAAAGCTTAAGCAATTTAGTTCTCAAACTCAAAATGTTTCTCCGAAGATCATCACAGGACATAATTTCTTTTACTTAAAAATATTTATTTAATAATTATATTATAAAAAGACATAGATTTATACATGAAATGAAACACATAGAGACACACAATTTTCCCACTGCCATAAGTGAAATGTAAGACTGGAGTCTAGAAAACAAAACCTCAGATAGCCTATCAGGAGTGAATCTAAATGATGAGATAGATACAAGATGTAAGGGCGTACGAGAACGTGTCTTTAAAATTCCTCAGAATTTTTTTACAAGGATAAAGGAATTAAATTCTTATATATGTATACTGACACGTGCGAAAACACACAAATATGGAAGAGACTAGAAAATAATATAAATTAAGATGTTATTCAAAGAAATCTATGACCAATTTAGTGATCTAAGCAAATTTCAAATCTATCATTGCTAAATGAAGACTGTTTTCTTTATTCTAAGTATTCAAGAAATCAAATGAAGCTACAGAAAAAACTTTTTGAACTGAAAGAAGAAATATCTTTTGCAGACTGAAGAATAAATTGGCCATTTTTTTTCTATGAAAATAATAGTATATAAAAAAAATTTCCAGAAAATTTATTTCTTACTTATTTATTTTATTATTTATTATTTTGTTACTTATTTATTTTAAAAAAAAAAAGAATAAAAAGTCTAAGTAAGAGTATCCTACTGTTACCAATCAACAAACCTGATCTTACTGAAATGGAAATCTATATCATAATTTATCATATATAGCAAAGTTAGAGAAAATATTTTAACAATTTCAGTCATCACTAACAACTTTGACAATAAGCAAGAAGGAATAGTATAATATCGAAGGAAAGACAGAGTGATTATTCACAGAGAAGCCTTGCAGTGCCTTTTTTTGATTCACTCCAAACAAAAACCAGGACCTTTTGTTCTCATACAAAAATTAAGGCAGATTAGTGGATTTGCTGGGAAAATCCCCTTCGTAAGACAGTTACCTTAACATGAATTGTCACAGAGTTTCTGTTAACAGGGGTATCCAGCACCCCGTACGTACAGGTATTTTTCCAACACAGATTCTGAGCTGCTGAATGCAAGACCCCATTCCTCTTTCACTGGCCATAAAAGTAGCTTTTAGATTTAGATTCCTAAGCCTAATTCTGCCTCTCTAAAATGCACCTCTGATGCTTCAAACACTATGAAATATTTAAGTTCCTATAGGGGTTTATACCAACAAAAAAAGTTTGAGATAAGCTTTTTTAAAAAAGAAATTTTTAAAGTTATTTAAAAAGTTATCAGTTTTTAGTAGGTAATAAATCACTATTTGAAATAGAGTTTTTGTTTTCCAGCATCAGCTGAAATATCCTGGATTTCCTTTTTTTCCTGATTATAATGCTCATGCCCATCAGAAATCTTTAGGCCATTTAAATTTTCTCACAAAAGCCAGCAAGGGTGCTAATTAAAAGAATATGTAGAACAGTTATAATGTGAGGCACTGTAACAATATAAATTATCAGAGATTATCAACTTTCATGCACTCAGTTATACCTGCAGGAACTTTAATATTTTGTATTGTAGCTCTGATCATTTCTCCTGTTATTCAGTGATGCTTAAACACATCCCAAGACAGATCTCCTTTCTCTTTAGACTACACTTAATCAGCATTCTAACATATTAATAAAATCTGGTGTACATGTGCTTTTTTGCACACAGGGGCTCCCATAGTGACATTAGAGCTGAGAGGAAAGTAACCGCAGATTAATTATCTAGTTAACAGAAATTAATAGTAGTGTGAGCATCTATTCTCTATGATAAGAGCTGGCTATCTCCCCACTATTTCTCTGCAGATAAGTGGCATGATGCTGGTTAATGAGGGGCTTTTGGGGTGGAAGCGAGGAAGTGAAATGAAAGCATTAGATGAAAATCTGAGATGCTCTATGTCGCAAAGCCCTCTCAGCTTCCAATACATCTTCAGAGAACAAAAAAGCATCAACCGTTTCCACACCCACTCTGAGTCTGAAAGAATATTTCCACTTTAAAGCCTCATATTAAAATACTATGTAATTAATTGGCCTTTTGTATGAGCTTAATGCTAATTTCATTCATTAAACTAAGTCAACTATTAAAAAAAATTCTTGGTGTAGTTCTGCCATAAAATTAAACATCATACCTTATTTAGCTAAGACACAATACACAAGTTTATTCATTCTAACCGTCAACACATGTTGACATTGCCTTGGGAAAATGAATTTTAACTTCATTCAGGCTAGAGATACTGCCCTGCTCTGGGTTGCTCTGCTCCAGATGAACACAGAAGTGCAAGCAAAACAAGCTCCTCTATTTTTCCAAGATCTCCTTGTGGATACTCAATTTTCAAATATTTATTAATGACAACAAACTGACTTTTCGTAAAATATATTTTCTGTGTCCCTTTTCTCTTGGACAGCACCATTAATCTTTTTGTTTCTCTGTTCCGTTACTTTGGCTTCATTAACTTTGTCATGCTACTAAAAAACCACAATCTTTGCACGTTGTCGAGATTCAGTGTGTGTTATTTTTTGAATTGTTAATTATTTTTTAGCTCCCTGATAATCAAATCTTATTCTCTCCTTTGTGGCAGAGCTTTCCTTTGGAAGCCACTGAAGTACTCTCACAGTGTTATACTGTTCTGTATATGTGGTACCCAGCGCAAGGACTGAGCCTCTGTGACAGCTATGGCAAGACAAATCCTGCAGCCCACTGGTGATCTCCATATGCTAAACATTTCTGGTTTCATCACCTATCCATCCCACTAATGGCTTTCTCCCACAATACAAAACATTAGGAGGAAATCACTGCTGCTGCCAGCATCAGAATATTTATAAAGTCTTGATTTAGAGCACAAAGCTGTACTTTCTTTAATATAAATTAGACTATATAGATCACCTAACTTTAGTAATTATAGGGCCATATTCTCAGTGGTGTCCATGTAATCTGAGTTTTGTGGTAATTATGATTACTAATACAGGAAAGGAAATGAACTCTGAAGAACAGTAGGTAGATTTTAAAAGACAAAGAACGGTTTTGTCTCTGATGCACTCAATATTACTGCCAATTAGAGACAATTTTCTTGCTTATCCTCTGCCCACATAACATGGCAAATAAAGCAACAAACGCCCTAAATCAGACATTTAGAAAATTAAAATTTTATGAGTAAAAAAAAAAAAGAAGAAACCAGTATATAGTCTTTAAAAGCCAAGATCATAGAGGGTCACAACAGTCTAATTCACTTGTAATGTTACCTTAACTGATTACTTGCCAGTTGAAACTACTTGTTATTTTATGACAAATAAAACCCAGGTAATACAATCTCATTCAGAATCTGAACATTAGAGTGAGAGAAATGTTGCCCTATTCCCCTTTCCTTACTCTCTTACCAGCAGGTGGCACAAAGAGCAACAATAATGCTTAAGCTCACTCAAAAGACATTATTATGTACTAGTTTCCTCACAAGATCTAAGATAATTCCTTTATTCTTTCTGTAATAGTGATTAAACTCAAGCTCCAAACAAAGCTAATATTACTCAAATTTTTGAAAAATCCTTCATGTTTGTTATGACCTCTTAATAAATCTTCAGCTAATCAAAGAAACATTGCTAAGAAAACACTGTGGTAATCTGGAGTGGGAGAGCGTGCAGGAATGTATATATAATATATACAAGCACTAAAAACGCTTTGAGGATTCAGATTCGCAGTTGATACAGATTTATAATAACAAAAGGTGCAGGTCACCAAAACTTCATCACTAGAAGTTTGGAGTTTAGGCTACCTCTACATGGATCAACTTGTCCAAAGGAGACAAACACCCACCGAGACTTTGGAAAAATCTCACCACCTTCCACTGATTATAAATAAATCTGTGCTCCTAAGAATTAGTTGAAATGAGAGGGAAGGATTCAACAGCTTTGGTACAACGGAACATTTTTTGCTTCCAGATTCTTACAAGGAGCTCGCTGATCTCTGCCTGATTTAGTTTTTCGTAGTCCGGGTCAAGATTTTACAAGCCTGCTTTGTCCAACCTG
This sequence comes from Rhagologus leucostigma, assembly GCA_013397725.1. Classification (NCBI taxonomy): domain Eukaryota; kingdom Metazoa; phylum Chordata; class Aves; order Passeriformes; genus Rhagologus; species Rhagologus leucostigma. The sequence continues at coordinate 22,109 of VZTD01004424.1, forward strand.
CAGATAGGTTATCTTCATTCTTTCAGTCCCATATTTTACTAACTATTCCTTCTCTTCTTTTCTGGAGCTCTGTATCTCTCTCCCTAGGTGTGAGACAGGTACCACAGAAGCTGTTCTTTTTCTCTGCTGAAGGTCAGGTTCAGACCAGAATCAGAGAAGACATGAAGCAGGGTGAAGCTGCTTTGCCTCAGAGCACTCATGCTGTGCCAAGGTGCAGTTTGCATAGTGCCATTTGTGTGTTGGATCCTAGAACTGTTTAGGCTGGAAAAGGCCTTTAGGACCATCAAGCTGGTATGAAACAGGAGAGGGAACACTGATTTGGTTAGCACAGTCAACTTGTCTTTGTGTTTATATGGTCATAAATGTCATAACTTCCTGTAGATACCATAGGAAGATATTCAAATGAAAAGTGCAGAGAGAAATTATAATTCATTAGCTGCATCTATTTTAGCTACATAATTTCCCATGGAAATCATTGCATTCAAATCTTGCAAGAATCATTTTCAGTAGAACATCTGCACATGCTAGATTCATTATAAGAAGATCTCAGGGATTAAGGGACAATACTAATGATTTATTTTTATTTTATTTTTTTACTATCCTGAGCAGTAAGAATGATAAACAACCTTTGAGGATTATTATGCTCTTGGTTAATTAGGTAATACTTTATTAATCTCCTGAGTTATTAATCTTTGTGAATCACATGCCTGTTAACATGCACTGTTAAGTACTGGAATCAGACATGCTTCATTTAATATATTTTCTGTCTCACTACCTTCTGCCTCCAATTTTTTGCCCTCTCTTGCTTTTTTCCTTCTACCCACAATCCTTGCCTTTCCCTTCAGAATTCTAAATCCTGTAGATCGCTCACCCATCTTCCAAGGGGTTTTAGACTAAACACTCACTGGGCAGGATAAAGAACTACCCTACCAGTAGGAAATGAAAGCCAGGAAACCTATCTTTCTTCTCTTACAAGGCTACCAACTTACCTGCTGCTCCCTTCTCTTAGAAGGTATTTGCTGCACAGGGCTACAAATCAGTCTGAACAGAAGAAAGAGATTGTCCCTTCTCACTGCCTGGTTTGTAAACTGCCATTCTCCCTGCAAAAAACAAAACAAAACAAAACCAAAAAACAAAAAAAGAAACCCCACATCTGCAAAAGACGTGTAGCTAAGTTCTATCTGTATAGATATCTATATATCTCCATCTATAGCCCAAAGCAAGTAAATCTATAACTGCAGAGGCTATTTTAAAAAATGAGCATCATTTTATTCTGTGCTAGCTGTGCACCATGGCAGGAGAAGTTAAATAAATCTAATGTTTAAAGTAACAAAGAAGGTTCTGATCCCAACCTCCAGAAAAGGCTTTGGCTGTAAATACCGAGTGAACAAATACAAACAATTCCAGAACAGTTTATTGCACTATTGAAGAAAAGAACTAAAATTTTGGTTTTATTAGTACAAAGAACCACAGATGAAACAAATTTTATTCACAAATGAAAGATTTTGCTTGACAAGGATACTGCCTTTGCACTCTAATAACAGTAAAATTTCATGTTTAAAAGTCATGTGAAAAAACAGAGTATTTTCATTTTAGTTAAAAAAGCATTAAAAGAAAAAATGCTTGAAAGGAACTAATGCTCAGGGGTGACAACACTGCAACCTATTACAGGTGGAGTTGACATGGCTTTAAAACAAATTTTAAATTAGTTACACAAAAATCAAGGGATTTCATTTACTGGTCATTTGTGAAAATCTCAACTGTCCATGCTGCCTATAAAAAGTTAGCAACACCAGCCATTATTTTGAATATCATAAAATAAATATCTACAATATTTTCAGACACAGAAGAAATTGTCTTTTGACATTATTCCCCTGTTGTTGTGGAAAGATGTTTTTCTGGTTCAAACAAAATTTGATTTGAATGCAAAATTTAATATGTTATCATACAAAAGGATTATATTCTAGGTAGCAGAAAACAAGCAAAACTTCTTTTTTTCTGACATAGCCTTGAAACAAAAGGTGTAAATTCAAGGAATACTGTCAGATGCCTGTGTTAGAAGCCATTTTAATGAGAAAAATTCACAGCAGGTGTCTTAACCATTAACAAACCCAAGAGCTACAAATTAAAAGGTTGACAGGCAATTTGGGAACGTCTAGCCATTCCTCACTTCTTGCATATAATGGTGCAGTAGAAGCAAAATTAATAGCCATGTCGATGTCAGCAAGACTCACAAAAGAAATGTCAATGGTTAGTCAGTGAATGCTCCCACCAAGACACTGAATATATTCGGACAACTTCTCCCCTCTTGTGCAACTTATTCTCAGCTGTGAAATTCTGGAAGGGGCAATAAGCAGAACTGAGCAATGAAGAGCCAAGAATAGGGATCCATCTCTTGCTTTGAAAGTGATTAGAGGTATAGAAATACAATTTGCTGGTTGATACATGGTCATTCTGTGGAGATGAAAGGTCTTAGCCAAGAGCACATTTCTCTTTGCATTTGCTGTGTGTCTCTTTATATAGATATTCAGTTTCTGAACAGAATGCACTTTCATTTTACATTGATTTATTCACTAATCTCCAGCTCCCTTAGTCAAGCACTGCTTCCCTCTTCCAGTGACCAACAGCTTTAGAGGAAGTAAGAGCAGCTCACACAACCGATAGAAAAAATAGCATTAGTTTTAACAGGTTAATCTGCTGGATCTTCATGCTGATCCTGCTCACCATGTAGTCACAGTGCTGGAAGGCAGAGAAGAGGAGTGTGAGACCACAAAGAACCTAAGTCCTCCCAGATGAATGGCTTTATAAAAGCTCGGTGTATTTTCTTAAAATGTCTAATGCTTTGTAAGAGGTGGTTGCCTTGCATGCTCAAACTTCTGAAGCTTGCATGTTAGTCTGGCAACTGTTAACAGAAGTTTTATTGCTACTGGAAGTCTATGACTGTAACATTCTATCACAAGGATTCCGTAAACATTTAAAATAATTGAGTTACATTTTTTAAATCAATGGAAAGCTACTTTAGTGAATGTTCCTGAGGTCTTTTTTGTAAAGAGACAGTACCTTATGTGAATAGTTGGGCTATTTCAAAGTCAATGCCAGGGACATATGATGATTTAAAGACTTTCTGTACTGAGAGAAAGGAGATGCTATGGACTCAAGGAATTTTCAGACTATCGTATTACGTTTGCAAATGTTCTATAGTTCACCATGGTGATTACTAGATCAGCTACTAAGTTGCCTTTAGAAAACAAACCTAAAGAATAAATGTTACTGCAAATTATTTTGATTTACCTTTCTGAGAAAATATAGACCAGTCTGATCCAAGTCTTCATCATGACTTCTGAAGTCTTAAGGTTTGACCTCTGCACTGGAGTTCACTGATACTAGGCACAGAAACCGTTGTTCCATGGTACAAGTCCTGCAAAGATCTGTGGTTCTGTGGTCATATCTTGGCTTTCCCTGTGTAGCAACTGACTGACTTTAGTAAGCTACTTATGAATTCAGATAATTTATAGGAGGTTGTAGCAAGGTGGGGTTTGGCATCTTCTCCCAGGCAACAAGTGACAGGACAAGAAGAAATGGCCTCAAGCTGTGCCACAAGAATTTCTTCACTGAAAGGAAGCATTGCAATGGCCTGCCCAGCGAAGTGATGGAGTCACTATCCCTGGATGCATTCAAGAAACAACCAGATGTGTCCCTTAGTTCAGTGGTGTAGTTGATGTGGTGGTATCTGGTCAAAGACTGGACTCGATGATCTTGAAGGTCTTTTCCAACCTTTATGATTCTATGATTGTCTTAAGTTGTTCACTGACCTGTTTTCTGAATTGTTTCAAACATGCAGATTCAATGACTGGGTTGTGTGAGACACAGAAACTGCATATTTATATTTGTTATAGTGTTGAAAACCTCTTTCATACCAGACCACTTCATAACAAGTGCTTATTTTTATTACAGTGCTAGTACTAATGAAGTGACTTTTCATGGAATCAGTGGCAAAATGTCAATGATTTTGATAGATCAGACCCAAAATAGCTGCCAATTACAGTACTCCAAATTTATTTTGAATGTGTTTAAAAATGTTTATCTCTGTTGAGACAGTTGGGGAAGAGCGGCTTGTTATTTCAGCTTGAAAACTTATTTGTGCAACAAGAAACAGGAGAAGAGGATAATAAAATACTGCATTATACATGGTTTCTGCTTTTCTGTTGTGGTGGATCAGAGCACATTACATGCTTAGTTTAATAAAAACCATTAGAAATTTATGTCCAAAAGTTACATATGCTGAAATAATTGTCCTTCATAAGAAATGGCTTCAACAATGAGAAAATTTGTGGCATCTTCCTCAAAAAAAGATGTGATTTTAAATGCCTGGACCCAAAACCCCAGCCTGGTATGAAGTAATAATACTGAATTTGTCTCAAGTAATATAAATAAAAGTAGAGACAAAAGGGAAGGTAGTGGGGGAATCCTAAAGAAGGGAGAAGATATAAGTAATAGCTACTAAAACCCATGAAAGAAATAGTTTCCCATTGATGTAAAATAAATATATAGAATAAGTCAGAAAAGAGGTTTGCAAATATTAGTTAGTATAGTTGTTTCTAAAGTATCATCCTTCAGAAGAAGGTTGTTTATTATGCTAACACTTTAAAATAATACCAAGGCTTCTTAATTTGCTATAGCCCTTATATATGAAAATGTATTTTCCTTTGTAAGATATTTGATTTGTTTCTTAAATACTTTGAGATCAAATATTGGTTAAAGAAATTTACACTCAGGCTGAGGCATAGTTGAAAATATTTCAACTTTCTAAACTCGGCTCAAATTTGATTTAAGTAAAATGAATGAGAGGAGGCATAATATGAGACCTAGTGTTTAAAAGACTCTGCATACATCTAATTTTAATAGTCTAAGAACTAAAATAAATTTTCGTTTGGGGGATATTTCCCCAAAATAATTAAAATAATTTATAATAATTTAAAATAATTTAAAATAATTAAAAACTGAAAACAACTCCCAGAAGAACTGTCATATTCAGCTAAAGATTTAAAAAGACATGGCTGCACTACGCATTTTGCTGAATTAAGATAATTTACACCTAATTGATGACTTCACACATATTGATAACTGTGTGAGAATATCTTACCTTTGAGCTCACTCATAATATCTTATACCATGAATTAAAAGAAATGTCGGAGACTTTCATTAGACAGTCCATCGAGATTTTACATTGCACAAAATGTAGGAATACATACAAATCAAGAACATGTGGTTTAAAAATTATTGTGGATAACATGAACTAAAACATATCAGAGAGGCCTTCTTTAAACATCTGCGCAAAGAAATTGAAAGTAAACAACGGATTCTAACACTCAAATGATAGTGAGGTTAACCATTAAGTGAGGCTTTTTTATTTCCACAGTGAAGTGGAATACAGGAGAGTAATACAGTCACAGTTATACATGTAGAAATTGAGCTAGTAAGAAACACACCATGGTTTTCTGAACATATGGCTCAAAAGTTTGGCATCAGAGGGTTAGCAATTAGCGAGAACTGTCTCCTATTTTATGTTTGGGTTTGGTATTTTTTCAAATCACTGGAAGTTTAATGAGCAAGTTTAAAATTTTATAGTAAATCAGAATGTTTTGAATACATGAGTTTCAGCCTATTATTAATGAATGGGTTCTGCTAAGGATTGCTTACAAAATAACTGTGTTTATGTAAGCCAGATATATTTATGAGACTTTATTACATGAAACATACTACCTTGACTTAGAAGTTATACTCAGGAAAAAATTGTTTCCTTCTGCAGGAAGCTATAGCTGAGACTGGTTTGTGGTAAATTTAATAACAAAACTTACATATTCTACATTGAATGTGAAACCATATTCTAGATTGAATAAGAAATTTGTTGTTAATATGTTGTTATTTTCAGAAGGTCAGCCTCACTTCATAAACTGTAGATAAGTATGCTGGAAAACTAAACTTTCTTGGAATATGCAAGCAAATATAATCAAAGCCCTAAAAAGTAGGCAGAAACCTCCTGCATATCCTTGGCAAAAGTTAGTTTGCCAATTTATCTGGTCATCACATAGCACTACTTCCAAGGAAGGACAGTCAGAGAAATCAGAAACAGAAGTAGGTGAAATCACATATATTTGTTCGCAAAGGGAGATAAAAACCAGAATACGTTGGTTCTTAAAGAATGTTGTTAACTAGTCCAGTGTTTTGCTGAAATGCATTACTTTGATTCAACAAAAGAACTATGAATGCCAGTATTATGTCTGATGTGTTTTCCATGTCAGAATCCTTTGCTAAACCTTCTCTAAATGCATGAACTAAATTGTTTCAGCTTTTAAAAACTGTTTTATTTAAGACTTAAATTAATGGAAGGTTTACATCTTAATACCATACTAATTTTGATTTATCAAAATGAGAAAGTTTCCTTTTGAAAAGGAAAAACTAATAGAATTTTCTGACATAATTCCAGAATCAGATTTTTAGGCTTTCTCGACTCTTTTAAAATAAAGCTGCTATTTGTTGGAGACTTGTCGCAAAAGGAGCCATGCCCTTAAAGGGTTCTCCTACAGGAGGAGTCATGCCCTTAGAGGAATATTCAACAGGAGGTTATCATTAGGCTAGCTGTAACAACGATTATTAAAAAAAGAAACAAAAATTGCTGCACCTCAAAAAACATCAACATTGGCAGCTCCAGTCAATGACACATTACAGAAGTTGTAGCTACAACGGCAGACACACAAGAGCATACAAAACCCACTGTTATTGTACATTTAAGTCCAAAGGAATATGATTTTTTTTCCTGTTTAGCTATAAAAAATATCTTACTCTAGAACTGGATGCTTGCAAATTAATTTCATTTTTAAAATAGTCTTTTGGACAGAAATCATACTCAGCTTGCTCTGGTCAATAGTTTCTAAAGCAATTTAAAGGAAATTTCCAAAAAACTCCTAAACTCTTCCATCACATAAACAAGAAGCTTGCTTTCCTAGCAAATGGCCATGTGTTTATCACCCCAGCTTTGAGCCTTTCAACCTAGGCCAAGGCTTTCAAAAGCAGGCTCCGGAGGCAATGCTTTTAGGGTAACAACCTACCCACCAACACTTGCAAAGGCTAATAATCTCCATTTTTGGAAGGCCAACCCAAAATCCTTGCCCAAGGTTAATAATGTCAGTCATGCTACAGGACAGTAAAAACCACTGAGCCCTTTTCCATCTGTTGTACCCATACAAATTCCCAGTGTTTATTAAATAAACCATACAACTAGTAACCAGCAGTTTATATATAATTTCTAAACTAACCTTGTGCTTTGAAAATCAAAATAAGAATAATAGAATGTGTGTATTGGAATGAGCACTGAGGAAGATAGCCATAACAACTGATATTTAAAGGAATAGTTGCCTATATAAATTAGCTCATAAGGAAGATGTAAAGACACCTTTTGAACAACCTAAGTTCAGCAAAAATGTCACAAAACAAATATTTCTTGAAAAAGCTGTCTTTAAAAAATATGTCCTCACTTTTCATTGTCAGCTATTGTACCATAATGTTAAAGCTTGAGAACTGGGAAGTGGAACAAAACTACAAATAGAAGCCAAAACGAAAAAAAAGGCGGGGGGGAGGAATTTAAATTATTATTTGTGGCAGTGGAATACATATGGTGAAAACTAAATTTAGATTGGCTGTGATCCCACATATCCCATTAATTTTGGCTTTCAAACACAGAAAGATTGTTTGGAACAGTCTCAGCACAGTGGGGTCCTGGCCCAAGACACAGAGGTATTAGATGAGAAGAGTAACCATGCGTAAATATTCACACACATATATAAAGTAGGCAGGAATATGATATTCCACATATCCATTCTCTCGCATCCCTGAAATGCCTCCCTGAAATGTATCTACATGAAGATCAGATATTTGTCCTTAATCACAACCTTCTATTGTCTAATCAGGCACAAGAAGAGCTTATATGCTCCACGGTTGGCAGGGCAGAAATTTGTAAGAGAAATATTAAGGTTAGTGTGAACTAAATGAATGGACGTGTGGTTTTGTAGAGAAGAGGAGGAGGGAAAGAGAATGTGCATGTATGCAAGGCAGCAAGCTTTGATTAACAGATATTGGTTTCAGCTTCAGAGAAAGAGTTAGTCAAGAGCATCCCTAAATTACAGTCAGCTCCTGGCTGGAAAACATACTCAAAGAAATCTGGCTGCAAATTTTGAAGAAATCTGAACTTTTTTGATTCCAGTGATTGATCTGTAGCCTCAGTCCTCATTACACCACTTCTCACCTTAAACAATTTCTCATCTGATCAAAATCTTGAATTTTTGTCTGATAAATTTTCCAGTTAAAAAAGAACAACGCAAGATTTTTTTGTTTTCACCTGGCATTCCGCAACTGTGCCCCCAGTTGCTTCTGTAGCCTGATGGGTAGCTTGGGTTCTGAAGATCCATAGCCTGGAAAATCACAGCAGAGAGAAAAGTTCCCCCAAAAAAGGAATCCCGGGAACCCAGTACTGCAAGATCCTGCCAGATTCAAATTCCCCTGCCAAAGAAAAGCTATTGCAACCCAGATATGGATTTAGAAAAGTATCTCTACTCTATCAGCTATCACCTTGAGTCTCTGTACTAAACTGGGAGTCACAGTGCAAACTGAAGTGTCCCATGCTGCATTTGTCTGTGTATCAAACCGAGATCACCTGAGAATGAGAAAATTGTGCCTGCCTTACATCCTTCAGGCCTATCCACTTAAATCTGTGTTCAGATATAAATTATGACTATTAGAATTGTTCTAGATGATCTTAAATTTTAAAAAAATCCAGATAAAAGGGTTCAGACTAAATTGGTTATCCTTCCTAGTTTTCCTCATTCTGAAAAGTTGCCTAAATGAAGTCTGTTATTGACAGGTGTGCTTATGATTCTTGTGAACTCTGGAGAGAGATTTTACCTGGGAAGGTGATAGAAGTGAGAAAAGGAAAAGTAAAAAAGCAGCAAAAACGCAGCTACACTGATTTTTTTTTCTCCTACCCCAGTTGCTTTCTATTTTGATCTGTTGTATCCCACAACTTGATAAAAAGATTAAATTAAAGACAGAACATGAAATTAAAATATGAATGAATTGCTTCATTAGGGTTTGCGGGTCCCATTCTAGAATATAATACACAACTGAGGTTTGGCATAAAAGTAAGCTGTGTTTAGGGTTCACTAAAAACCACAGCAATATTTTAAGTGTAATATTGCAAACTACTACAAGTCAGCTGGAATATGTTTGCTGTTTCTGGCTGTCGAAACAAGACAAGCTATGATTCAAAGAAAAAATAGCTATTTTTACTGCTAAAGTTCTGCAGTTGGCCCTAAGTTACAGGTGAGGGCACTATAAGCAAAAATAAAACCTTGGGACAGGCTAAACGCAGATATTTTTAAAGTGAAATGTCTTTAAAAAGCACAATGAAAAACATGCTCACTGACATTTCAAATCAAAGAATAGTAACTCTCAAATCGAAAAAGAGTTTTATATCTGGTATATAAATACCATTATTTAGAGAATAATTGAAGCTTTTCGCTATAAAATACATATTGTATGCACATGCATATAGACATTGGAAAATAATTGCCAAAACTCAAAATTCATGTAACCAAACAGATAAAAAGTTAAATCCTCTGCCCAGTGCACCTAATCAGGGAATGATCTGAGGTAAAACTGAAAGAGAAATGAAGATACTAGTTCAGACATTTTCCTCTATAGTTATCAAGCCTTACTTTTAGGTTTAATAGAGGAGACCTGATATTCTAAGGTAGCTCTGTTTTTACTAACTAAATGCAACTGCAGAGCATTTCTATACTTGTTTTCAAATAGGTTTCTGAAATAACAAAATACGTCACACACTCAGAATTATTTGAAGTTTAAATGTTAGTATTTTCTTTTCTAGATTGCTAAATATGGCTTTAATATTAGAAACTAGTATTTTTTGGTATTACTTTCATTTTCCAAGTATGAAAGGCATTTTGAAAGACAGCTACCATGACTTTTCCATTAGATATATTATTTCAGCTCAAAATACTTAATTGAATTGAGCAGGGAAAAAGGCCACGTTTAGTCACTGATGTAAATGAGATGATTTTAAAGAACATTCAGCATCAAATCGTTCCTCTGATAGTGAAGAACTTTTTCTATTTAGTTGACTAAGCACACAATTTTAAAGGTCAGCAAGTAATGAATAGAGTCTTTACTTAAAAGTTTTGAATATGGTTTGAACCTTGACTTCATAATAATTTTTTTACAGTCTAAGATATGGAATAATTTAATTGTAAGGCATTTTTCTAGAATGACCAATAGGAAAAAATGCCAGCTGGATTGTCTGAAAACCGGTGTGAAAGAACTGAAGATGCTGGCATGTGCATGCACATAAGTGGAGTGGCTTCCTCTGAGTAAAATTCTTAAAGATAAACAAAGAAAAAACTTGCCAGGAATATGAAGAAAGAAGAAAAAAAAAGCAAAGAAAAAAATTGTTAAATTCTCTGGGATGTTAAAACTCTTGAGACTTCCAACAGTTTGCAACCTTGAGCTATTACTGCATTGCTTTACTGAAACTATGTAAGCAGAAATACGCTGTAATGAAGAACTTCATGCAGAGAAGGCAAATGGAAATTTTTGATTCATTTACCAGAAGTCTGTTGTCTTTTGTGAAGCACTAGACATTAGGTCCAAACCCTAAGCTATTAAAACTTTTAGCCAATCCAGGTTCTGCAGGCTCTATGACACTGGACTATCAAATGCCTAAATGTTTGGATCCAGCTCCACACATAAAACTATTGGATACAAATATAAACAAAGGCAGCTTTGGCAAACAGAGGGCCTCACAGCGGGATTCACTGCTGAAACTTGGGATTTCGGGCTGATTTTCCCATGCATCTTTACACTGCCTAAATGCAAAAGCTAGTCAGTTCAAATTCTAGGAGGTCAAAGTCATCTACTACACACTGTGTGCCTAAGTCATTCGCTCAGTGCCTCCTTTATTCACAGCAACACTGGCAGAAGTCTCCAAGCCCGGGATGGTCCCCAGGATCCCAAGAGAGGGAGCAAAGTTGTCTGTTAAACACATGGTAAAGGTGAGGAACCGGGATGATGATGCTGATGATGATGATGATGATGATGCAGTCAGCTGCTCCTAGAACACTGCAAGAAGACACTTTTCTTCAGAGAATGCGCTTTTCTAACATTTTGAAAGTATAAGTACCTATAATGAGCTAGATGACACAAAACAAAGCCAGCGATGTCACAAGGAGGCAAATACAATCTTTCTTTTGACTCAGGGCAGTCAGGCTATCACCTCATGTTTCATGTTTTGAGAGAAAGTGAGCACTACTTTAATGCACAAATGATTTAAATCAAACCTCTAACACTTTGAAAATGTTACATTTGAGCAGCTACAGTTAAAACAGGACTACAAATAAAACAAAGTAGTGCCTTGTTTTTGCAATAACAAAAGCTTGTGGAATTAAAAAAATCATAAGTTGTCGCGTAAATTTCATCATTTAACATAAATATATTTTCTTTCTCTTTTTTTTTTTGCAGTAGAAATAGTATGAATGTAGACATTTATCTGATCTCCATTCCGTTCACAAAAGTAAGTAAGTTTTACTGAATCTTCCATGCAAATGAAATTAAACAGTTGGTATTTATCAAACAAATTTTACACTGTCTGGTAAAACACAAATTAAAATCTATTGCTGAAGTTAAAGATATCTATAAAAATTATGCTGATGGCATCTATCCATGTTATTTATAGTCTAAGTTACCAGAAAAAAAAGAAGGTAAGCCTTCTTTCCCACCTTCCTTCTTCCTCCAGCATCATTGCTGCCACCAAAACAGTTATTGATGCAAGTGTTCTGCAGATCGTAAACTTTTTAGGGGCCTTAAATATATCCATATATTACCAATCATCAGTCTTCCAGTTTCAACTTTTCTTTACTCTAAAGTGGTAAAAGTATGTTTTTAAGTAATAATTTTAGATAATGCAATCATTCTTCGACAATTTGTGATGGATGAAACTTCATTTTCATTGCAAACTATTTTAATCATGAATATAACACCAAATAGAAAATCACCTATATTGTGTAAAACACCAAAAAGAAATTACTTTCCATCAGAGCACAACTAAAGAAACTCTCTCCAAGTAGGTTCAGAAATTTGCTATCAAGCTGTGTGAGGAATAATTTAGTTAATGATGGACAGAAAAATACTGGTGGTGGGAAAGTGGCATAAACAGTTGAGGCTTTCAGCAGTGCTCTGCTGATATCAAAGGCAAAGGGAGGAGACACTTGAGGTAGAAGGACTGCTATGCCTCAGTCAAGAAACCAAATATTTTTGGAGATTAGGAGCCCGCTGAAGGAAGTAATTGGCCCAAGAGATGGCAGTATTTATGACATGGATGTCTAAATACTTAACAGGAGGCATCTTCCTCAAGACTTCACATAGTTTTGAGTCAGCAGCAATATTTACCTAATAGGTAGATAGCAGATTTATGGCCAATGATCAAAAAGAAAAATACCATTTTCATGTTCTAGCATCCATTTCCAAAACCTTCCTGGTTCAGTCAGATTTACCTTATTTAATTTGTTTGGGATTGTAGGCCTGCACGACAAATAAAGCTGAATTAATTTGTTGTCTCTTGCAGTGAAGTAAGCTACACATGTAAGAAAATAGTATTTTTTTTTACTAAACCAAAGCATTATCTTAGCAAGACTAAGTATGCATGTCATAATAACCAAATATTCATGCAAATTAATGTCTGAAAAGAATGTCTGGTTTTTAGGATAAGAAAAATATATTCTCACACATTTCTACATCACATAAATGCATTTAGTAAATGGCTAAAGTAGCAATGTGTTTATATATAATGACTTTTATTATTTAAAATAATTTAATTACCTTGTTTCCTCTGGATTTTGCTCTTGCCCTATCTGGAAATATAATTGAAATCTTTAACTTTGCCTATTTATGCAACCACAGAAAATGAGGTACTTACTATTGTAAAGAAGACAAGCAACAAAATAATTAAAGGTCAAATTTTTGAAGGCTGCATCCCAAATAATGATGAAGCAAGCAAACGACCAAGCAAAAAAGCTAGAATAGGTCTGTATATCATTAAGGAACTGCATTACATATTTTAAAATATGTGTATATGGGTGCATACTGCAGACAGATAACAAATCAGGTCTTTGGGACAACTACGCATTATGATTATTAAATGCTGACACAATTATAACAGCCAAGTACCACATTCACTTAAGATATGGTGCTGAGATTCCACAGACGAAAACTTATTAGTAAATTTTATACCTGCACTTCCATAAAGAAGGTTAGAGATTGCATCTAAGATTACCAAATATAGCACACTAAATATCAACAGGTTCTTAATGGATTAAATTTATTACATTGAAAGAAAAGACAAACCCAAGAAGAGGGGGAAAATTTTCGGATGTACTGAGTGAAGTTTCATTGGATTATTCTTTCATGCTTTTATATTGAAATTTGTGTTTCCTCTAATGTAGTGCTGGTCTTAACAAGTGATGTCAACTTTAAAACATGCTTGAAGAACAGAATGAGGCCTGGTGGTGAAACAATTTATGAAATGATGCATAAATAGCCTGTGCAGTTTCCCTATGAGACTTGACAAAACATACTGGATTCTATCCAGACATCAAAATGTAATTAAGTATGATTTATTATGTATATTCATGGATTATTCACATCTGAACACTTCGCTTGCTCTAACTGCATCAGAGTATTTGGCCCTGATCTAAAAAATATTATAAGTGAAAAATCAAATTAGAGCAAGTTTTCCTAGAGGAAATAATTTTTTCTTTGTCTTTCTCTACAAATCTAGAGAAATTAATAGTTTGAGACATTGGATTAGTGTTAGACCATTAATCTAAATATTTAAAATAGAGACAGATGGTGCCAATACAACACACAGTGTGATCCTGCAGGAAAGAGAGCCTAACTATGGAAGCAACACCAATATTCCATATGTTCAGGCTGGTGATGAACACATTAAGCAGAAAATGATTTGGTCCCAATGGCAACAGAATTGCTACACTTCCTACATAAACCAACAAGTTGTCAAACCAGTTCAAGAACCACCCCACGCCAAATCTCTACATTTTCATGCCTTTGTCAGGACACTTTTCAAATACACCAAAAAATGGCTCCACCTAGCCAAAAGAAGCTCCATTTTCTCTCATTTCTAGAGATGAGAAATCTCGTACCTTTAAAATCCTGCCACATTAGCCTTAGACTGTTATGTTCTTGATTTAGTGGATTGAAATTTTTGTTTAAAGGAGTGGTATACAATGATTAAGAAAAGATGTCCATTCTCCCCTTGCTCTATTCTATATGGTGGTTTGTAAATGCTCTGCAAATTTCAGTGTGGCTCAAACAACTTTTACAAGACTTTGAGAAAAAACTCAACCACCACAGACCACCCCTCCATCAGTAAAGGTATTGTCGTTGGCCATGTGCCTGACAAACGTATTACTACTGCTTCCTTTTTTTAAAATATGCCTGTTTTAACATTCCTGTGCACCGCAAGCTCTTCCCTCCTCCAAGGTTTCATTTGGCCCTCTTTTTGGTGGGCCAAAACACCAAATTTGAGACCCTTTAATGGAGCCACATTTCTATGAAATTCTGTGTGGTAACCAGCACAGTGGGAGGCCAGTCACTGGCTGAGGACACTGAGAAGCTCTTACAACACCAATATTAATTTTGCAGCTTGTCATATCCTGCTACCAAACCCTAAAGGGTGTTTGCAAATCCTATGGGCTGTTTAGCTGTAAAAATGTGCTGGAAGAATGCAGAGAGGAAAGGGACTAAATAACAGAATTTGTTCTGGAATAAAAATGAATACAGATGAGAAGGGTATTTAGGTTGAAAGAAATGCACCTAGTCAGCAAGAAAGTTTTGTAACAAAGTTTTAAGAAAAATGTGGAAAAAACACATCTATTTCCAAAAGGAAAAATCATGCAAAATTTTTTGGATTTTAGCCATTAAGCTATCTAAATGATACTGTCTAATTTTATTTATTTATTTATTTGAAAATGCTTAGCATCCTGTCACTATGGCAACAATTTGCTTTGCTGAGTGCATCTTTATTAACATTCCCTTGCTGTAGTAATGCTTCCATCACCATCTGGCAGTGACAATTTTTTTGCTTGAGTGAAAATTCCTCTAAAGTATAAAAATCAGGCCAGTTATTTTTAGAAAGCTGACTGCCCTAGCTCTTACCAACTTGCAGAGTTCCAGTCAGAACCTCTGTAAATTCAGTCATGTGATATTGATAACTTAAAGAAGAGTATAAGCAACAGAGTGAAGAATGATTGAGTTACGAAGCTGACCAGTTGTCCTTTTGCCTTTGATAGAGAATGTTTATTTTTTAAATTTTTTCAAAAAGTCACATTTTAAAAGCCACATACCCCATCTCACCTCCTTTACTTTACTAAAATTCAGTGATATTAAGCAGATGACGAAATGAACTCCACTATTGGTAAGATGTGTTCCAAGAATATCATATGAAGACTGGGAAACTCTCAGTTTCCATGGTAAATCATTTGACTCTAATACATTTAATAAGCATGTTTAATATTCCATACTCTGTGGGTCAAATTGAAATAATGTAATCACAGTTATGGAGCCAAATAAACAAATAAGAACTCAGAGGAACAGCAAAAACCAAGATGATACCGACAGTAATCCAGGCTAAACAAATACAGAAGCAAGAGTTCTTTCAAACGTAGGCCTCCCTTAAGTCTACATTTTGACATTTCAGTAACTTTTCTGAATTCTCCTCTAAACCAGAGAACACTATAATTGCATCACAGGTATAAAATGAGCATTATTTTTCTGTTAGATATAATCTAAGTGCTACTAAATATTTAATCACAACAAACTTCTTTGGTCATGTTTCTATTTTGCAAATCTAATTATTGGGTGTATATTAAGACAGTAGCATGGTGCTACTTTTTTCCAGATCACTCATCCAAGCTTGTGCCACTGTTGATTTCTCCTTTCAAAGTCCAGAGCATAAGACCAGAGAGTTCTGCTCTGCTCCCTGCGGTGAACATATAAGATAGGCTCCTTTATACGCAAGAAATTTGCTTTCCGTGTGTGTTCATATACCGACAAATCTCTACCTCAGTGATGGTTTTATGGCCCTGAAAGTAAATGCTATCAGAAAAAAAAAAAAGGAATTGACAGTACATCGTAGGCTGGCATTTGGAAACAGAGGAGAGAGCAGCATGTAGCTTGACCAGAAACATTGATGGAAGAAATGTATTGATGGTCACAAAGGAGAGTGGAGAAGCTGCAATTTCTTTTAAATTCTAGGCCAATTCTGTAGGGTTTGAAAGCTTTGTAGAACACATATGTTTTAAACTGACAGTATTTAATGCGGAAACTTGAGAAAGAATCTGAAAAAGAAACCCAAAATATTGAGTCCTATGCTGCACAGTGTCAAATTACTCATATTTCTCAGTGAGAACTCTGTAAGTTACCTTAGAGAAATTACTAAATGTCTGGTTATCTCTGATGATTCAACATTTCTCAGGATTGGGATCTCAATACAACTCCCAAACAGCAATTTTACAAAATCTAGGTGGGGTTTTGGTTTTGTCTTTGGTTTGCTTTGATTTGGTTTAACTGGTTGGTTCTTTTCTAACATTACTGCAAGCTTCCCTTCTTTAACAACGGACTAATTTTGGGTTAGTTTTTTTTATATTATTGAAGAAATAGCTTGCCAATTTATTAAACTAGAGATGAACTGTTTTTTGAAAAGACTGAGAAGAGAATTTACTATTAAATACCCAGTTTCACTTTTTAGAGAAGGTTACCATGTGTAAGATAACTTTGGAAAGGTTATAGTCTATGAGGAAGACCATTAACAATTTCCTAACCAGAAAACAGAATAACATGGAGTTCCTTAGACAAATGGATATAGTTTTCATTTTCTTCTTTATAAGCTAAAGAAATCTAATTTTTATTGAAGATCATTAATCCTTCTTTGTGTTGCATACCATTATAAAGTGCATAGTTCTTTTCTTCAGGAAAAGGGTGATCTTTTGAAAAGAAAAACATTGTGTCTTCCAGTCTCTTTTACAGAGAAAATTTAATGCACATATTTACAGAGGCAGAAGAAATTATCCAAAAGTCACATGAACAAAACCAGCAGAACTCTGAGAGCTATGTATTTCTTGAATGGATTTTTGAAATAATAATTTACCACACTCCAGTCATAAGAACGGTGCTAAAAGAAGTCTCCAACTCTGCTCGGATTGTTAGGAAGGATCAGCTTCTGATAGGGCGAGTCTCTCTCTCTACTGAGCATGAATAAGCAGCCCTGTGTCTTAGTGAGGATAAAGGGAGGCGAGATGAATCATAACCCTGTTTGTCAGTCATCTCCAGCACTGCTGGGCAGGTCAGACACAGCTTCACAAGAGTCAGCAGTGCTGGAATATGAAGGCTGAAATAAAGCCGGCATGAATGTAATTTTTTAAAAATTATATTTATTTTTATTAGCAGAATTAGACTGGAGTTAATTTCATAGGTTGAGAGAATCATAGAATGGTTTAGGTTTGCTTCCCCATGCACTACAGATTTGCCTCAAACTCAGGAAAGTTAATATTTAGCTAGTTCTCCTTTCTTCGGAAGTAGCTGCATAAGAAGACTTCTTCTTTTTGGCTGATGTCTATTTTGTTTGGACATCAAGTCCATGACTAACAATTTTCCCTTCACAGTATCCCCAGAATCCCATCTCCAAGTTTAACAAGAGAATTCTCTTCTCTTACTACTGCTAATGAGAATTACAAATAGCTTGAAACAGGCAGAAAAAAAGTGGATGGGCATATTTACAAACTTGTTATAGTAATTTTAAACAAAAATGTCAGAAGCAGAGGGCCAAAAATTATTTTAAAGGCAACAATCATTCTATTAATAATAAAATAAACATAATATATTAGCATAAAGCAAGAAAATTTTAAGCTATGGGTCAAAGAAAAGCCAGCCAAAAGTATATACCAGCTGCAAAATAAATAGACATCAGCATGGGACTACTATTAATCTGATTTGTTATAACAGAATAGAAGTTTTCAGGTACTGATGCAATTCAAACCATGACGTCTTTCCAGTTTACACTGTAAAAATTCAATATGACTGAAGAACTAGAATTTTTTTAAAAAAATGAACTTCATAGTGTGAGTATCCAGTCTCAAAACCTACCGCTCAGTATTCTTAAGTGTTGTATTTCATTATTTATAACAGAAAAATTATTAAAATCTAGGAAATGGCAGAAGATACACCCACACACCTGCTACTAAGTATTTATTTATGCCCACAGGAAAGCTTTGCTTAAAAAGGTTTTGTATTAATAAACTATGTATCTAATTCACCACATTAGGAGTGTTGTTGCTGCAAACTTTTTTATGCCGAAAACAGGAAATACAAGACTGACATGCTGCAATTTATATTTTTCGTTCACAATTCAGACAAAATGAATACTAGTGTCTTCGCTGCTAGCAAAGATTTCTAGGTGATGCAGAGTTACCAAGGACTCTCTACAAGTCCCCAAGCACCACTATTCCTCTTCACTGCAAGTGGTAAAAGAATCACTGACCCACACCTGTTGCCATAAAATACCTTTCATCCACAGTGCCAAGACAAAGATGTTATGTACCAGTATAACCCGGAGGTGGTGGCCGCTCCACTACAGGCCAAGAACAACTCTTGAAATTAAAATGGGCAACCTTTTAGGCTGCAAGGACAGATGATTTTTTTGTTGATTACACAGATGAATCACAAACCCATTAACAAAAAAAAAGAAAAAACACAACTCCTCTGCACCCACCTCAAATAGAACTTAATCCACAGTCATTATTCATCCTTTTGAAACTTTTAGAGTGCCATTATTGTTGACGTCTTAGTAGCCCATGCATTTTCTGTCAAACAGACAGCTCTATTCAATATGTGTCATGTCTATGCAATAAAGTTTTCATGAAAATTAATGATAATGTTATGAACCTCAGAATAAAAGCAATTAACTTTTTTCCCAAATGCCAACAGTACAAAACCTGTACATCTTAATTAGTCCTTTATCATCTTATTTCATATTTTTCCACAATATACAGTTATTATTTAAATGAAATACACTTTGGGGACTCATTTTCCATCATGATGGAGTAGTTTTGCTCCATGCTGACAATGTCAATTTAGGTTTTATCCTAGTCTGGGAAGAATCTCTCCACTGAAAGTCTGAATTTCCATGTATTGGGTTTGTGTGGCCAGGTTTTAGTAGCTGGGAAACACAGCGGTGGCTTCTCTAAGGAACTGTCAGAAGCTTTTCCCATGTACAGCACAGACAATGCCAGCCGGCTCCAGGATGGACCTGCTGCTGGCCAAGGCTGAGCCAATCAGGAATGATAGTAATGCCTCTGTGATAACATATTTAAGAAGGGAAAAAAGTATTGTGCAGATATAATTGCTCTCAGAAAAGAGAGGATAAGTGAGAGGAACAGCCCTGCAAACACCGAGGTCAGTGAAGAAGGAAGGGGAGGAGGTGCTTCAGGTGTTGGAGCTGAGACTCCCCTGCAGCCCATGGTGAACACCATGGTGAGGCAGCTGTGTCCCTGCAGCCCATAGAGGTAAATGGGAGTGCAGAGATCCACCTGCAGCCCATGGAGGAGTCCATGCTGTAGCAAGTGGATGCCTGACAGCAGCCTGTGAACCCATGAGAAGCCTGTGATGTAGCATGCTCCTGTCTGGGACCTGCAGACCCGTGGAGAGAGGAGCTCACGTTGGAGCAGGTTTTCTGGCAGGACTTGTGATCCCGTGGAGGACCAGGCTTCTGGAGCAGCCTATTCCTGAAAGACTGTAGGCTATGGAAGAGTGATCCACATTGGAGCACCTCATGGAGAACTATCGGCTGTGGCATGGACTCGCGTTGGAGAAGTTTGTGGAGAACTGCTTCTTGTGGGAGGAACCCCACGCTGGAGCAGACTACTCTCCCTGAGCAGTGGCAGGAACAGCGTGTGATGAACTGACCATAACCCCCACTCCCCATGTCTCTGCACTGCTGCAGAGTCGGAGGTAGAGCTGGGAAGGAGGAAGGGTTCGGAGGAAGATGATTTTTAAGATTTCTTTTACTTCTCATTATCCTGCTCTGATTTTTTCAGTAATAAATTCAATTAATATCCCTGAGGCTGTTTTGCCTATGATAGTATTTGGGGAGTGATGTCTCCTGGTCCTAAACTCAACCCATGAACCTCTTGAACCCCTTCTCTTCCCTGTCTAGTTGTGGAGGTGAGTTGTGATACAGAGGGTTCAGTGGGTGCCTGGCATCCAGCCAGGGTCAACCCACTACATTCCTCTTAATGGACCAAGCACAGAGAGATCACACAAAATCTCTTTGTTTCTAGTTTCACAGTAGAAAGAAAAGAATTGTCTTGATCATAGGCATTGTGTCAGTCCATAAGCAATAACAGCATGGTGAGGATTAAAGTAATCCATTATAACGTTTTTCTCACAGGACAAAAAAATTCTATTTTACTGAGCATCTAACAGATAAAATTTATTCCACCTTTTCCATTTAGTTTTTTGACACACAATCTGTGCAGATCAGTTAATGTACAGGATCTGATCCCTTACATGCTGTTACCAAGAGAAGCGCAGGTTCGCTACTTTGTTGAGAATTTACTGTGTTCTGTTCTTGTTTTGAACTGAAATGGAAAAGCTTTCTTATCATCATGGCGAATACAAATACAAATGCAGCTTTTGTTTCCTAATTATCACAGCTATTCAGACCTTGAAAACATGACTTGTTGTTGCTGTAGCTGTACTGTGCAGATCTTAGGGGTGTCATAGAAACTAGGAATGATTCACTGAGAAGACATGTTCCTTCTCAGTCAATAGTGAACCAACAATCCAGAAAGAAGCAAAGAAAAATTGCTCTAGTGAAGATCGTATCTTTCTTGAAACAAGTTTTTGACACATCATTTGCTTTTCTCTATTCCTTTTGATAAGTAAATTCAATAAAGCATTTTCCCCATAATTTTTTGTGCTACGACTATGATGCTTTATGTATCTCTCTGATAAACAACTTGTACCTTTTTAATGCGAGGGCAGAAATGAGAACTCTATGACAAAAAAAATCTCACCAAGACCCAAACCAAATGACAATGACTTTTGAATAACTTCTGCGCTTTTGAATGAAATGTTCAAACACCACAAAACACGGTACTTTTTAAAGTGCGGTCCTACCCTTAGAAATAATACAACTTCTCTGTCTAATGGCAATCTTCCCCTTTATTTTACAAAAAAGATCCCTTTGCCTCTGGATAATCTGTGTTATGCGTGGCTGACTACCATCTCCCTGTGTCATTCAAACTAAGATTCTGCAACTAGAATTTAAGTTTACAACATTTTGATGAAACTTGAACCAGAAAATCAGGCAGTTCTCTCTCAGCTCTATAGTATTATCTTTTTGAAAAGAGCACAGTTTATGCATGTAGTTGATTTCAGTTTAAATAGAGTGATTACTCTTTCCCCATCACAGCTATTTTCTCCAAAATCCCCATATACAGTAGCCTGTTAAATATTTTTCAAGATACTGGATGACCAGAAGACTTCTGATATTGCAATGTGATATAGAACCTGGTCAGTTTAAGTTCAGTCACACTGTGTCCAAGAGTAAGCACAGTCTGATCCACTACTTACATGTTGTACGTAATATTTCATTGGCATTCTTTCTTAAAATGCTGCAGGCATTTCACAAAAAAACCCTGGGACGATGTGTTTTTATAAAAAGCAGGAAATAGCAGTACGAGGTATCACCATATGATTGAGCAAATTCTGTGTTAAGACTGGCAAGTAGGGAGAGACAAAGGAGAAAGGGAAAATTACATACCACTATTTGTGTTTGTTGTAGTCCTCCCTCTTCTTCCACCCTACAAAACAAGATCCCATATAGCAAGCGTTATCTACCTACTAGGAAGCAGGAGGCAAAAAGACTGTCAATCACAGGGGTATTACATACAGAAAACTTCCACCCTTTCTCCCCTTTGCAGTCCTTAAAAAAAAATGAAAAATTTTGTAGAAAAAGGAAATATAACTATTATGGAGTAAGTCAGCATGATGTAAAAAGGGGAAAGAGGGAGGAAGATGGGATGGCAGAAAACGAGACTATGACAAAGACAATCACTAATACGTAATTTAGACCTTTGTAATTTGTGTCTCCTCCCATCCTACAAAACAAGATTCCATACAACAAGCAGAAGTGGTAAGAAGTGAAATTGGGAGATCAGAAATTTAGACAGGATCGTCTAAATTGCCAGCCTGAAGAATTCTTCAATCAAATTATGTCTTAAGCACCAAGTCTTGATAACAATAGTGGCAAGAACTGTATGAAGGATCAAATCTCAGCTTTGTAAATAACAAATACTGCTGCCTCAGTCCTTGGTCTAGAGGATTAAAATGCTTCCAATGAGCTACTTATGAACAGGTACACACCAAAGATTTTCTGTGCCCAATTGAGTATCTTCATAGCACTGCTTATTTCTAGAATTACTAAAAGCTTCCTTTCTCATGGAATGAAACAGACCTCTTCTTCAAATGAGTGTGATCTAGGTCAGGGGAGATGCAAGTACATCTTAAGTAACCAAGAGGTATAGCAATTCATGTGTAATGCTGAAAACTGAAGGAGAAAAACACAAGAGTTCATCTGGAAGTAGTTAGTTCAGAAGAATAACGAATTCTGACTCCAATAGCTGTTTGTGTAGAAGCAAATCATAGGGCTCAAAGAAACTTAGGAATATCCTTTGCTTACAGTCTGACAGGTTGTACCTTTATTAAAAAGAGTTTTTTGATGATCTTACTGGAAGGAGGAATTAACACCCAATCAGAGACCACTTGATAACAAAACCATTCTAAATTAAGAGATCTCAACAAACATAAAACAGCTTCAATGCTTAAAAATATAAAGAGAAACTGATGTTGCAACTGTAAGACAAATAGGGTGTAATCAATACCAGAATTGTGGGTAAGTTTGAGAAGATTGAAAGAATATTTGTTAAAATACATACATTTCTGCAGCAGGTTATTGCAGTGCTTTTATACACATTTAAGTAGGCAACTAAGCCAAAAGAGGAGGAGAAGGGAAATTAGATACTCATGCAATCACTGGTCAAATACTACAACAAGACAAGCTTTAGAAAGTTTCCTGACATGTTAAATAAATGCCTCTTCTAACTGCTAGTTTTGGATCTTAAATGATCTGGTTTCAAGAAAATCAGAAACCATTCTTCTATATCACTTTCCACAGGAGTTGCAGTTCGTTCACTAAGCCATAGAAACTGGAATATAGTTAAGTTGTACATTTTGAAATAATTATTACAGTACTGGGAAGCTTGCAAACTTTAGAGAGTGATCTTTTTCTTAAATGATCTTTATAAAAATTTTATCTAGACACAAAAGTTTGAACATATAAAATTAAAATTCTTCAACTCCTTTTGAACTCTCCTTTAAAACAATATAATTAAGTCATGGGGGGTAGACAGAGGGGGAACAGCAGTATGGTGGAAGAAGCAAAATCCAAGACAACATAAGTTGGTTTTTTTCAATAGTAAACCCAACAGAATAAAACTTTGAGGCTGGTTGAATATTAAATAACCTAATCTTAAAAAAAATCAACTCAGAATTAGAGGAACTGTGAGGAAACAGAAATGTATTGTCATTCCTGGAGAACAGAGCAATTAAACTAGAAAGGAAAATAAATTCCATATTCGCCTTATTGTAGCTAAAAAATAATTTGTAAACTTCTATTTTCATGTAGCAAAGAGAAGATACTTGCTGATGACAGTCAAGGAAACTGGAAAGCCACAGGTCGCAAGAGAACAAAAGAATGCAGCACTATCAGATGATCAACTGGGTTAGGGAAAACAAGGCAAACTGGATCCTACAGATACTGCAAGTAGCAGGCAAATGATACAGCTACAGTAATACCCAGCAATTTCTGGCTGCCCAAATACACCATTCACGTCTGCTTTACCTGAACCAGAACCGTCAACCATGCTCAAAGGATCTTCTTACAAGGGCAGGCAATATAGTACAAAGAGAATAGCTTTAAACTGAAAAAGGGCAGGTTTAGATTTGATGTTAGGAAGAAATTCTTCACTGTGAGAGTGGTGAGGCACTGGAATGAGTTGCCCAAAGAATTTGTAGGTGCCTCTTTCCCAGCAGTGTTCAAGGCCAAGCTGGTTGAGGCTTTGAGCAACCTGGTCTAGTGGAAGGTGTTCCCGCCTGTGGCAGGTGGGTTGGAACTAAAGCATCTTAAAGCTCCCTTCCAACTCAAACTATTCTATGATTCTATGATGATCTTGCTACACAGAGGACACAACACCTCCGCCCTTGTACTTACAGAATTTTTTTCCGGAGAAGAAAGGCAGAAATTCCAATAAGGAATTGGAAAGAACTCAAAGCACATGGTTGCACTTCTGACTTTTTGTCTGTGGAGGCTGTTTTGACCCTACAGGCTCCTGGAGCTCCAGTCAAGTCCTGATTATAGATATCAGCCACTGAAGACAGAACATAGCAGGCTTGGATTTCCCACGTGAGTTAAAACTCCCCTCCTTCAAACACTTCTAATTCAGCAGCGATATCCTCGTAGACCCAGCAGTCAGGTTGCATCATCTTTATATGCAGTTTGCTGTCAGATACATGCTGCCTGTCCAGATTAATTGGAGTAAAGCCTGCACAGAGTACAGGGTACAGAATACCCACGGAGGCCCAAATCTCACAGCCCAGAGCTGGTAATATGAGCATAATGCTCTTAGGCCTGTAAACTCTGCACTTAGTCATCTTCATTCCAAATAACATGTATGATTTTTTCAACAGAAACATGTTAATGGCCATGAAAACCACAGAGAGCACATTAAGAGATGCTGTTCACTTGCCGTATCTGGAAGATCCTTTGGAACAAAAAGTTAGCCAAAAAATATATAAGCAATTCCTACAGTGCAAAATTTGTACTTTAGCAAAAATCATCAAAACTTTGATTTTAATTAAACATATTTTAATTGCATGAGATACAGAATTTCTTATCTTCTTTCTCCTTCAGAAAAAATGTTTGATCTTAAGTAGCTTTACTGAAGTTGCAGAAGTTTCATGGGTTACAGTGATTTCCTCATACAAAAGATATAACATCGGAAATTCCTGCTGAAACACTGTACTCAATCGAAATCTGAATTGGCCATTTTTTGGTACTAAATATCATATCCTAAGGGTTTTTGAAAATTTGTCTAAACATCTCTAGAAAGATTTTAACTTTTCCCAGAAGAAAACTATCCCATTTGTAAGTTCCCCTACCAATCTGCAAGCAATTGCTTTTTTGGTAAAATTTTTTTATCTGTGTAGATCTAATTATTTGAAGAACAGATCCCACTGGTCTGCATAGCAGCCAGCCACAGTGCTGGATCAGAAGGCAGCAGTACAGACACAAAAAGCAAGGAACTTATTTCTGCAGGAGGGGACAGTCTTTTCTAGGTGGGACACGCTCTGTTTAGCAAGTGGTGAATGTGCACAGAATAAAGAGTATGAAACGAATGCCTATTTGAAAAAAGAGAATGACTAAATAATAGGAACGGTTACAAAAAGACCACCTTTTGGGCAGTGGAGATGAAGGACAGTTTTACTGATTGTAAAGAACACATCAGCTGCCAGAATACTTGGAGGGGGGAGAAATACAAAGGAAAAGACCCAAGGATCATAAAAGGACAAAAAAAGGCTGCTGACAGATCATTTCATGATTTCAAAAAAAAAAAAAAAAGAACAAGCAAAAATAGAAATTTCTCACAAAATCTGAAAAGACACTGTGCTCAGCTATATCTGCAGCCTGAATTTTAGCATAAGCACGACCAGAAGACACACATCTAAAAATAGCATTAAAATACTGGAACTTCTGCTTTCCTTAATAGTCTATTTGGGAAAGAAGGAGAAAAGATTTTTGAAAATAGAAAACAAAAAGGAAAAAACTACCAAAAACTAACCAATGAACCCTGGAACATTAAGAAGTAGAATCAGGAAAGGAGACAGCTCCTGCTAACCAACTGCTCTACCAGGATGACAGTGATATTGGATATTTCTGTGGCAACATGTGGTGCTCAGAGGTAGAACAATGTAATTTCCACTCTTCTGGAAGAGACAGGCAACCTGTGACACGTGGGCCAATAATGTGGACAAAAGTTTGAATATTATTTTTTTTCCCCCTCAGGTATCTTTGAGGCACGTACAAAAAGAGATATACCTCATGCCTGAGCACCCTGTTGTCCTTTGGAAGCCAAAGCCTTGGGCTCAGAAGCAGAAGTGTTAAAAGAGCCAGAGGGCTAAGGTAGCATGGAATCGAATTGTTTATACGTCCCACTATTAAATTTTCTTTCTGTTTCCTCATTTCAAATTGGTGGAGCTATATTTCTTATTGTAAGGAAAGTTATTTTTTGGGCTAGGGTAAGAAGCAACATATGAGAATAAAATTAAGATGAAGTCTGAAAAATAGGACAGAAAATTTCTTTGGGTAAGGTTCACCCACCTCTGAAAGATGAGCGTAGAGAGCAGTATTGCAATCACTGCACAGCAGCAGCATCTTAGATGTTGGAGGTGTAAGAAAGGAAGGAAAAGGAAGCAAATACATACTAGATGAGAATATGGAGTTTGGTTTTCAGGCCTTTCCTCCTATAAAAATACTGCTCAAAAAATAAGAAAAAAATAAATCTACAATAATAGTAATATTTGCTAAATGAAAGAAACCAGATATTTTTCAGATACATTTCAGATGGGCATGTAAACAGACTTCATGAGACCACACAATTTTGTTTCTCTAGAGTCTTTTCCTTATTTGTTATCGTTACAGCAAAAATAAGGGTTAATAAATTCTAGACTGGGGATTTAATGTTTGGGCCAGTTATGCTTGTGTGCTCAATAGCTCAGTATTAGTGTACATATTGGAGCTTACAGTGAACTGTAGACATTTCATAATTGTTTTGAAAGGTAACTAACCTCCTCTGGCTCAACAGCCCTCATAGCACTACCAAAGTTATGTATGCACATAACAGCTCAAAAATTGCAACATAAATAATAATTATTGTCTAGTCACAACAGTTAATCACTCACTGTACTGTGGACAGGAAATGCGTCAAGCAAATACCAGCTGTAAAAATGCAGCCATATAATTAAATGAGTTAATTTCGTTTATAAATGAGCACCTTTTGCTCTCCCAAGTTTGTTTCATAAACAATTACGGTTTGATAATACCATGTTTATTGTTTCAAGCCACTTTTACATGAAGACAATTACATACAAGATGTCTTGGGAAAGAAAAGAAGATTCTTAGTATATAAGCACTGTAGTTAAGCGCAGGTCTTGTGGGATACGGTTGTGCAGACTGAAAGAAAACCCATAAAAGAAACTCAGAAAAGAAAATCAAATTACGCTACCAGGCTCATACAATAAATACTAGAAAAAGACAATTTTGCAACTAACCTCCATTATATTTCCAGCACTGATGTATTTAAGCCAGATGCTGCTTCAAGGAAGGATGTCATTCCTCAGTGGTAGGAAAGCTAGAGCATGACAACCCACTTTGCTTGCTCTCAGTTTTTACAGCACACAGTGTATTTCTGGACTGCTACTGGGCCTCTGTGGTACTACTACAATACAAGTAGCATGTCTAAATATATAATCTTTGTGCAAAGTTATTCAGTTGTGGCTCTTTGTCCATCATTTATTTGGAAAGATTACTTGATTTTTTAAATTCCATATCAAGATAAAGACACTTACACGTAATGTTTTGACTTTCTGGCAATATAAACATACTTTTTTGTGTGTGTTTGAGAATATGCAACAAATGATTAGCTTTCTAATGTAAAGCAGTAACCTAAGTGTGAATCTGATACAATAATTATAATACTACCCCCAAATTTCAGTGAATAATATACAATGGCCATCATGAAAGACAGGAGAAAATCCTCTAGAGAAAAGATTCAAAAGCTGCTATAAGAAAGAAAAGCAGGAACACGTGATGAGAAGATAAAGAGCTACATGTCGGTTTTACATGAAAGTCAAAAGTGTTGGTGACAAGATACCTAACCTGGAGGAGAAAATGTTATTCCAAGCTACACAAGCTGAATCCCCATATGAACAGGGTGAGGAATTGCAGTTGGAGGAGAGAAAACAATTGGACACAACAGAATAACAGAAAGTGTGTGTGTGAACGCCTGTGTGTGTCAGAGGAAGACTAACATTAGAAGAAACTAAAATAGAAGACAATTAGCAGATGAGGGAAGCAGGCATTTAAAAGAGATGAAAATAGATTTCAAGAAACTATAATTAGTCTCAAAAAGAAGAAATACATGAAAGAAACATCCACACAGTAAGTAGAAAGCAGAGAAATAAATGACACCTCAACATCTTTCTAGAAATCTGTTTTCTGTAGGTCTCACTAGCACACTATTCTGACTGCCAAAAATAGTTTTTAAAACCTATAAAAATTGTACAATACATCTACGTGTTTAGACACACAACCAAACGCCTAAGGTTGTAGAACTGCATTTGAATACTGAAGTCTTTCTGTATGCTGTGATAATTCAGTCCAACATGCAAGAACTGGGCCGTTCTTTAACTTGTAACCCCTCCCAAGCACTAGAATATGAGCTAAATTGACTAATATCGGTTGTAGAAGTGTTGATCATACCCCCTCAGTGCATTGCTTGCTTTTTCTTTAAAGTATATTATGTGCTGAAGTAATAAGAACACATTATGTTGGTCTGTAACAGCTTGAATCCAGGGTTGGCATTTTGTGCAGCCGGCATATCAGACAGCTGTTGAGCGGTACCTACTCTGCATCAGCAATTATTATCGGTTCAACACATCGTGCACAATGACGAATGTCTGGTTTATTTCCTAATCTATTTTTTAAAAATTCTTTGTTTTACAAAAGAAATCTCAAGAATGAGCTCAAAAGGAAATAAATTCTGAACTCTATGGAAAATTAGGTATTTACCTGCCTTTTGTACATTTTTAAGCCCCTTCTTTTTACACTGTTACTCATACTTTGTAAGCTGTTGTAACTTGCCACGTAGACGAATGATTACAGACTAGATTTGTGCACATTCACTTGGTCCTCTTACACTTCTCCAATAAGTGAATAAATGAATACTGACCTATCTCCTCCACATGATAATCTGAAAAAAAAGTGCCATTAAGAAATGCTTTGCGCATGATTTTTGTAATTGCCCAGCTTCCACTCAGGTACCTAGAAAAGATTTTCCAAAATGCTTACTAATTGACATATTTAGCATATTCCAAAAAAGCTGGTGTCTTATTTTGGTAGCTATATAAGGTTGGAGTACTTTGCCAGTGTTTTAGAAAAGGAAAAATCTAGTTTAGGAAACCTAATCTTCTTCCATTGACACCAAAAGAAAATCACCTTAATGGTACTGTAATTAATTTGGACCTGAAATATACTTCCAGCGTGATGTCCAGCTCTGCAAACATGGCAAGTGGAAAAAAAGATATAGCCTGCTACACACACTCTTAACTTTTGTGAAACAGTAAGGAAGGACAGTATAAGACTTAATCAAATTAAGACGCAAAGCAAGAATCTGCTCACCTAAATGTACTCAGAGCTTCTGAAATAGAAAGTATATTTACCAAGTGAGTAAAGCATGATAGCTCGTAATACGTACAACAAAAGACTCATCTGGGTTAAATACTTCATTACCCTAGTCTGATTGAAGATTCTAATTTCCTTACCAGATGTCCTTCAAAAGAGTGTGATTTAATCTGGCTTCACATCCGATTGAATATTTCACAGAAAAAG
The DNA here is from genome assembly GCA_013397725.1 of Rhagologus leucostigma. NCBI lineage: Eukaryota > Metazoa > Chordata > Aves > Passeriformes > Rhagologus > Rhagologus leucostigma. Next base: position 52,032 of record VZTD01004424.1, read on the forward strand.
TTTTGAATGGATTTCCACCTCAAAGAATCTCAAAATTTCTCAGGTAAAGAGTAAAACAAGTAAGGCAAATATAACAGAATTTTATATCAGTCAGCATAGTAATCACACATATGATAAACTTTCTGCAGCAAAATTGCCCAAAGACAGCCTACCCATATTCTCACAAACAAGCCCCAAAATGTACGTGATCCTCCCCGACCTGTAACACTGCTCCTACAACCCCTCCCATCATCAAGCAATAAACAGCTGTAAACACCTGGGAATGGCAGAGTTCAGCACTCCTATGTGTGTGCAGTGTGTGCTTTCCCTCTTCTCACATATGGACATGGTTTATATACCAGGGAACATGAGCAGAGAGTCAAGTGATGCTTAGCAGCTTAGGAAACAGGACCTGTCACAGTTTCTGAAGCCAGCAGTGTCTCCTACCAAGCTCTTTGTGGCAGTTCCTCAGAGGAACATAGGACATACATTTTTAAGGATGACAGTAATCTCCATTCTTGACCTCTGTAACAGCTGACAGTCAGGGAAATCCTAGGCCAAGCTGTCCACAGTCTCCTTCAAATTTCTGCAGCAGACCAATATTCAATAGGCCAGAGAAAAAATCTGCTCAAATGTTCAGATTTCTGATGTTATCCCAACAACATTGTGGAATATTCTGACTGTGGCAAGGACTCAGAGCTGGATTTAATCCAGCATTATGCAATCACCAGAGAGGAAAATTAAACTCTGAACAAAGCAGTTCAAGGGAAGCAGCACTGGGTACTGCAAGGAAGAGGATATGCATTTTGTAGCTAAGGGAGTCAGGGCCTGCAAATTGAAGAGTTCCCTGCAATATCTGTAGAGCTCTTAGCACTTCTCAAGATGAGTTGTTGGGACTTCAATTTAAAGAAACCTCGGAAAGTCTTAGGGGGTTTAAAAAACAACATCACTTGTTCTGTTTTGCCATTTTCATCTCAAAAGATGTAAAGTAACCTGGAAAAAAAAATTATACCATCCAAAAAAGAAAAATACTTAATTTAACAACATCAGCATCTCAGTCACATGAACTGGAATATTGTAGCTAAAAAATCGTAAGTTGAATGTCTTCCATTTTACAGGTGATTAAAAACATAAAAACCAAAAATTTTGCAAATAAATAAAGATGAATACTTCCCTTTTTTGAGTGGTCTGATTGTAGCAAATCAATTGCACTCACATCCATTAGAACTAGGAACTCGTTTTCGTAACATGAAGACAAACTTAATCCATCACTTAAGGGAAGAGTAATATTGGCACTGAAGCACAGCTGAGAATTTTAACTAACATCTTAAATGCTAAATACCACCACCGCCACCCCCTGCTAATGCAAAGGAATCTCTTCTGTACTTACACACATGCAAGGAGTTATAGTAGGATATAGGTTGCTGAAGGTTTAAATTACAAACTCTGCATGAATATCCAGTATGTATCATCACAGTTAACACCTAATTATTACGAAAATCAAGAGGGAGAACACCAGGCAATTATGAAAATATTGCTTCTAAATTTTAGGGATTTAATCGTCATATTCAACATCAAATTTAGGATGATAAATGAACTAGGTTTTTTTTCCAACAATATTTCATCTTAATCAATATCTTGCTCAACCAGCCACAGTTTCAGCACGTTCTCTTGATTTCAGCACTTTTAAAAATCCAGTGTAAAACATAATTAAATTATTCTCTTGTAAACAACTATCTTTAGGCTCTGGGGAACAGAAAGCTGCCAAATTCTACCCAGTTAAAATTTTTTCACTAAGTTCTATATGAAATTAAGCTTTCCAAATCTCACTGCAATTTTCTGATACTACGAGGAAATTCTCTGAATATATTAAAGAGATGTACTAAAAAAAAAAAAAAAGAGAGAGAAAACCTATAAGATCTTTCTCTTCCCAGACAAAGTGCCCCTCTTAGCTGGCAGCAGGGAGAGTGACAAATAAGCTGTTCCTGAACTGAGACAAGACGAAATCAGCTAGCTGTTATTGACATAGAGAGATGATGCTGCCACACTTCAAGGAGACTCTATGTGCAAGAACACTAAACCTTCTGGACATGGTGTCCTCACATGTGACAAACTCAGCCCACTGTGAAACTACCACATGTTAAGTCACTTGAAGCATGTGAATGCAACTTTGTCAGCCTCATAGAGCCTCTTAGGTGAGACTTCTGAAGTGGAACTTCAGCAGCCTGTCAGATTCTTTTGTTGTTGTTGTTGTTATCAGCAACTGGGAGAACTTGCTCTGTTTGAAGAACTTGACCATTTGCCATATTTCTCACCATGCTAAGCATGGTTTACAGTTCAGTGCCAAGGAGCACTTACAAAATGTTTTCTTCGGTACATACACCTTCAGCTTTCACAACTGTTCTTCGCTTGGGCTCAAATGCATCCTAGAAAGATATTCTTTTTAAGAAAATCTACTCCAACAAAGTGATGGAAGTGATACCTCCTTATGTTTTCATTTAGGGCACCTCTTAATCCCTCCCACTTCCTGAAAATCCTAACTAAACAAAAGCCAAGAGATTGCATTGTCTGTAAAATTCTTCCAACTGATTGAGGGTTAAAGAATTATTCTTTCTATGAAAAGCAAAAATACAAGGTATTTAATGAAGTTTAAAAAAATATGTAATTTCACTACAGATGGAATCAATTTACTACAGAGTGAAAGTCACTCAGGTGTTATAAATTTACTACTGTCAGAAGAAAGGGAACAAAAATATTTAGCTTTTAATTCTCATCAAAGCATGTGATAAAAATGAAACATGTCTACAATTATGCTATCCCCACCCACATGAAAAATAGAAGCCGGGAGGAAAAAGAAGAAAGTAAAAATTTTATTCTCAGAAGAACATTTACTCTATATGCTATAAAGACATACTACTGGTCAAATTACAAAATGGACATTGAGTGTTCATCATCCAAAGTAATTTCAGGGAAAATACACAGGTATCATGCCTGAAATTATGAGGAGGTAAGAGTTCAAGGGGTGTAACCAGTCAGATATATGTCTGCACAGCAGCAACAACAAGCAGCACTCCTGAGCACCTTCCGAAGTACAAAATGATTAAACACTACTAATCAGGGTAAATTTTGCACCCCCATAAATTCCTTAAAAACCTTGCCTCCAAAATCCAGTATGAATCCACTGCTTTGCAGCTGCGGAGACCACAGTCTGAGAACCACCTTCACAATAAAAAAACATCTGAATTCTCCTTCATCTTCCAGAGCTCCAGTAATTCTTTGTCCACATCTCCTTCATTCTCTTGATGGACCAGGAGTTATCAGAGGGCTTAGCTCTTCCTGCAATTTGCCCAGATGCTGCTTAGGGTCAGGCAAAGAAGCAGCAAGAGGCACTAAGACTACAGAAATCAAACCCATCAGTGTCAGCCAAATCTGGGGTCTTGGACACAGCTCTTATGCACATCACTATCAGGATTTTCCTCCTCTGCAGTGATGGAGAGTTAAAAGATATGCAGGAATAGTATCTTTATTAGCAAGTATTTAGGCACAAGACAAATGACATAATAAATCTCTTTACTCAGTTTTCACAGGATTTTTTTGTGATGGAGAGTGGGTATGACTGTCGTCATTCTTGCTGTCTTTATAAACCGCTTCTCTTTCATCCTTCTGTCCTTTTACAGCTTTTCCATCTTGTTTAAGCTCACCAACTTATTTCTTATTCCCCTTTCTCCCCTCCCACAGATGTGGGTTTTTTCAGTCTTTAAATCTCTCCTAGAAACCAGAACTGGGAAGGCAAATCTGAAGATGCCCAGAAAGCTTAGTCAAAATAGCAGCACTAACTTGACGACTTTGGTCCACCAAAAGACTTCACAGAGGACATTAATATTCAAGCAAAATATTTAAATTAGATATCATTGCAAAAAAAGCAGATATGCTCTTTGTTTTGGGCTGTAACTCTGTGTTGTACCATGAATTGGACCCTAAAAGTGAGAAGCCTGAGCACTTGTATTAAATACAGAATAAAAAAATAATTTGAGGCTTTATTTTTAAATTAAAATCAATTGAGAGTTTAGTTACTCTTACGGTAAACGAGGATTTGATTTTGTGAAAAATATGACTCTCCAAAAGTATTTGAAGTTTTAAACTTTCCTTCAGGATAAAATTACAACAGAATTGGCTGAAGAATATATGAATGTAAGTTATGGAGGAGCAAATGAATTGTGGAGATAAAAGCCCCCGACCTTTTAAATATCAGACTAGTGATATTTTAGAACACCTTACTCAGAAGAGTAGTGGAAAAGAAGAAAAAATACCAATTTCTGACGTGGAAAAATTTAAAAATAGATAGCTGTACTGCCTGCAATAATAAGATGGTGAAACTCTGCACAAGTCTCTCAGTCACTGTATTCTCAAATTCCTGGCAATTATAACCAAACGAAATGATCTTCAGATTTGAGTAAAATCAACATAAAAGTAAAATTGTGCAAATAATATAGGAAACATAAAAGGACGAAAATTGTGATGACTTCTTAAGATGAATGAGAGGGAAGAAAGTGCAGGAAGATAATCATAAAACAACTATTTGTTTCAGTTACTTGTATGCAGCAGGAACCTGAAAAGGCAGGAGACTAATTATACTCCGTAAATAATGTTTTCATGAGAACACCTTTGGTGAGTATAACAGGTTCTCTGAAATCAGAACCGTTATTTATTGCACCTGTCTGTCCAGAAACATGTATTACCTGCAATGTCTACGGAGAAAGCGACACGTATTGAATTTAAACAGAAGTCTCAATGCCTAGGTAATACCAGAGATTCCCGTGTGCAATTTTATCTATATCTATATTTCTAAGATTCCCCACCTTCAGTTTTGTGACTCAATATTATTACCCATCTTAACATTAAAGTCTGAAACATTTCAAATGCATCCCAGCATTTCAGGAAACCACAACACCCAGCTGTTCCCCAGAATGAGTGAAAGCACCATCGCACACAGCAGTAAATCACTGTTTGTCTTCCACAGTAACTGCGTCTTTTATACACCATTTGTGTGGGGTTTTGTAACAGCATTCAGAAGAGCACTGTAAGCAATATTATAAATTCAGCACTGCCAGCATGGTGCTTACATTTTCACATTAACTGATGTTTTTGTCCCTGATAAGAAGAGATATGGTTACTGATATCAGATGAACTTGGAAACACTAAAATAAAAGCCCCGTTGATAACAGAGTTTAGAATAAATCGCTCTTATCTGGCCAGGGAAGTGCCAACGATAAATTCAAGAGAATAGAAATGACAATGGGCTGTGCAAAGTGTGAGGGTTGTTCTGTGGTCTCTCCAGCCTCCTCTTTGACCACATCCACCCAACTTCGTACGCCCCCTCGCATGGTGTCTCTGCTCAGGAAACAGGGAAAAGAACACCACGTGCAAGGAACAGGAGACTCGCACATTATGATGGTGGAAAAACACAAGCCACATCACAAGTCCAATTTATGTATGTAAACATACATACCTTTGTATGCACTAATACATGGAATTTACTGCCGCAGAATTTTGCCTTGCTGCATATACAGTATGAGATTACAAGGAATAGATGTGAAATATCTACTTTAACACTGGACCAGAAATTGAGAGATGATGATTTATGTATCTAAGGAGATTAATTTTAGTTAATAAAACTTTGGAACAGCCTCAGAGCTAGTAATTAAATAGAAATCATTGAGCATTTTTAGAAAAACTATAAAAAGCTTGTTAAAAATGCTTGTGACCCTGTTTTCAGTCATGTAATTGAAATATTATGCATTTCATTTAAATGTATATAGTGCTGAATGAAGAAAAATTAAGGTAATTCATACTTACAGCTACTCATCTATATACCATAATATGTAAAAAAAGCAGAAGGAAGAGAAAAATCAGAGAGGCCAATCTCCTATAGGTCATACAGTCATGCAGCTACCGTGAGAAGCCACAGAAAACACTTTTTAAGATTTGAAATAAAGCCAGATTTTGCTCATGAGAATACAGTGCTGTATACAGAACAGTCTTGTGATATGATGCAGTTGCATCTGAAAAAATATATTTTCAGGTATAAAGAAACAGAGAAAGGAAAGGATGAAATGGTAGGAAAGAATGGTGCTAAACATGGTTAAGGGAAAAAATCCCAGAAAACACATAATTAGGAAAAAACTCATCAAACCAGTTTTGGGGTGTTTTTACTAGTGTTAAAACAATATTATTTGTGTATGTTCTAGAAGTACCTATAAATTTTTATATGTCCTACAAATACAAATATCTATAAATACCATCATGAGAGAGGTCCTCAAAATCAGGTTATTCCTATATTTTCTAAAGTTTCATGGCTTTTTGTCTCCTCAAATATTAGGCTTATAAATGTTACCTACAAATGAGTATTTTGCATTTAAAAAAAATACTTTTACTGGCTGGTCTGAGTGTGCATGTAAGGGAAAGCACATTGTCCTTGATGCGCTTTAAGCATACAAATTATGACAGCCTTTTTGCTGCTGAAAACCTCATGCTGTTCTGGCAGTCCATGCTCTTGACAATGTATATGGCTGCTTTCACTAAAAATACTTCTAACTCCTATCTTTTCTTATGATGCACCCCAACTGCTTTTTGGCAAAGTGAGAGGGAAAAGCACACCAAGAAATAAAAATTAATTTCACCCCAAATTTTTTTCAGACCTGAAAAGTCTTTTCAGAAGGTTGAATGTATACAGCAGTCAATGGGCACATAGGAAAAGGTACTAGAAAGGAGATAGTGGGTGAATTCCTTGTCATTGGACAAGTTCAACAAGCAGAGGCTTGACAAGGTTTAGCAGAATGTAGATACGACGTTCAGGTGAACCTGGAAAAAAAGTCTTGGCTAGTTTATAAACCACTATTATTTTATCTCCAGCATATAAATATTTATATATATATATCTATACAGATATATACCCACAGTATTATTAGAAACATAAAACATCTGAGAAAGTTAGGCTTTAATGTTTTGGGTTTGGTTTTTTGGTTTTTTTTATTGATACAAGTTTGAGCAACCTGGTCTAGTGGAAGGTGTCTCCTGTCGGTAGTGGGGTTGGAACTAGATGATTTTTAAGGTCCCTTCCAAACCAAAGCATTCTACGTTTCCATATTTCTATAAATTCATGTTTATACCCACACGAGAATCATATTTCTGAAAAAAATTTTGATATTAATCCTCCGAGATGTAATTGACAAACCAAAGGACACTATCTAATGAAGACAAGCATTTGCAAAAAGGAACAAATGCACCAACCTACCAACATTCAGATGCTCTGTTAGAGCAAAAACACTGCAAACTTTTAATCTTAACCTGTATCTTTGTTTCCCTTGTCAAATTGCATGTACATAATAGAGAGGCATTCAGAATCTAAACTTAAAAAAAAATGCATTTTCAGCCAGTTTCTGGATGTGCCTTTGGAAATTGCAAACTTTTCTGTCAGCTGTTGGCTCATTAAGAACAATTATTTTCCATATCCAATGGTTCAGCATTTTTTCCCATAATAAAGTCCTAAATAATGTGAATGATAAAAATTAAGATGGTATTCCACTGAACATGCTTACAGCTTTTTTCAGTGTCTATGATTCAGGTGAGATGTGTGTTGGGGAAAGTCACCAATCAAAACAATTAATCAAAGTACCCACACTCCATCTCCTCTGTGTTGCTTCACCATCTTTTGGTTATTTTCCACACTTTGTCCCACTCAACTGAATTTGCTCCGAAAGTGGTATTGTGGTTTTATCATCACAGCCAAAGTTTTAAATTCTTCTAGATAATGTTGAATAAGAAGCGTAACTAGAACTAAAGGAGTTGCCCAACAAGCTATTCTGGTTTTCTTTTAAATGCGCTAGTAAAACAACAAACCTGCAAAACACCCTAAGGTAGATAACGGTTGAACCTTTTCAATTACATTTACAAAATGTTATGACACGAAAGAGAGCTCTGAGAAAGATTCAATAATCTGGAGCAGAAGATATATTACTGATACTAACATAAGCCTGAAACAATCCTGATCAATACATACCAGGGCTGTTAAAAAAGAAATAACACCCACTAGTACTCCTTTTTACTTACTTAGAGTTGAAAAATTTAATTTGGAAATAAAAACGAGGACCCCACACTATACTCATAAAATTCAGTAACTTGTAAGATCAGCTGTTTTAGGTTATCAGGTAATACATAATACTTACTGCTGAATCATTAACAAATATAAAAAAATATTACTGGCTAGAGAGTCCACATAAAACAAACACACAAAGGCAAAATGGAATTTACTTTGTGTAATCTTCTGTTTTCTTCCTGTATACAGATTAATTAATTAATTAATTAACATCCTGTTGATCTAGAAATTAATTAATGCAAATTCTGTTAATCTAACTCATTGGATTAACTTGGATGCAAGTAATTATATCTGCTTAACTTTACAAATTTTCAAGGTAAATCCAGTGCATCACAGTAATTTATTTCCATAATGCTTCATTCCTTTTTTTTTTAATTTCAGCTTGTGCTGAAACAAGAAATTAGAATAATAAGGCAGTATACTGAGACAAGAAATCCAATTGCTATTACACCACTGAGATATATCCTATTTGAAGACTTGAAACCAAGCATCACTAATTATCACAAAAAGTTTTTGCTCCTGCTAACAAGAGAAAAATAAATGACACAGAGAAGAGCTATCTGAAACAAGAATAATGTGAAGAACATCAGGAAGGGCATGAAATTAGAAGGCATAAGGCTCAGTTCCAGTCTCAGTTTGCCATTCCTTACAGATTTTATGCAATTTTTAGGACTCATAAAGGAAAGCCATGATAGGCTTGGGATGGGTAGGACAAGAATCGTGAAGCTTTATACAGACAATCCAGGTGAAGACAAATGTGTTCAGATTCCAGACAGGTAGCAAATAATGGAGGCAATATATTTTGTTCTTATCTCTTCATTTCACGTAATTAAAACTTGGAAAAGGACACTGAAGAAAATGCAAAAATGGCTAAAATGTGAAAAGAGTAAAATGGAAAACAGATGTGATTTTTCAGTTGTTTATTTTTTTCTGGTTATGAAGAACGATTACCTAAGTAGGGGGGTAAGACAAAGACTAAATTCTTTCAAGACCTGGATTTAGTTTATCCTTTAGATGAAATTAAGTCACAGGCTTTCTGCAGTTCAGATGCTGAATTACATCTAATACTGCCAGGAATTTCCTGTTTTATTCGTATGCATGTGTTAGGACAATTTAAATTTCCCATGTGCATAATGACCAATTACTTACTAAATTTGTTATAACATACATGAGTAAAAAAAAAATTAACAGGCCAAAATGAATATGACCTTCTTTTAACAGTTCTTATATTTTATTCCAGCTACAAATGTCAAGGTTTCCATGAAACAACTTCAATAAAAAAGTGTGTACAGGGGAGGGAATAGGTGTGAAGATGGCTATGCCAGATTCCGGGTTTTTTTTGTCCTTTCTCTGAAAGTTATATATGTCAGATTTGATGCTAAAATCAGTAAAGGGAGCTAATGAGGAACAAAAACAATTATTAATAAAGACTTAAATGTTTATTTACCATAAATTGACTTGCAAAACACTAGTCTGCTATGACAACTTTCCACTCCTTATTACTGTTTTTATTTAAACTATTTTAGCTCCTGTTCAGAAACGTTAATTGAAATTAGGAGCTTTCTCCTACAACCTGTGTGTTTCACTTAGTGGTCTAAAATCAGTCCATCAGTAACTTCTTCATGAAGTGCAGGGTGATATTGTCTTTTTAAAACTAAATTTTAAAAAAGAGAGAGAAAGATGAAGCAGATGTGAAAAGATGTCAAAATAACCATTTGCCGAATCTAAATATTTGGCTGAAATAAATTTGTCACTTTTCACAAGAACGGATTTTTTTGTTTGTTTGTTTTTTTTTAATGGGAGGAGGAAAGAAAAAAAACAGGGAAAAAGGCATACTGGAGAAGTATTATTTGAATCACATCACCAGTAAGTGCAGCACTTGGTATATGGAGACCCTATTTAAGATCCACTGGCTGCAAAACCTTTTAACCTTGGTCTCCATACCCCAGCGTATATTGATTATCAGGCTTTTTTTGGTCCAATGACTAAATATAGTAAAATGGCAAACAAATTGCAGTTATGTCTTAACTGGGTGATTAGCTATTCTGAAAGACATGCACGTGCCTGTTAGCTCATCTCCAGTCATTCAGCCCTGCTGCAGAAGAGAATGCATTTAAATTCTGACATGTCCTATGGACAGGGAAACCACCCCTCCCAAGTCTTCCTACATACCACTTACGCTTCAAAAGGTTTTATATCAAGGATGATCAGAGGACTGGGAAGCCTGCCATATGAGGAAAGGCTGGGAGAACTGGGGTTGCTCAGCCTTGAGAAAGGAATGCTTAGGGGAGACCTCATTACCATATTCCATTATTTAATGGGTGACTAAGACAAAGGTAGAGACTCCGTTTTTACGAATAGTCACATGGAAAACCTAAGGGGTACAAATTACCCCTGGGGAGATTCCAATTGGACAGAAGACGAAAATTTTTGACATTGAGAACAATCAGCCATTGGAATAGTTTCCCTAGGGAAGTGCTGGATTCCCCAACACTGAGCACTTTAAGATTTGCCCGGACAGGGTGCTGGAACATCTTGTCTAGATTGTGCTTTCACCAAGAAATTTGGACCAGATGATCCATAAGGTTCCTTCTAACCTGCTGTTCTATGATACTATGATATCTTTTCTTTTATGGAGTGGCATTAAAAATGCCGCACATCATCCAGTGGACAACAAAAAAAGCATTTTCTTTGAAGTGTATTCACTTAAACACACATCCTACTTCTTACCATTTTAATTTTCAACAAATACTTGTAATTAAAATTATTATAAAATAAGTAGGATGACTTTATTCAGCAAAAGTCAAAGTGTGACTCACCACACAAAACTGTTTTCCATAGCAACTGCTGAAAAAATTGTTATTATTCATGCACTTTCATACATACATGCAGAACTATAAAAGTAAAGCCAATATTTTATTTTTTCTTAATGATGCACCCAAAAATTTAGGTCACATACAAGGAAAATGAAATTTAGGAAGATTTGCTTGGAATAGATAGCTAGTTTTCTTTTTTGGGGGAGAGAGGGCGCCAAGGGGGCAGATTGGGTGGGGTTGGTGGAATACGTTGATGTTTGTGTTTTTTCTTTTAAAGGAAGTGCAGAAAGCATTAGGCAGATCCAGGAAACAGTTGATACAGGAAAGGAAAAAAAAATTCACCGAATTCAGACATTGGTTGCTTCCATTCCCATAACACATTTTGGATTTTAGGTAAACGTTCAGAATAGATTCTGTTGGAAAATATTGGGAAATGCTAGAAAAAAATCAGCATCTTAATTGTTTTGCCTAGAAGTGTTGCATAAACTAGGATCAGCATCGAGAGCAATACTGCTGTGGCTGGGGAGCATAAGAGTTTTCTGTAAACTCAGAAGTGCCATAGAGATCGTATAAAGAGCGCCATATAAAGAGAGCAAGTGCATGAGAACTCTGACACCAGCTGAAGCTGTGAGAGGGCAGGCATGAAAGAAACAAAATCTCAGGGTCAAGCTCTTTGTCACCGAATACTGTAGATGAATCAAGGCATAAACAGACTTGAAAATTGATTTGACCAGTTCTCAGGCAAAATTTCTGAATCAAATTAATAAAAATATACTGCCTCTGACTCAGGAAGATCCTGCTTTCTGTTACTGGAAAACTACTTTCTGGAAAAAGCATCCCTACCTGCTCACCCTGCTCTTATTGTTTCCCAAATATCTATTATTGAGTGATGGCAAACAGAGCTGGATGGACATTTGGTTTGAACAAGTAAATTTGAGCATGCTACATATTGCTGCCTACATACCTGCCGTTAGATGACCATATCAATATAATTAAGATAATTAACCCCAAACAGCAAACTCCCATCTAGGAAAAAAAGCGAGCACAGCTCTGGTCTCTGCAGAAGACATCACTGTGCTATGTGGCGTGAGCCTGGGTGCCATGAGTGCAGCAGGGAAGCACAGAGGACCTCAGCCTGCCTCTCCCGCCTCCTCTCAGCACAAGTCTGAACCAAGAAGCATGAGGAGCGTGCACGAAGGACAATCATGCTCCCACAGCCAGCAATGAGCGTCCTGTAGCTGATCACGTGCCAGCATATTTTGAGGTCCATCACGAGCAGGTCGATCCCAAGAGATATTTGCTTTAGAACAGCAAAAGTCAGCGTTGCTTTTAGACCAAGTCAGACCAAGTCAGCTCAATAGAAATAATCAAATATAAAAAAACCCCTGGTGACAAAGAATACAAGTAACGGTGGTGAAGCATGAGCTGGACACTGCCATGTGTACACACCATTGGCCAACATGCTGAACCAAAACCAGTAGTGGAAGGATCCAAACACATCCAAATAAGCTTTAGAGAATGGTCTGCACACGGAGAGCTTTGCAGTTCTCCCTGATTGGTTGGCCACGGATGTTTCCCTTCCCTCAGAACAAAAGGCAAAGAACAAAAAACCCCCCAATAGCCCCCTCAAGATGACAAAACCTGATCAAAATGCTATACGATGAGGTGCTTGAAATGTAAAATATGTGATATTTTGAAATGAGCAGATTTGGGTTAATATTCCTTTAAATCACTTACAGGATGCTAGTAGAAATTTCGATGAATAATGTAGCTTGGTATTAATACTTGAAACACTAAATATGCTTTACAACAATTTGCTTTAAAGAGATGTTCAAGTTCCAGAAGGTGAGGGTGAAAACTGTGGAATGCATCCTAAAATAAAATAAACAGCAGAGGGAGGAAGCAAATGCCTTCGAACAAAATCACTCTATTTTTAAACCAGCGCCATTTTTGTGTCTTTTACATACATATTTCATTTTTCTTTTTTGGTAAAGAAAATGCAACAGTCTTTTATCAATCGTTCACATTTCTAGGCTCAATTTCCCTATGGAATACAACTCATTAGAAAATGTATTAATAATAAATTATCTTTTTCTTCAAGTATACCCTACCATTAATAGAGGGTTATTACTGCCTTATAAATATGTACTGCTTTATCACCAGAAAACCTGGAATTGGGGCGAAAGAAGGCTTAACCATAAAAAAATACAATTTCTCTTTTTTTCAGTGGTCAGTTTTTGCAGTGGAGGCCTGACACTTTAACATTTATTCTCATTGCTGACAAATTTGTGCTCTCAGTTGTTGAAATAAAAAGCATGATGGTTCTGTGTTACTATGATGGAATTCTTCACCATGAAAAGAGAGAAATACAAGAAACTGTTCATATTGAAAGCTGGCAAGTTTTTTCATTCCCTTGGAAATTTGACATCAAGTAGTATTTGAATTTAAATATTACAGCTGTTCCAGCAACTTACAATGGGCTGGTATTAGTCATGCCACAGGCTTCTGTAACACAAAAACGTTTCATGAGGAAACTCTGCTGCCTGCACAATTCATTCTGCTGGACAATGAAATGCTTTGGTGTCCATTAGAGGAAGTTTCACGTGACACTCAGCAGCCGGGACAACAGATATGTCACTGGAGACAGAAGGCCCCGGACGTTGCAGGAAGCAAATACTCGTGAGGATTTCTTACCAGTACACAGAAGTAATTGTAGCTTTCGCACTGCACTAGTTCTGCAATATGTCATTAGGAACTCTATGGCTACTCCTCCTACTCCTCCACCTCTGTCTAGAAGCTGTGAGCATGTCCCAGTACCTCACAGTCTTGCAGTGGAACTCAAATTGGTTCCTGTGATACAGTGCCCCACATACTAAATGTGCCTAGCTAGGTAGTCCTGCAGGTTTCACTGCTGGTGCTTCTTTTTGGGAGGAGTGGTGACCAGTGATCACCCAAGACCACTTCCTTAAAGCAAGAGTGCTTAGGAATAAATCATATCACTGAGACATACTAAAGCAGAAGGAGGTCTACATGGATATCTATTTGCAGTATGAAACTGGACACACGACTGCAAGAGATGCTGTAAGATTTTTACAGGCCAATCCTGAGTGGGGTCATCCTGACACTCACAGCAGTGGCAAAAACGGATTTCAGTGCTAAGCAGATTCTATCAATACTAGTTAAAAATAAGCTAGAAAAAAAACAAAACAGCAAACAAACAAAACCCAACAAAAGTACCAGACTGCATGCTCTCTTGCTATCAATGACCCAAAGAAACCTCTGCAAAACTATCAAATTTTCCCTTACTCATTATACCAGTACTATCAAATTATTTCATTCTCAGAAGTGACTTGGGGATCTGAAATGAGAAAACAGTTACAATCTCTTTTTTAATTTATTAGCAAGGAGGCAAACTCCCCTTTCATTCTCTTCTTGAAGAAAATAAGCTCAGATGCTTTGACTGAGCTTTGGCTTTGAACTTAAAATAGTTAACTGACACAGGTATTGGAAAAATTAATTAATTTATTGCTAAACAACACACAAGGGGAAGGCAAATGCTTTTAATTGTTCCCTGAAGTACTTTTCTGTGGATGGAAGGAGGGAAATAGAGATAGCCTACTAACAGGAATAAATAAATATTCTGTTAATGGACACATGTAAGGAGAAGTATCTTTATTTTCTTTTCCCCATCCCAATTCCACATCAAGATCATATTAATCACATCATAAGCTCTCATAATTATGCACAATATTGCACTCAAATTCATAATTTTCAAGCACATTTACTGCCAACATTTTCATTATCCCCCCCAGATATTTATACTCCCTAAAGCACAGTATTTTTAAGATTGTTACAAATTTAAAACGTTTCAGAATATTTCAACAACTCCCTATTCCCTTCACGTCCTGATAGAAATCTCTGTTTTGAGTAGAAGAACAGCATAATTTACAACATGAACCTCACTGTCTGTTCAACTTTGCAGCAGGGTGCTTTCAGATAGCTTATCTGAGGAATCACACGTTAAATGCAGGTTTTTAGCTTTTTATATGCAATACAAAGCAGTCTGGCAAGGCCATGAAAGCAGCAGAACAAGATTAGACTGTGTTCTGTCTCCTAATAAAATTCAAAATTTTGAATGTGAACCAAAACTAGCCTCAATTAAGAAGCGCTGATACAGCCCTGGAGTCTACTGTTCTCCAGCCTCTCCATTTCCGGGCATGAGAAAACATCTCCCACGATTCAATCACAGCTTTACACAATCTGTGTCATAAGCGCAGACAACAGCATCATCAGTGAAACAAAAATGAATTGGAACAGCAGAAAGACAGAAGCCGTAGATCCTGGTGCCTCCTGTCAGGCAGGACTTGGCCCCTCCTGGCCAGTGATGAAGCACAAACAGAGCGAGCACAGGCTCGCTCTGGCACAGGCTGCTTTGTGCCAAGCTCTCTGAGCAGATTCAGTCCCGAACAGTCCGACTGAAGACCTTAGCAAAAGCCTGCAGAAGCCAGAGACATCTGTTCACCCTGTCTTTTCACTGATCTCTCCAAGTGAAAGTACTGCTGATGCGTTTTCTGCTGCTCTCCATATGCACATGAAACCCCTGTTAGGCCTCTGCTCTCACCAGCAATTTATCACAGAGCTTTGCTAACCCTCTAGGGCTGACACCCATCATTTCTCTGCTGTAAATATAAAAACAGATCCTTGTACACTGTTCCATGAATTTTAAAAGTTGTTTGAGCTGGTAGGCAATGGTACTTTGCAGAGCACGTATACTAGCACTACTGTAGGGGCACAGGAGCTACCACAGTTCATTCTCTCTTTGATGAACCCTGTGTGCTGCGGTGCCAGCCATGCCAAATCACGGCACTTGTGTGCTTGCCCCCAGCAAGCATCACCTTCTGGAAAAAAGATGAACATAACAGCAGTTTAGCCTTCATAATCCACACATGCTGCAGCACAGCATTAATCAGCTGAGAAATTTTTGACAATTTGTTCCTTCAGGATTAGCTAAAAATCCTCCCATATAAGAAAAAGACTATTTGGTAAGTATATTTGCCTTTCAACTAGAAAATTTAAAATGTGAATCTCAAAGGACAGATAGTGAGATGCTGTTACAGAATAAGATGTCTGATCCTCGTTTCTAACAAATGTCTAGAAGCTCTTTAAAGTATAGACTATGATTCCAGAATAAATAAAGGGCTCAATTTTGTTTGAATGTCCTGCGTGTTTCTGGTAAAACTAGCACATTACTAACTCTTAAGTGGAGCAGCAAGTGGGAAGAAATGTTACTAGAGATTTCCAGGAGAGAAGCAAGAGAGTGAAAAAACCCATCCCTGTACTGAATAGAAAACCTGAATTTACTAAGTATTGTACTGTGGTGATAAGCAGTACTCTGATACAGCCATTGCTGCTTTGGTTCCTCCCTCCTACCATACTTACAAACTCTGAGAGAGGTACTGCAATGTGAAAGACAGAAGGTGAGCTGGGGTTGACCCTGGAGACCCCTGTGCTCAAATTCAAATGTATCTTTTTTATATATTTTCTCATTGCTTGTTTCCAGGTGCAGTCAGAGGAGACAACTTACATATACAAGGGAGAAATACTTCTGTGATAATCCTTCCGAGTTATAGAAAGCATTTTTCACAGCAGGCAGGGAAAACATAGTGGTGCTACCAGCACTGCTGGTAGGGTTGGCATTTAAAGGTTGAGTAATTGTGGTGAACCATCATATCAGCCTCATCCTCCCTCTGCCTGACGGCCAGGCTTGTGTCATTCTGAGATCGTGGAGAAGTTACTGGTCACAGGGTAGGGAACATCCTCCAAAGTTCTTCTGAGCAATGAACTAATTTAATGCAGGCATCTGTATTTCATTCCTACATCATGCTCTCATGATTAACTTTCTGTAATCTTTGTATAAATCCCTTAAGGTTTGTTCCCAAATTGGAAAGTAATTATGACACTGACAATTATGCTGGTTTTATTTCCCTTATTCAGCTGTTCTGTAGTGAAAATAAGTTAGTGTCTCTAAGAAAGGCCTAATGGTCAACAAATATTATAAATTATTTTTTATCCTGTTTTAAGTGCTGTACTAATTTTGTCTCATTACTAACATATTTGGTTCTTGTTTCAAGGTGGTTATGCCTACAGAATGTTGTCTCTAGGTTTTGGCATAAGCGAACTAAGAAAAAAGCCGGTGACATCATGCAGGGGGGAGAGGTAAACACTGAAATGGGAAAACATTTTGTGTTAAGATCATCATCCCTTAATGGAAAAGAAGCAGACAGGGAAACGGATCCAAAGCAGAGAGGTTGACAGGCAGAACAAAGAGTAGCCCAGAAAGCCTTCATAATACTACATTTTCCAAATGGATAAATGTGTGAAAATAATATATTTGTGAAAACTTAACTCCAAAGAGAACCAAGCACTGAGAGTGAAAACAAAAGTATCCCATAAAGGTACTGGCAGATTTATAAATGATGAGCAATCCTTTTAATATATTTTTTGGTGTTTTTGTTTGGGCTTTTTGTTATGCGATTTAAAGAGTTTTTATTGTTTTACAAGAAATCCAGGGAACAATGTTCCCATCTCCAACATAATTATTAAACTGAGATATACATCCAGTTTCAAAGGCACTGATGGGCAGGCTCCTTCGGTCTCTCAAAAAATGTGAATAAAAACCCAGAGGCCATAAGATTTTTTAATCTACAAATTTTTGTAAAACAGACAAGCAGAGCAAAGCTTCACTTAGGCACCCAGTTCTGAGGGTAGGCTTTCAGTATGGTATTAACTGGGGTGATACGCCAGACTTCTACAAAAGCATCTGAGTTTACTTTACCCAAACGCACCATCACACTGAAACCTGAACTTTAAGAGAAAGCCTCAAATACCAGTACCTTCATACTTGGAGATTATTAGCAGGAGATATGATATGGGAGAAGGGTGTTTAAAACACATTTACATAAATAAAATTCAAGAATAGCAGTGCTGCTTCTAGCAGCATTCATTACAGCCTGCTGAAAATGAGTCTGTTACCACAGTAACCAAGCTAATGTTGGCTTTCCAGCTTGCAGACATTAAATCCCTTAAATACAGGTGCAAAGGATGAATTCAGAATTTTGGAGTGCGTAAATTTTATCTGCCACAAATGTCAGAAGTGGAAGGAAGAAGATTCTATAAATCCTTATGGTAAAGACACAGTTAATCAGTTACCCAAGAAGAGAAGTGGAGAAGTTTGTGGTAGCAATGCAATTTGGACTGGATGGACCACAAACCCTGTGCACAATAACGCTGGTTTTACTCAGAAATAACAGGCATTATTTGAAGAGCTATTCTGGTGATGTGTAGGGTGAACTAGAATTCGTTTCAATCCCTTTCAAGTGTAGAAAACAGAGTGAAAATATAGATTAGTTTTCTGGTCAAGTGACCAGGTGAGGTCCTGAAGACAAGCAAAGAGTGGACCTGTTGAAACCGAGCATCCTTCCCACATTTTTTCCAAAGTAAAAACCCCCTCAGGCGTATTATACTCTGAGGGAACTTTACTGTGCTAGCCTCTTCTGCCAAACAGGTGTTACAAACAGGCTACACCTCACTGCAAGTCGTGGACATCTTATTTTTTCTAACGTAATAATTAGTACTGAATTCCGGGAGAACACTTGCTGCTGACTCTTTCTAGAAATATTTTAAAGACACACATTTTAACAGCGTTGGGTTATTTTATTTATACACATACTGCTCTTTAGTTTTGGACATTAATTGCATCCTAAGAAAAAAAAAAGATCCTTACAAACTAGAAGTTTTAAAAATCATATGAAGAATCCACATATTCCAAAGAAATTCAGAATTTATCATTGAATATTTTAAAATAGAACTGCGTTCTGGAATTCAATTGTTATTACATCATGCATTTAAAATAGATAAATATATGCATCTTCATACAGCATCTGAGTCTACTAACTAGAATTATCTCCTGAAAAATCTCAGCAAGTCAAAGAACATGAACGTTTGAAGAACAGAGGCCAAAAGATGCCTGTCTCAGCCTCAGGGGCTGTGGATGACACCAGGATGCCCTAACCTCTCAAAAGGACTGTGCTTGAGGTGAGATTCGTGAGTCACTTCTTTTTCTCACCCTCTGACTGACTCAAGCACTTCAAAAAATCATGACAGACGTAGGCAGGTAGCTGACACAAGCCACTCTGGCACTCTGGGAGTAGCTGGGGCAGGCTGGACCTGCTTAAGAGAGTTTCCTGCCTCTTTCAGTGCATGAACTCCCTCAAGCAGCTCCAAATTGTAAGCTCCACATTTCAGGGTGACCAAGATGACATTTCCCAACTTATCTGTGATTTTATCAAAATTATTTCAGATGTTTGCCAAACACTAGAAATGAACAACAAAAGAAAGCAAGAGGAGGTAAATAACCATGCTTGCATTACTGTGGACATAATCAGAGATTTTACTTAGAGATTCACTCAAAAGATTTTGATAAATCTTTCCTCTCTGAAGTTTGACTGTCAGAAATGACATTTTGCATTTAAGAAATCTCTGAAGCACATTAGATAGTGCTGTTGAAACTTTTTGTTTTCAGTGAACAAAGGACAAGCCCAACAGGTTCTTATATCACAGATAGTAAATGTTGGTGAAATGTTCTTGTTCAGTTTTAATAAGAGTTGTTGCCTTTGCCAGTGTCTTCCTAACGTTGTTCTTCAGGACCATGCTCTTTTATGAATCTATGGTGGTCCACAAGGGGCTTCTGAATTAAATCTTAAAACTTGTCAGTAAAAAGGCTATTTAGCATACCAAACGATTAAATAACGGATTTATTACTGAAGCATGTCACTATCCTGAAATCTGTTTTTCCTTTCGTATATGATAGTAACACCTTGAAGACTAAGCAGCATGACAGAGCAAAGTCACTGTTTTACAAATCAACATGGATCAGGCAGACCTTTATAAATCCTGCCAGCTGGTGTACTGTAAACAAGAACCTATACTGATCGTTTGTTATGCAGTTCCTAAACATATATAGTATGGATGTAAAATAAAAATATTCTAAGATGATTGATGCATGGGGAAAAGGAATGCAACAGGATACTGTTGCATAGAAAATACTGAGAAAAAAAATTGTTTTTTCTACACTGATCTATGTTTTCTTCAGAAAAATATACAGAGCAGTATCCTACAAATGAATGTGTCTCAACCTGTTAACAAGTCATATAAAGTATGTTTCCATTTTATTACCTCACTTTCAAGCTTATACCAGAAACTTGCAAGGTTTTTGTGAATAGTTGACCATCCAGATTCCCAAGCAGTGCTTCAGTGTGTGGGACAACACCAAGATTCAAGCACTCAGTGTCACTAACTGGCCTCTGCGTTTTCCTGTAACAAAGGGAAGGATGTTCTCCGAACTGCTTTTCCTCCATTCACAGTCAAACCACTTGTGTCAACACACCAAGGATGTTAAGAGTGTCCACTTGACAGAGTACATCCAAATGTCAACTCTTGCAGTTTGCGCTGAAAGGTAAGTCAATATAGCAGGTATTTTGGCAAATAGAAGAAAGTCTTGAGCAAGTCTTTGCTTAAGATATCTGGTTGACTTCATATCTATTAGGAAATTTTGACTAGAACACAGAACTGAAACGAAGAACTGATTTCCATGAAATCTCTAATAGCTATTACCAGTTATTTAATATCATCTAACATAATATTGAAATGTTGCAAAACCTTAAATTTTTTTCCCTTTAATTTTTAATTACAAATTTATATAAAATATAATCCATCAGCTTCAGGCTTTCAAAAAATATTGGTTAAATCCAAAAAGGCTCCAAGTTTTTGAAGCTTCTGTTTCTCTGCCTCAGGGGCCTCGATATTAAGCTCTGTTATTAAAGGAAAACTAGCTGAGGTTATAATAATGAGTTTAAGCAATGTAGAAAACACCCACTGTATTTTTAAGAAGGCCAATTAAATTACAAGTCCTAATAAGGGGACCTAACCATTGCAGCATGGGACTGTTAAAAATCCAAATACCATGATACTGAATCAAGAGCCTTACAAAAACTCTGAAATACTGTCAGTAGGCAGCATTGTCATCTCTGCATGACAAGGTATCACTGACTTTTTTGTGACAGGTCCCATTCTTCATAAAATTATACTCACTGACTCAAGTAAATTTTCACCCTCTGATATCTTACTCACTGCACCTCCTGTGGTGTCTTCAAGCTCTGATGACAAACTAACCTGGTTGCAGTGTTCTCTATCAGTCTGTTCTTACTTTTAAAGCAAACAAAATGTCCTGACCCACTGCATTTTCCAGCTCTCATATATGCATCATTAGAACCAGAACTTTTTAACTTTGTTGCTGACTCAGAAAATTGTGGTCAGTTCTTCTGAACATCTTTAGTAAACTACCAAATCTGCCGGTAGAAAAATACTCTCTGTTTTTTAGCTGATGTTTAATGTCCCCTCTGACTTCTTAAATAAGTAATGTGGCACTAGTGCTCTCATGCTTTCCCAGCTTTCCTTAAAGCAAAACAATTCATTATTTCTGTCTTTTCTCCATCGTGCTTGATAACTCCATAACTCAAACTGATATCAGTGCAGAAATTTTGATATGCCAGAGCTCATATGTTAACTGAACTACTTGCTATGCACATAATCTTTACTGGAGTGTCTAACTGCTTCAGTCACTCACTCTTCCCTTCCTAAATTAGTTTATTCTCATGATTTAATATTCCTCAGGAGTCTGGGTAATGTCAGTCACATCAGCTATCACTTGTACATAGAATATACTCTATTAAATTAATGGAATGTATACTAAAAACACTGCATATAAATAAGCACTTTAAATTTCAGAACTTTGTCATTTTCCGTCTACTTTTAGGAAAATAAAACAGCCTTTCAGAACTTCAGTGCAGTTATGATTTTTTAAAAATCTGAACCTTAAATATTCTGGAAGATTTGACAGGTATATTCTGGTTTTACACTTGCAGGATAAATAAATAGCCTGAGCCAGACACTAATTTCTGACTGTCTCAATTTTACCATTTGAGAAACAGTCACACAATATGTCAATGTAGCATAAAGAACTCAAACTCGCAATTTTGCAAGCTGCCATGGAAGACAGCAAAGGGTCCCAACAGTGCTTCAAACAAAGATGGTGTATTCTTGGTATGATGAAGAAAATATTAGCATTTGAGTCAGACAACTGCTGTTTACCAGCAAACTCCAAACACTGGCTTAAGTTTATTTTCTGGTTTCGTTCATCCATGCCCAAAAGCCCCGCCTGATTTTAAGGCTTCCTGCAACATTTCTCCATTATTATAATTTCCTTTAACTTCACCACTCATAGAGTCATGGCATGTAATGGCATATAAGCTGCATCTATTACAAAAGCAACCACATTTGCCTTGTCACCTTCACATTCGGTTTAATTTCTCGTAATATGGTAGCTTACAGATTTTTTTTTTGATGTTATAGAGCACGTATATAGAATAATATGGAATTATTTCCTTACTCTAGAGAAAGCTTGAAAATCCAATCTGTTTTAAAAGAAAATCTGAATTGAAATTCCCCAGCTAAACTATTTTATCAGCTGGGCTTCTGGCAGGCAAGAATTTCATATTTTTTTTCAAGAGATTAAAAAATATACAGCACAAAAGGAAAATATTATAATGTAAGACTAAGCAAAATGTTTTAAATGATGGGATACAAAAATATTCTCATTTTTATAGAAGTAAGAAGCTTCCTTGCCTTGAGGGACTGTCACTGAACTGAGCTAAAAACAGACAGGAGGATAGCAGCACACAGCCCACAAGAGCTACGCCCTCCAAAGCTTGCATCGTATTTTCCTAACCTCCTCCTTTCCATTGAAAAATGTGTGCCAATCATCACTCGTGCATATTCAGACCCAGCTGAAGTTAGTAGCTGCCCAGTTTCAAGAAGTGAGATAAAAGAAGTGAGAAAACCCACAGACAAATCTCTAATTTCTGCACATTCCTAATGAAAATATCTTTCAGCTAGATAAGAATTGAATAGCAGAAATTTTTAATTGCTCAAGAAAAAAAAACCACAAGTAGGCTGTTTGGCTGTTTTATACCGGCAAAGTAGCAGGAACAAATAAGTGAGGTAACCCAGAGGTGTTCTGCTTCATCCAAGTCAGGAGGTGTCTGTCTTTGGCCCTAATGAGAAAAGAAAAACCAACAGGGCTTCAGAAAGCTTTGCCCAGGTGGTGCCAACACCCTTCTTGCTGCAGCCTTCTGTGTGGGGGTGCTCAGTACGTGCTCACGCTCTCAACATCCCCAAAATGCTGCTGTGGGTGTTGTAAAGCATCCTCTGACAACACATGACCGAAACAGGTATTTCCTTTGAGAAGAGTTAATCACTGAGACTGAGTTGGATTTTTTTTACATGTGATAAAAGCACAATTAAACCTGGTATCTTTGTAGGAAATTCAGTTCTCATGGAAATGATCAGCACCCATGGCAGAGAGAAATAAAGGCCCTCCAAAACTGTAATACAGTAAAACTTAAGCTGTGCTCTGATCTGTTCATTTAATATCTCTCCTTCCCCTGCTGACACCCTGCCAGCGAAAGAAACCTTGGAGAAAAAAAAAGTAGCAATGCTTCACTGAAAACACTATTTGTTGATTTAATTCTAACACCAGAGCACAGTGGTTTGTTAATTTAGACTTTTGCAGTTCTGCTAAACTGAGTAAATTATGTTATCAAGCCCAGAAGCAACTCTAGAAATACTCACACAATTTCTTTTCAGAGAATAAAATCATCTGAAGGACACAGGCAGAGCTGGATGAAACATAAAAGAATTCACAAAAATGTTTTGAAAGTTTTTCCTTCAACTTTTTAGAGTTTCAACATCTCATGAAAAAGCCTCGTCTCCACCAAAAGCACATGAGCCAGAAAGGCCCTACACCAGTGTAGTCCTAAAACAAACACATGTGCCTAGGTTTCTCACATATCAAAGAAATAACCTGAGCTCTGAAATGCTACTTATTCTGAGAGATTTGTCTAATTTTAAAACAGAAATTAGATCCCAGAAAACCCTGTCAAAAGTTTGTAGATGTGCTTGATTTTGATAAAATTTGATGGTTTTTGACAGAGACAAGTGAGATATTGGAGCAACAGCTAATTAGAAATAACTCCTGCCTTGAATACTTGATCTGAGTACAAGCACTAGTACAAGTTTCTGGGGTTTAACAGTAAGATTGTAGAAAAACTTGGCTGCTTGTGAATAAAACTGCAGTTCCACAACAAGCTGTGCTCAGGCAAATTGGTTTCTCTAGGTGTCTGATCAAGATAGCTGAGAATCAGTACAAATTTTATTCAGAGAAAATAAAAATAGAAGGAAGAAAAAAAAGCAGCTCAGAAGGGATTGGTGTCTACCCTCTGGTTTCTGTATCATAATTCCTTGGGATTAACACTGAAAACTCCCAATGTTAACATCAACCAGTACATCTGCCTGAAGTAGTGCTGACATCCTGAATTATTTAAACAAGAAATTCTTCACAATAAGGTGTTTTCAAAAGCAGAAGAGAATTATTTTTGCTGCAGCTCTGTTGCACAGCTAAGAAGTGAGAAAGTAAAAGCATTCTCCAAACATGCTGCAGGTGATATCAGCACAAGGGGCTGTCAGAAGGAGGTGAACACTCTCCCCCAAGAAAAAATGCTTCCATACATTTTAAAAGAAGAATACATGGGGAGCTGGAGGGACAGGGCTGGTAAACACTGCCTCTACTACTCTTTCTGAGCTTGGAGTTTACTATTAACTAGTTTCAGCTCACTGGCTAATACCCTTGAGGTTTTCTGCCTTGATCCCACTAAATTAGAAACGGAAGATAACGAGGCACAAGGTGTAGTCTAGAGATATTGACCCTATTGCTGTAGTGCCTAATGAACATGAAAATAAGGATGCCAAACACTGATTCATATCTATGCCACCAACCCTATTCTCCCTCTCAAACCTCCTCTCTGGTCTCCTCCTCCTGTCTTCTGAGGCACAGCTGCTGAAACAGCTCTTGGCTCAGTGGCTGAAGCCCAGGGGAGCAGCAGCAGCTGGAGTGTAACCTCTGCTGCTGGGATGGCAGAGCTGGGGCCAGCTGATCCGAGTCTTGGGATGGAAAGTGCAAGGAAGAAGTATTTCTGCACTGTTAAGCCACCCTTTAATGCATGCAGTCAAGCAAGAGACTCCACCAGTCGCCCACTTACTGGGATGTGGTGTGATATCTTTTTCATGTTTAGCACTGCTTTTTTCCCTAAAGAGCAATCACTCATATATGCAGTGGGATGCACTATTACATACAGCTCTGCTTCCCCCCAGGAAGGGGTGGTGCAGAAGTACTGCAAATCACAAAATCAGACAAGAGAAAAATCTGGTCAGAACATATGCCTCTTCATGCATGAGACAAGACTGGACAATGAATGACATCATCTCTATCTTTGTTAACCCATTTTCAGGAATCTAGGGTCCCTTGATGGTTGAATTTAGAAAGACAACTAGTTTTTGCATGCAATAAACCAAGATATCTCCCGTGTTTTGTTTCCTCTGGCATCTTGTTTAGCTCTTACGCAAATAATATAATTTATTTGAGCCATTTGCAACATTAAACATGGAACTGAGCAGACGGCACGCATGACCAAACTGCACAACCATATGAGAATGAGTTAGTTTCCAAAGATAGTTACACAAAGCTTACTTTTGCAGAATAAATAATTCAATCCTCATGCTTCACATTTAAATATTTATACAAATACACCGCTTGTCACAATTAGTCTGATTAAACTGTTAAGAAAAAGGAACTGTGCAAGAAATGAGACTTCATCCAGGAGGAGAAGCTATTTATGTTGAAGTAAATTATGTGAAATTACAGAAGCAGCAGCAGGTCAGGAAGCAATCTTCCAGATCCATACAAAGATCTGACCCCAGTTCAGTTAGGGAAGGCTTTCTACCAACATTTTTTTTTTTATTTAGCAAACAAGGCCATGAGCTTTCTTTCCTCTTTGTCTCGTGGAATCATGAGACATGTTTTTCTATTTCCCCCACGAAAAGCCTTATTTATAGACTGAAAACACACTGTATTTTACAGACTATTTTTCTGCATCATTTTCCTTTACAACGTGCTCAGGACAAATTATTTGCTTTCACAGCACACTCGCCACAGCTCCTCAAAGCAGGAAGGGAAACGCTAAAGGAAAACTTTGTCCCTTTAGTCTCAAGGGCATTTCTCAGGAAACTTCAAAAATCCTATACAGCTTCAGAGAGAAGCCTGGATATGCTATCCTGATTATAGATCAAAATAGTGGTTACTTCTGACCTGTGTGAAGTCTGGTGCTACAAAGTTTAGGGGGACTGAATGACTCTCCCTCTCTGGGAGGAAGTAATCAGCTTACCCCATCTCACTGGCACTAGTTTGGATGTGACTGAGGGTAACCCAGAGCTTCACACGACATTTTGTACTATTACTAGGAGTTCAAGCTCTGACTGTCTGTGCAACACCGCAGACTGCTGCAACAGGGCAGGAATAGACAAGTGGGTCACCTTGATCTGAGACAACTCATTCTGGGTTTTTCAGTAATCAAAGGAAAAAGAGGATGATGGGTCTGTTTCCATCGCTGACCAACTTCAAGCTGTAAGTTCATGTAATAACATCATATAGGAGCATTTACTGCACAAAACAATCAGCTGGTGGGAAGGATTCTGCAGGACAAGCCAGGCTGTCAAACCAGCCTCCAGTTCAAACTCATGAAGGAGCTGCCCTTGCATCAAAGGGCGCTGACTAGATGCTTTGTCCAGAAGACAAATAAAAAATTCCTCTTTTTTCTAACTAGCTATTTTAATACCATTTCTGGAATAAGCCTATGGGAGCCAGATTAGGAATGCTGCAAAAATTCGTAAATGTTGCAAAAATTCACAAGTATCTGTTGCACCTTCAGTGGTGATTGGTGGTGCAAGAGCACAAAGAGTGGGAAGGAAAGTGTGGGATGCTGCCTTTAACTGCCAAGAACCTTCCAAAGAGGTTTATTTATTTTATGATTCAATGAGACCAAAGAATTTAGCTGTTGTATCTATGAAGTGAGCTAGATTCCTGAATATAAGTGACATTTGGCTCTTTTTATTATATATTTGGTTGACATTTCCTCACATTCCATTTTCTCTTAGTTTACCCTTCAAGTAAAAAGTTTTCCTATTTCTGCACATTATTGAATACATTAATTAAGTTCAAATGAAAGTGAGACACTCAAAAAGGTTCTGTTTAACTCCCAGTACCAAAAATAAGCACAGGAAGCTTTGGGAAAAGCTCTTTGCCACCTGGATTTAAGTTTAGAAGAGCTCTAGCAAGCCTGAACTTGGTCACATTTACTGCTGACATCTGGAAGAAAGTTAAACACAATTACATACACCTAAATGAATCCGTGACCACGGAGAGGACTAGCACAATCTCAGAATCAAAAACAAACAAACAAAAACCCCAAAAAAATAGGTTTGGCTATTTTTCCAAAGCTTGTCAAGCAAGGAGAAAAACACGTGGGCACTATGCAAAATCCCTGCTTTCATCCTATACAGGCAAAGGTTAAATATGCTACTCCAGTCCTCAACAAATAAAAAGATAGTCAGCTAAATTCATACAAGGAATTGACGTAGAATTTACACTGCTGATAAAAGCTGCCACCACACCACAGATCTGCCCTCCTACAGTAAAGAATCCAAAACATAAGGAAGAAAGAGGGATCATAGGCTTCACTTTTGTGTACAAGTATGAGGGGAAAGTTAGTATCCATGATGTGGGTGTTTACCAGTTTGACATTTCAGGAAATGGATTACTAGAAGCCTTTGCTTTCTTCCTTTTTATTTCTGTCACCAAAACAGGGAAAAAAGGAACATTTCTGTGTCAGAGAGAGCAGCCATCAGGAGCTTTATTATTATATTTATTACTACCTAGAGAAACTTCCTCCTCAGCAGTCCTCAATGCTGGCAGCCTGCTGAGAGAAAGCAATGTAGAGTGCTTCAGCTGTTTGCTGTACCTGCCAACAATTTCCTGACATTTTAAAGCAGCTGGGAAAAGGCTTCATTTTCACATTGATGATGTAGCAATTCAGTAAAGAAAAATTCATGTATGGATCTTTGTAAAGAGACTTTACAGGACTTATTTTAGGACCCATCAAGGGAGTTCTTGCTTATTTTTTTCTTGACTGTTAGTAGTTAAATGAAGTTGAGTGAAGTACTTGCAGCAGAGAACACTTTACACCAGTTTAACCTGGACCTGTCACTGAAACAGTCCCACCAGGCTGTTTGTAATTTGAAGGAATTCTCCAGCTCTGTTTACTGCTCAAAGGTTTTTGCCAGTCCAAGGCTCTCTCTGGCAGGTGTAGGAACAAAGTACCATGCAATGGGCTCTTCTTTTAGAAGTAGAGGTGATAATAAACATTCAGGAGACTGTGACCAAATGTTTGGGGTGTGGGAAAGGTTTGCAATTATTTTCCAGCACTTCGGTATAGCATGGGCTAAGATATAAAACTGCTATTTCTCCCAAATATCACACATATGTTCAATGTCTCATAAGATTTAAAGTTATAAAAACATACAGGTTAGTGGGGGGTGTTAAGTATCAGTCCTGAAAAGTTTTTCTTCAAAGAACCATGCAGTACTAGAATCTGAGAGGCAGTCTTTCCCTTACCTCTCCACTGCCCTCTGTTTTTTTCTTTAGTTTCTACTTAGCCATGATCACGTCACTTACCAACGGTGACACAGTCAAAGCACATTTCATTCCATCAGTAATGCAGTAAATCATTTAGAAAAACAGTATTCACTGTCAGCTGAGTCTGACTCAGGAAAGAAAATGTCCAGAGGCTGTAGAAGACATTGAACTTTTAACCATACTACTAAATTACTCTGATCTCACCATGTGCTACTTTCTAGTCATTATCCCTGGAATATGAAGTTTCAGAAAAACAAGCTAAAAGCAAATCCATTATAAAGCAGGAGAGAATGATAATGCTAACCAATAGTCCTTTCTCTGTAACAAAGAAGAAAAAGCAATTATAGTGGCAAAACATTTGCAGTTTTTGTTTTCAGAGTGGCAGTACAACTACCATATAGCTAGCTAGATTTTACCATTCTATTATAGATACAATAGGTATTTTACTACATACCTTCAGCATCACATGCAGATGCTCACCATGTATAAGAAGTATTTAGTTGCTAGTAAATAAGATATTTTGATTAAAATATTTGCATTAATGCAACTGAAAGCAAAATCAGGACCCATTCCCTTTTGGGACTGAACAGAAGTTGAATAAAAGGTTAACAATAATTTAAAAAATAACAAACAAATAAAGACCTGTTTTACGAAAGATGCTAATAGGCATGTTTATTTTTGACATTCTTGGAAAGAAAAACATCAAGTTTTCACACTTCACAGAGAACAATTTCAGTACCCACGTGATTAAGATGTCTGATTTCGTTTGGGTTTGCATCTCGAATAAAGTTTATCTCCAATCCTTCTAACAAGAAGCGACTTTCTTCATGCTGCGGTGAAGGAACTTAATTACCTTGTCATAGAGTAAAATATACCTAATTGCTCGTTGAGATGTTTTCTCATGTTCGTTCACATGGCCTTAGATCACCTTTATTGGATTCAATTACATTTTCTCAGGCAGAAACTGTAAGCCATTTAGTATACAGACTTCTCAATATTTTAAAGATACTGTCCAGGAGAAAGAAGGTCTGAAGGAAAAAGCCTGTTGATTGGAAATTTCCATTACTTGCTACAAATATGGGAGGTTTTACCAGATTCAAAGTGTTAACATTAAAGATGAATTTGTGATGGGACACTTGTTAATATTCACAGAGCATGAGGTCAAAGCTTCTTAGAAAGCTGAGATAAAACTATGTATATTTAGTAGAAACACACTGTAATTTTGGCTTATGGTCTCAAAAATATTATATATTTTGTGAATGACATAAAGCATGGGTCTGATATTAAAAAAAGATAAACCCATGTTAACTTTACAAGTTTTTCCGATATGCAGGTGTTCAGCTGAGATACCAGGCCTGACAGACCCCTGAGCAACCAGCAAATGAAGGGTCTTCGTTGCTTTTTATTTCTTTTCCTGTAGCACAATATTTCCCCTGTACTATCCAGAAACATGCTCTGTGGTTAAACTTTCATTAAAAGGGATGTACTTAAAATACTGAGTAAGTCTAAAGAGCAGGTTGTAGCTTCTGGAAGTACACACTATTCATTATATACTTTAGCAAATGGGCCACATAGATAATTTTCTTGGGTGTTGCAGCAGCTGTTATACTGTAATGACAAAATGCCAAGAATGTATGGAAAAGTAATGCCAGCAAAAAACATTTTAAAA
The DNA here is from genome assembly GCA_013397725.1 of Rhagologus leucostigma. NCBI lineage: Eukaryota > Metazoa > Chordata > Aves > Passeriformes > Rhagologus > Rhagologus leucostigma. The sequence continues at coordinate 82,352 of VZTD01004424.1, forward strand.
AGTCTAGAATCATTACAGAATTAATATAATTTTTTAAAAAATCTTAGATAAGTTAGGTTAAAACTTTGATTTAACTGGTTATCAATGTGTTATACTATTTTATTTCAGTAATCTAACATTAAGAGAGAGCTCGTGCAGTTATCAATAGTGAATGAAAGACATTTCTATTCACTACTGTTGAATCTTCTCCTGGTTTCCTCCCAAGCTTCTTTAGCCCATTTTATAACCTACACTTAGGACTATAACACTGCCCTGCTGCATGGATCATCCTTTTCTTACGTGTTTCTACTGTGCTTAGGCTGGTTGGGTATCAATTTATTAATGGGACCTAAAAAATGCTATTCTAAAAATATTACCTAATTTTACTTAATATGACCTTAAAATAACAACATCACTCAATAGTACCTTAACACAAACATTAAATCACTGCCTTCTCGGGCAGAAGGTGTAATATGTTACACCTGCCTGAGACTAATCACATGCTCCTGCCAAAAACACGTTTCTACTCTGCCTCCTGCCAGATCTCATGAACACATGGATGGAGGGCAAATAGGATAAGGGTGGTGATCTAATAAAAGCCTTGATCCCACGCTTTCATTAGTTAATTATCCACAAGAGAAATCAATATGACTCATCTGCATGCTGCACAAGAGCAAAGGGGACTGAAGCTGCAAGTCCCTGAGAGTCCAGGTTAGACCCACAGTTAGTTTTGATCAGCTGTGAAAAGAAACTGCACCCCAAAAAAGCTGAAAACAACTTTGGCAGGGCACTGATTGGTCATGAAAATAAAGAAAATAATTTGGATGATCTTGCACATAAATACTGGCATGTAACTATTGATTTTAATTTTATCCTAATAGTCAGACTACTGATGCAACCGGCTTGGCTGAGTAGATATCCAATCCTAGTGTCAGAAACACAACATGAAGAATCCTGCTTAGTTGAAAAGTAGTGTACTGACACTTACCAGCCGAACAAGCCGAGCAACACAGAAAACCATATGCCACAAGAAAGAGTCCTTGATTAAAGTCCCAGCCTTGGATGCAGACTCAATTTTTTGCTCGCCCATAAACCTCTCAAGATAATTTATTGCTACTAAATCTACAGAGTGGCTGAGAATATTCTAACACCAGACATCAGAAGACCAAAACTTAAAAATGTCTGGGTCTGAATCCATAAAAGTACTTAAAAAATAATCCACTGAAGGAAACAGCTGTCTTAAATTAAGTGTATCTAAATGGCAATGTCTAAATAATGTCTAATTTTTTTAATCTTGTTCAAAAAGCAGAATAGAAAATTTAGAGCTAGACAGAGCAAGCACAAAATGCCCGAAGAATATTAGACATAAAGCAAGCGATTCATGCTCCAAGCGGCAAGTCATCAAAAACTAAGCAGTGGGAAATACCATTAACAAGAGACATGAGCTCATATTCCTTGGAGCTTCTGACTATTAAGTCAGCTTGGAACCTGCTGCCCCAATTTTGGTATGCCAAGCAGTGCCCACAACTCACCTTTCTAAGGAACAAGCTGGAGGCAGGGAAAGGTATGTTGTTTCCTTGAACTCCAGAATTCAAGTGTTTTCCCTTCAGGGCTGGTGTTGGCCTCAATGCACGCTACAGACCAAGGACCAGAGTCACAGGCTGGGAATGGGCTGCACCATGCAGCCTGTCTCTCCTGAAGCCCTGCAGGCTTCAGCACCGCCAGAGGAGACACTGATGCAGCTGCTCAACAGTTGGCCATACCCCGAAGACTGACTTTAAGTCCTGTTCCCTAAGACCATTGCTACTGTTTACAGGAAATAGCCATCATATAAAACGGGCAAATTTTATCTTTATTGGTGCTGACAGTAGTGCTACAAGTATAAAATAAACAAGCGTAATTGCAAGAAAAATGTTTAGGAAACTGAAAAATCAAAATCAAAAAAGTGAATGTTCTCATATCATCAAGCTCAACACATGTTTCAGATCATAAAACAAGTGCAAAACTTTTCTACCTTTCCTAATCCCCTTCCAAGCTGATTTACAGCAAGGACAGCCTAGGGGTTAAGGTGCTCAAGCAAAAGCCTGTAGTCACACTGTGAGAAGTCTCTTTAAGGATAGATTTAGCAGTTTCAATAGTTAAAAGAATTTCTTCTTTTGCCCCTATTCTTACTCTTGACTATTTCATGCATCTGGCAGAGGTTTTACAACATATGCTCACCAGGTTTTTCTTCTTTTCCTTTAGTAAGGAAAAACCAACCAAACAGAAAACATGAACATCTGAGGGGCAGAGAAAAAAAAACAAAAAACAACCTTTTGTACCTCTAAAAGAAAGAAAAAAATCAAAAAACAATCAACCAAAAAAAACCAGAAAAACAAAACTGTTAAGAAAACGGTGATGTTTTCATGTGTTGTGTCTCACCACAGAAGCACCGGTTTGAAATTAGATTGACTAGGTTGAAATAGCCCCTTTGAAGTACTTCAGAAAGCATTAAGTAATAAACATAAACAATTTAAAACGCAATTTATTTAAAAAAACTTACACCAAAGCCCCACCCAGTTTAAGAGTAGGGCATTGTTTTGGTTTTGATGCACAACTAGAGTTGCAATAAAAGGCAAATCTGGAAATGCATGCCGGAAGTCAAGGTCACCACTGAAGATGCTCAACTTTCAAGGAGAACAGCTGGGGAAACCACATCACTGACTGCTAAACACAGGAGCATTTGCAAAGGAGCTAGGTCAAAACATCAAGTTTAGTACAATAAATAACTGAGGAGCACTTTTGGTTCTAAGCAGTATTAAAGGTAGAATTCATATGAATTCATCTGACATTGCTTGAAGATATGCCCCAAAAATAGATAAAATCCAGTGCAATCTAAAATTTGCTTAGATTGTGCACCAGACCCCTGTGCTACAAGCATGAGCCTAGAAACCAAAATGCTTGAATGTCTTCTGCCTCAGTAAATAATGCCTACACGTTAATTTCTTCTCACAGCTATCACTTAAATATTGCCTCAAAGAACTAAAGACTCCACAAATGTTGATTCATAATAAAGCTTATTTTCACTTAAGCTTGCCCAAACAGGAGAGTTTACAGAGATCTCCAGAGTCACTGGAACCTTAGTTTAGCACAAGGTGACAGACTTCGAGAGATGTTATGTCCCTTGGTCACTGTGACTGTCGGTGTCAAGCAGTCACTTCCAGCATAATGGTGACAAAAGTCACAAGCCGTATGTTGTTCGTATTGCAACAGTCTTCTGAAAAAAAGCTCTGTCTATAACTTACATGTGTGAAACTGTTACTCATTTAAATTTCAAACTGGCAGTGCAAAAAATACGTACTGTGGCACTCGGTTGGGCATCCACCTTGAGTTTAAATATGGGTCTTCTCTAATTTCCTTAAAGATCCTCCATGCTAAATGCAAATACATGTCTATATTCCCAAAAGCACTATGCTGTTGGAGATTACAGGGCTCAATTTGTTTTACATGGGACTCAGAAGAATTTCAGTTTTGTCAGAATAATTAGGAAATGAGTCCATACTCTGGTCTCATTATTGTGGGCACAAATGGATTAGTTCTTCCCTCTTAGAATAAAAAAAAGGGGCAGAATCTTAAACAATATTAAAACTTACCAGTTTACCTTTCATTGCATTTTGTGATACTCTGATGTTACTTATTTTCTTTAGTTCCTTACTGACCTTCCTCACCTTTCCTTAGGAAAGCTAATTTCTAAAACATAAATTTGTTTCAAACTGTTAGCTTCACTTGCTTTTCACTCTACACAGGAGCTAAGTAATTTCTTATGCTCCTGCGTCCAACAGAGCAAGAAAAGAGGAAATGCCTTCTCTAATCCTAGAGTAGGTTCTCATGTCTTTTAAATACATTTTCACAGGAGATGCAAATGTAGGTGTTCAAAACATTAATGGCATCCCTTTGAAACAGAAAGCTCAGTTTTTGGGGAGAGATACCATCCCCTGACAGTGTGAAAGCTTTATGCTTACAACACTCTCTCTACAGACAGGAACATTTCAGGCACACTGACAGTGGGTATTGTAAGCATAAGGCTTTTCTGCATCTAAAGATAACACAATTTTACCAATTCTTCTAAGTTACCTTCAGACATGTTCATTATTTGCTACTGAAATGGTAAATTCAGTCATATGAACAATGTTAGTCCTTAGAGTTCAGTCTTTCGTATATGCTCCTTCTAGCACAGATCTCACAGGAAGAAATATCTTTTCATTAAAAGTAGTTAAATTCAAGTAGTGTTATACTTTACAATAGTTATTTTTCTTAATTATTTCTCTGAGCATTTCACCAAACGTTACAGAAGGCAGCAGACTAAAGAATTCTAAAGACAATGGTGTATCAATGTGGAAAGCACTAATATCAATTTCACTTATATCTTCACCTAACAGTTTCACTTTATATATTTTAGTTTTTTCACAGTTAGAATTCTTGAAAACTTTATTGTTAATATATACAAAAATACTAGACTGAATTAATTCCCTTTCTTACAGCATCTGTGGTCTCTATATGTACCCGGATAAATGACAAGACCCAAGAGGCTGTGGGGCAGAGATCCAAACCTATCCACTGAGAAAGAAAGTGGGAAGACCCAACCGACCCTGCACACACAGACATACTGCAAAGCCCAGTACTATCCTTTGCTCTAAACACGGGGCTTAGCTGGTTCCATGGATGGATTTACAGCACAGATTTTACTGCTCATGCAGAGATTTATTGAGCTGTAACAAATTACAAGACACCCTGGAAACAGGTTGCTAGTGCTCATCCTGTGAGATTGCTGAACTCCACCGACAGACTGGCTGAGATGAGGGCAGTGCCTCTGGGCTAAATTTTTACAGTAGCTGCCAGGAGACACACACCACAGATTTAACACGTCATGTTACTTGAAACTATGTACACATGCACACAAAAAAAAAACCCTGAGAAGTGTAATTCTGGTATAAAGCTGAACATGTCAGCAAATAACAGTTTCAATTCCAAACTCTCACCCTTCCAAAACTCCCCCTGCCAATTCTGCAGAAGTGCGAGATTATTTTGATAGCAAGTTATCTGTGACTATAATACAAATATGCTCATTTCCCACAAAGAAAGAAAATAATACATGACTCACTAAGTCTGTTTAAAAAAAATCCCGCAGGGTACAAACACTCAATGAAAACAGAGATCTAAACCAATTATAAATCACTCATTTTAAGACTTAATGAAGGAGTTATGTCCATTCATCATACTTGCTGAACCATCGAGGAAGGATGGGAACCACACAATCCTTCATTTTAAGGACTGATTAGCTTTCATTCAAAATCTAAACATTGTTCTTTCCATGATCTTTTTCAAAAATGAATTTTAAACAGTATCACATTAATAAAAACAGTCTAGAATCACCACAGACTGCATAAGGACTGAATTCAAAGCAAGTCCTTTCAAAAGAGCCATTCATAGCAGATCCTGCTTTACTTCTCCATCCCAATAATCTCAAACACAAAGTCCACAAAATAGCCTCAGGGAAAAAAAGATTAAGTACCGAATCTAGCAAAATTCGCGTTGTGAAAAGAAATGGTCTTTTTCAAATTTTGTGGTTTCATTAACATTATTTAATATTAGTATTATTTCTCTTACTGCTTATATTGTCTCATTAGTGCAATGGTCAAAAAATACTCAAATTTATTCTATAAAGATATGCTTTCAAATATATTTACACAGTTTTCTTTTAGAATTACTTGCCAAGTGGTTGGAAGAAGAATTATAAAAAGCCCGCAGTTCTGCTGCACACGTTTTGTGCGATGACAGTTACTAGGTTTTACATGAGAACAGTGGTGTTCCTGTATACCTTATGCTTCCAAAAACAAATCATTGAAGGAATGTATTCCTGTAGCCAAATACTACTTCAACAGTGGTAGTCGTCCAGTAGCTTACCAATAACATTGTATTAGCACAGACCATTAAAAGAGCTGAACCTGCAATCCTGGGATAGCAGACCATCACTCAGTCAACTGGATCGGGGAATTAGGGATATAAATGGCCCTACTGGAAGTGAGACCTCCTCTGTTCTTTTATAAAGGGTGTTGGGTTTAGAAAAGTGGTTGGACAAAGGGAGTTTTGATGAGCATTGTGTTGAGAAACAATCAGTATGCACAGGCAAAAGGAACAAGAATTTCTCCCTCTCAGATTTGGCTGAAGAGGGGAATTAACTATTCCACAGGACACCAGAGAAGGGAGAATCATCTGTTCTTAATGGTGCAGCATCTCCTTCTCATAAAGAGACTCAATATTACCCATCATGGCTGGCGAAAAAAGGCAGAGATCTGAGAGTCTGTTCAAAAAAGTACCAGAAGATAACATGTCTTTCTAAAAGTTGCTAATGTATTAAGTGGCACTGACATGAAAAGAGGCTGAAAACATTATACACAGAAGAAATAACAGGAGGGAGAGAAAAATGTCTTTTAAATTACAGGTACTGGTAAACCAAATGGCTCATGGAAGCTGTATTTCACCAGCACAGCTAGCATAGTTGTGACAGCCAAGATACAACTGGTTAAAATCAGCTCTTCCTAATTTAATATATATCAAATAATACAGCAGAGAGGGAGTCACAATTCTGTCTAAAGACACCCAGCTTCATTCCCAGAGCAAATAAGTCATTGCTGCAGCAAAAAAACCATTATCTCACCCCTCGCCTTCATTCGGTGTGTTTTGACAAATTACTGAAGAACTCCAATTCTTCAGAACCTCATCTATTAAAGAATATTTATAGGCTCCCTCTACATGCAAATCCCCTCCTTTTTGCTAAAAAAGGCATGTCTCCAAGAATAACTAACTGGAAAGGGTAATACAGGCATCCTTATTGGTAATTACAGCTGCAGTGGAGTGCCATCCTCATGGGCTTGCCTCTTCCTCCAGGGCTCCAGGCATCAGAAAAGAGACACTGAAATTGAAGAAAGCTACTGTGGGACAATTACCATTTTATTTCAAACTCTAATGTATTATCCAGGGGACTGATGACGAACTTTATTGCGGAAGTAAAAGCTGGAATGAGATGCTGTAAGGTTGAATGGGAGATAGGTAGAGCTGGATGTGGGACCTTCCCGTTAGAACCTGAGAGAAGGCTCTGAGTCCTTGTGCTGCAGTAAAAGGCTATCAAACAAGTTCTAAAATTCCCAGGAGGGAAACACCATTACCACTTCTTAGCACGTGCTGCTTCTTTCCACAGTTTGTTCTTGTGCTTATTTAAAGCAACAACTTGTTGACCAATTACAGACTTTCTAAATTAAAACTAAAGCAAAAACTTATCTCTAAGTTTGCTACCATAAATGCGGTTTTTGGTATGTATTTAATTTACCTTTGTGTGTCAGGATTATGTGAAAACAGACAGATGAACCTTCAATTATATGAGACACCTGAGTATGTTTCTTTCCACCTTAAGGTATGCACCTCCTATTAAACTTTATGTTATAGCACAGCATTAAGCCAAGGATACAAATTTTTAAAAAGGACATTTTACTGCTTGTTCAGCTTCATATTTCTCATCTGATTTCTGCTGAGAAGAATTTCCAAGAAAAAAAATCTTCATGATAAAGATTCAACAAACAACCGTATTTTCTGTGCATTAGTGATAACAGTGCAACAGAAGAAGCTGGTCTTGCAAGTGTTCTGCCTCTGAAGAGCTGGAAATTTGGTTTTCACCATATCAGCTCAAGAAAATAAAAGCCTATTGTAAACCAAGTCAAAGAAAATAAAAAATGTACTGAAGGCCAAAAAATTTGTTAGCAAACTGATGTTATAAACATTGTAAGTTTAACCATACGATGAAACCAGAATTCATGCGGCTTGCTTAGAGACAAGGTAGAAGGATGATAAATGCCTGTACCAAGAGCTGACAGGAGCAGCAGTGCCTGCAAAAGCAGTCAGTGACTATTCCTGCAGTAGCATCCCCCGACAGGAACACACAGGTGGTAAAGCTCTTTCAGATGATTTTCTGTGGAATAGATTCTCCATTCTGTTTCTTGCATCTACCAGCTCTCTGGCTAGCACAAAATGTACACAAAGCATTTCAAAATTACAGAGTCTCTTTCTTGGTTGTTACCTATCCATGAATGTTTACAGGGGTGGCAGTGGAATTCTTAAAAGCCCCAAGTATTAAGCTAGAAAAAGATGAACTAAAATACTTGTAATTAAGTCTATACAGACTGAAGAAAAGCCCCAAAGGTAGTATACCACCATGAAAAATTTAGCTTTTCCATTTGTGTTATAGTACATTATCACAAGTGAAACCGTGGGACACACAGGTCACTTCAGATATTGCACACGGATGGGCATTTTAACAGCTTTTACAAATAATGCTTCTGACACCCAGTACAGCTAGTACGCCTAACAAGAATAAAAATTTTTAAAAAGTCAACAAAACCCCAGCAACTTTTCAAATGTAAATTCAACCTGACAGCGATCTTGTAAAAAGGTTGGTAATTTCAGAGTTTCCTACCAAGACCCAAACAGAAATGAAACCAAACTGGGAATAGAAGCACTGATTCATGGGCAAGCAAGGAGAGGTCTCAAACTTTTTAAAAAATTATTCTGTACACACAGAGATGCATTTCATCTGTGTAAGAACTTCACCTTAAAGGCTTGATTACTGAAAATTGGATTTCTTAAAAGAAAAGAGAAAAAAAATTCCAAATTATTTATATTAGACAAATAGAACATGACGGTTCATTAATTCAAACAAATTAAATTCTTTAATGTAAGAGCACCAATATATCAGACAGATTTACAAATTTAGCTAGCTAACTTATGTCTGCTTTTGATCCACTATAAGCATTTAGTTAATTTTTTCTTGCCACAGCCTCATCTTGCAAAGATTTATAGCTCTTTAATTTTTACGCTGCAATGTACTTCCAGATCTCAGTGGAACTATTCATGTCATTAAATGTAGAGAATACACATACATCTTTTGCAAGAGTAGGGCCCAATTCTCAGACCAAGCTCCAAATTCAAGTTATAACTCAATATTTAAGCAGAGGAAAAAGTCTGCCAATTGCCTATATCATTCATTCGGTTACTGGAATGTATGCTAAGGAGGAAAGAAGGAAAAACCCATCCTCATTAGCAGAGCATGCAGATAAACCATTCAAGGGAAGATGTATTCCAGGTAAAGATTGACAATTTTCAAGTCTGTGGAAAAATTTAAAATTAATATGTAAAAGAATGTTTTAAGGTAATTCATACTTTCACCTCAACATCTGAAAATACAGACTTTGTTCTGTTACTATTTTTTTTCCTTTTGTAGTTATAGGCACATTTTTAATTTAATGGAAATGCAATGAAATGTTAAAGGCAAATGTTGTGGTAAAAGCAGAGAAATGAGAAGATCTACATCTTGCAGAAAGAAATCCTGAGCTAAGAGTAAAGAAAAAGGCTTTTATTATTCTTCTATGCCTAAATTCACTTCAACTGGCTTCAGTAGTTTAAAAGTTAGGCATCTATGCTGGATTGCTCTTCTTGATTCAGACACCTGACTTTGGGTTCCTGTAGTTCCTTTGTAATAACTTGAGATCTAGTGAGTGTCTCCAATGCGGAGAGAAGGAGGGTCATCTCACCATGAGCAACCATTGATTCCGGCCATCTGAGCAGTGACCTCTAGAGGCTCCACCAGGCATATTTACTGCTTCTACACTGACTCTAAGAGGTGCCCGGGCACTGGTTCCTGTTGGCATTTTCTTGAATGTCTCGGTTTGGACCTGAACCACACCCCTCGTTGGTGCCAGTATTTCAGGCTTTTTTCTACACCCAGAGAGAAAAAATAAACCCCTCTCAGAGAAAGTTCATCCCCTCCGAAGCAGGAATAGAAGAATTAGGATATACTGTCTTCCAGGAGGGCCTGCCCTGCTCCCAGCATCACAAGGCAAAGTTTATTGGCTTTCTTTGGAACAGAAGTACTGAAGGAGACTCATCACACTTTAAAAATAGGTGGTGCTATCACTTAAACTTCAGATCAGTGAAATAAATACCACTTCCGGGACTTCCTGAAAAGGCTGGTCCTCAGTATAAGTTTGCTCATCTGAAATGCTATTTCACTTAAACCAGCATTCAGGCCAGCCCACGGGAGCCTGACTGAATGGCAAGATGAACAGTGGACGTGCAAACTTAGCTGATGTCGATGCCCATCAGGAGCTCATTTGCTCTTAAGGAAATGCACCTTTTTTGCCTACACCCCATCTCCGAACATGACAATTTAGTAACTTTTCTATAAAAGGGATGAGCTTCCTTTCCATTTTCTGAAACTTTTGTTTCACCCTCGTTGCTATTAACAACTGCTACTACTTGATTTCAGCAAAACAGAACTCATTTCTGTTTATTACTATTTAATTTTGTACATGCTTTCTCCCCTCAGTTTCACTGTACTGCTGGGTTCTCCATCCTGCTCTGGGTCTGTAACTGACATCTGTTTCAACAAATCTGACTGCCCACCATTCCACCTTCTTTTATGGGCTTTGATAAAGCTACTTTCCCTCTCTCTGATTATAGCTGCCCTATTTTCTTTTCCCTACCTCCCTAGATGTACTGTCCATATAATTGACGTCACTATGGGGCCATTTTTCCACCTTATGTAAAATCTCCTTCCCCATGCCCTACCTCTTCATTGGTTTTACAGCTGCACAGATATGGCTGGGATTTTTTTATGTCTCAAATCCCAAAGTAGTGCTTCAGATTATGTACTTAGAAACCAGGAACAAATACTGAATGTAATCTCCAAACCACAAAACTAGTAGACCCTGAGGATCAAATTTCTCCAGAATAGATATAAAAAACTGATAGAAGCCAACGGTTTTAGGCATGGAGGCATGCTGTAGACAGAAGAGGGTGATCTGTTTTCCCTGTCTACATCTAACATTGTCATTAAATCATAGAATCATAGAATGGCTTGGGTTGAAAGGGATCTCAAAGATCATCTATTTCCAACCTTCCTGCTCTGAGCAGGGGCACCTTTCACTGGACCAGGTTGCTCAAAGACTCATCCTACCCAGGTGCAGCACGTTACACATGGTCTTGTTAAACCTCATGAGATTCCCATGGGCCCACTTCTTGAGCCTGTCCAGGTCCCTCTGGATGGCATCACATCCTTCAGGTGTGAAGCACCACAACAGCACCACTCAGCTTGGTGACATCTGCAGATTTGCTGAGGGTGCACTTGATCCCTTTGTCTATGTCATTAATGAAAATATTAAATAACACTGGTCCCATTTCAGACCTCTGAGGGTCACTGGGACTCTGAGCCATAGACTGCTGCCCTCTGGATACAACTGTCCAACCAATTCATTATCCACCCAACAGTCCACCCATAGAAGTCATCTCTCTCCAAATTAGCGAAGAGACTAAAGTCTCTCTAAAGTCTCTCTAAAGGAACTAAGAGGCCCCCTTGTTGTGGGGCACTGTGTCAAAGGCTTTACAGAAGTTCCGATAAATGACATCTGTAGCTCTTCCCTTATCCACTGATGTAGTCACTCCATTGTAGAAGGCCACTGTGTTGGTCAGGCAGGACTTGCCCTTGGTGAAGATGTGCTGGCTGTCTCCAATCACCTCCCTGTTCTCCATGTGCCTTAGCACAGCCTCTAGGAGGGATCTGTTCCATGATTTTCCCAGGCACAGACATGAGGCTGTCAGGTTGGTAGTTACCAGGGACCTCCTTTCCACCCTTTTTTAAGATGGGTATAAAGTTTCACTTTTTCCAATCATCTTAGACTTTATCTGACTGGGTGAGTTACATCAATCTCTATTTAATAGTGGCTTCTTCTTGCTAGCTTTAATATAACTGCTTTGATAAATGCTTTGATATAGTGCACTATACTACGATATACTATACACTACTAGTAGTTACAACTTTTATGCTGAGTAGTAAATAATCCTGATTGAGATATTTTGTCAAATCATTTGCCATAATAAGGAATTCATTTTATATAAATATATCTGATTTACCATCTTTAATCCTGCAGGACAAGGTTACTTAAACCATTGACAGTCTGAGGTTGACTGGACCCCGGCTCCTCTCTTAGAAGGAGTTTAGAATGCAAAAGGCTCCTTTCTGCACCTCGTGGTTCAACAACAGGGCTTCTCTACTTCTAACTAACTTTGTCTGAAGCTCCCACTCCTACCCACGACAAAGGCCAGGAAGACCTTTCCATGCCTTGTCAGTAGATTTTCAGGAAAAAGGTTCTCATCTTGGAATGATAAAGTCCTGTTTCCAATTATTGAAATCTAGCAGACAAAAGTGCAAGAAGACTCTGCTGCACTGTGGCGCAAGCTGTGCTGAACATCACGTCTCACCATCCGTCTTCGTCTCCACATCTGTACTTGAAAAGAGGGACTTCATAATGAACTATGAACAAAAAAAAGGGCACACACCATAAAACTGGATGGGTGTGGACAGATCCTGCAGCTAAGACAGCTTAGACCTTTACGGCATGTCATTTAAACCATAGCAAGCCCCCTTCAAAAAGAAAAATGGTTCAAAGCAAGCAGTATCTGAACATCTTCGGCAGCCATCAGTGCCAGAGGCATATTTCAACCGTCCAAAAGCCTGCACTTCTGGCAAAGATATGAATTTGTGGTGTGACACTCTTAAGAGAGAGGCTGAAACAAAGGAAATGTTTTTGATGTTCCAAAGTTAGAAAGAAGTTTTCAGGTCTTTCAAATTCTTCACAGTTTATTATCACTTACTGATTAATAAACTATCAGTTGTCTAAATGATCATCCAGTGAAATAGATAACTTGGAATATATTTAGATAAAATGAAGTTACACCTATCCTCTTTACATCGTTTCTGAAGTTTAAGTTGAGGTAAAGTCCTGGGCCCATTGAATTCATAGAAATTTTATAACTGATCCCTGTAGTGCAAGATTTCACCAGCTGTTCTGTTTGTTCAGACAGGTATTGAATTCTTGACTTTGAACCTTGGTTTTTCCACACTAGATTAAGAGTGTTTCAAATGCACACAAAAAACTTGAAAAGCAGGAATATCCACTATGTCCACTGCAGGCATCCACAGCAAAGTCAATTACAGAAGTTTAAGTATATAATTTTCAGAAATATTGGTAGTTATATCCCTTTCCAATCTTGAACAAACAGAAAATTCATACTAGTGGTAGAGTTAGAGCACATTCCTGTCTCCTGAAAACTGCTTCCAAGCATGGAAATGATTTTTTTTCGTTCTTATCATTCTTATCATTTTACAAATGCAATATCTCTACAACTGCTACAGTCAAAAGGTAGACAACTCATGTTGCAACTATGTAAAGAGCAAGTTCTGCCATTTGAATGATCATATACAACAAGAATTTATTTAAAGAAAAGGGACAGACTGATATTATGGATTTACACATAGGCAATTTGTGATTTCTTAAGAGTTCAAGTAGATATAATATCAACAGAAGTTGAATATTAATGTAGCTTTCTTATTGCATTTTCCAAAAATAATTATAATAAATTTACAGTAACTGTAAAAGAATAATCTTCGTGACTTTTACCTGGCCCATTAGTGCTGCTTAGTTGGCAGGCAGTAATTTTTTAATCCAAGGTGGTCAAATTATTGTGATTTATGTGACTGTACTCTTTTCATGTAACCACTGTTGAATACCAATCACTTCACACCTGATACTTAAGTTTAGACTTGGGACAATCCATGTCTCCCACGTGGAACAAATGCGGCTCAAAATGCCTGGATAACTTAATGGTTTTTCTGATTCCTGCATCTCTTATCTGGGGAAAATCACCATTTCAAGTAATTTTTATGAAGCACTGTTTGCAAATGTAAGGTGCACTGAAACTGACAGTGATAAGTGCCTCTAGCAGACTGAAATTACAGATTAGACAAAGATCTTTCATAAATCTTCATAAATGTACTCTTCCTTATCTTAGCTTAGATAAAAGTGGCAACTACCTGGACAAACAGGAATGTGTTGGATGCTTTTTACTATGTCCTTAAAGAATCCCTGTCAGTGCAAGGACTGCCTGCTCTACATGGATGAAGATCACTACTTTTAGCAAATTACAAGAATTTGGAATAGTAAAGGCAGAGCTGAATCCAGAACTTCAAGTTTTACATACCTTAGTGAGAATTTCCGCAGAGGAACAGACTACATCAATATACAAAATATCTAGTTTGGGTTACAAATAGTCTTATTTAATAACAATATTTTGTCTCTGTGAGCTTGCAGCAAAGCAGCAGTTCTTACTTTTTAGCCTGTGTTTCCATTGCTGGCAGCCATGCAAACACTAAGATTCCCTAAGTCACACCAAAACTGCAGTACTGGCTCAGAAAAAACTCAATGCTCCCCACACGCCCACCTCTTCTTGGCCCAGCCTGCTTCCCAGGGGAAGAATGAGTTGGCAGGAGAAGAGAAGAGAAGAGGAAAGAAAAGGGTAGGTATTCTCCGTGCACCCCAAGGTGCTGCCTGGCTGTAGCTGGGAGGCACCCCTGCGAGCTCAGAGCTCCCATAGATCTGATGTTACTCAGCACAAACAACAGATGCCCCATAACTCCTGATGAACACATACATTTAAACACGTCGTCTCTGTAAAACTCCATGTACTGCTGAGGGCATAGGTTCAGAAGTGACAAGGTTACAGAATTGAGCCCTAAGGACAGCTCAGTGCTGTTCTCATTATTGCTGTTTGTATTGCAGCTGTGATATTGACAGCGATCAGATTGGATCCCGTGCACTGCACTGTGTAAGGATACACAAGATGGCAGTTTTCCACCCAGGAAGGTTTTGTGTTCTAAATTTAAATGAGATCTCCTTTATAAATAGCAACAGAACAATGTCGTTAAATAGTCTCCTTTGCCAGCGTCATGATGATTCCAAATTGCATCATTGGAAGCAGAGAAAATTAACAGCTTTGCCTTAATCCTTTGCGTGTTATATTGGGGAACTTGTCAATATGACTCTGTTCCCAGCACTTCCATTCCTGTAATTTGAAGTAAAAAAACTCTCACAAAATAGAATGTCCGCAAAGAGAAACTATCTAAACCAGAAATGGCAAGAGAACTAAGGTAAAAAGTCCAAAGCTAATGGTACTGCCCATGGCAACTTCTGAGATTGACTGTACTTCTTGAAAAAAACAAAACAAAAAAAAAAATAAAATAAAATAAAAAAAAAAAACCAGAAAATCAAAAATCACACAAGGCAAAAGTAAGAATTAACTTTCTTATTTTGTAGTGGAAGTCCCCTACAGTTAAATATCAATTCCTTTTCTTGAACTATTGGCTAGAGCACGCTATACAACTTGGTTTTAGTGTGCTGCTCACTAGAAAGTGTGGGTCTCTATTATATACTGAAGCTTACAAAAGCATAGTTAAATGCCATATAAATAACAAACCACAGTGCATTTTACCAGATGGCTGCTCAAAGGCTCATTGTAGGCATCCAGGAAATCTACAAAGATAGCATTCAGAATGGCAGGAGTTACTAAGTGCACCTCTAGGAGCAGCATCAACAGTGCTGCAGGAAAACAACTAAAAAGGGAATAGGTCTGATGTATTACTGCACTACCCTAGTTTCACATGACTCTTATACCAGCAATTTTCCCAGGAATCGGCCCAATTCCATTTTGCTGGACAGAGTTAGAGTGGCTTTAGGCAGAGTAACACAGCAATGAATCAAATTTTCTACAAACTCCTGCTATAGATTTTTACCTGTCTGAAACCAGGAGGAAATATGAGATATCTTCAAAAATAACTGCTAAGTGACATCTTCACAGTGATCGCACATTAAGAAAGAGGAGCAAAATGCTTACCAAGGCCAAAAAAAAAGTGGAAAAAAGTTACTTTCATTACCAAAGTTGTGACATGTAGTAGAGATTTGGGGAGATAAAGCATTTCCTTGCAAAGCAACTACATGCGTATACTCCGAGCCTGACTGCTCAGATGCAGAGGTGGACACTGCTGCAGTCTCCATGGAGGGGAGCTGTGCTACATATTAAAATTATAAAAGAACCCACAACCCAATCCAATATGCCATGCAGGTTGTAAGATGCCACAGGCTCAGGTTTGCTGGGTAGGCTAAATCACAGACACAGGATCAGGTTGTTGCCCATCCAGGAGGCTGCTGGCGTCATTGCATTTCAGAAGGCACCTCAGAAAGGCTGAGATTTTTATTCTTGTTCCCATGCTCTTTTTATTTTTTTTTTAATTTATCTTTTTTTCAATTTAGTGTACTACAAATAGTATATGTCTAGATATGAGAGAGGAATATATAATAGTTTATTTCAATTCCACTGCTGGTAAAAATTCTTATTTCTAAAGCATTCTAGTGAAAACAAGTAAAGGAAAATATCAGAGCGTAAAAAATATATATCATGTATAGGAAGCTTTGTAGGGGAATTTCTGACTTGAAATCAAAGCCAAAGGAAAAGATGAAAAGCTGTGATGACTTCACATTCAAAGGAAGAGGGCTTCTGATAATGGAGAACAGGAGTGAGACTCAAAAAAGGGGGGCTTAATATTATTACCCACACAGCTAAATTTATTAGGGTTAACAAAATGGTAAAAATGTGAATATGAAATGAGAGACCCTAGAGCGGAGAAGAAAGATAGGAGGAGAGAATCAGGCTAATTAAATAAGGCAAACTTTAATAAAAGGGAAATATTGTGGGTGGGGGTTCAGAGAAATTAATTGTAGAATTTGGGTGAATGAAGTGTGCTACTTGAAGCAGGTGACCTTTTCAGGGGTCTGGCGGGGGTGACATCCACCTGCCCAGCCTAAAAAAACATCACAGCTTAACCCTCAGTTGCAGCTGTACACATTCTGACATAGCCTTTGAGATTTTAGGTGTTTTGGGATTTTCTGATGTCAAGCCTTAACCAGTGTGGAATCAAACATTCTTTCCTGAAAATACTAAGCTGCCCTTTCTTTTCTTCAGTTTCTTGTTTTGGGCTTCCGTTTGCCCAGAAACAGATTATACATCATTATCTAGAGAACATGTAGAACGAGCGCAATAGCTAGATCCCTTGGAATAGAATGAAATAAAATTAAATAGTTATTGCAGTTTGGGAGGAGTGTGCATGGTATGAGAAAATACCAAGGGCTTGGATGGAAATAAACACTGCCAGAGTTTCTATCTGTAATCAGAATTTATTCTTACATCTCCAATTAAATACACTCAAGTAGTTTTTTAACGTTAGCCCCTAGGAATTTGGGGGTATCACTTAAAAGCCCTGATGGACCAATAACCTTTGCAGTGGATGCAAGGAAACATTGAGGCTCTTTGCCAATGCAAAGAAGAAGCAAACTAACTAAAAAATGAAACCAAGCAAAATCAAAACAGAGAAAGTGTGGGGTTTAAGGTTATTAAAAAGAAATAAAATCAAATGAGCTGTTAGAAGAGTTCAAATTACAGTGCTTCTATTAAGCCAGTGATGGCAGCATACTCAACGAAGAGAAGCCCACAGTGCATTTAGTGGATGTACAGCAGAGCATTTTATAAAGTGCTAGCATATATTCTTGCTATAAGAGAATACAAAGCAAAACAAAAATTTTGGGGGGTCAGAATCGCTGGCCACCACAACCAGGAAACACATACCCTTGTTTTCCATAAGGAAAGGTGGCCTTTTTATGGTTCTGTGATGCAAATGCTATCTGAAATTCACATACTTCTGTTAATGACTGCATGTATTCTGCCTTTTTTACATGTTTTTTGTCTTCTTTTTTTTTTTAAGGAACAATCTGGCAAATTTTAATAGCAAATTTCAGTTTTCAGGACAAAGTCCCTGCTGGCACCCAATCATATGTTTTTTATGCATAATGAAAGGATACCTTTTATTCTCAGAATGTTATCCAAAATTAAACAGGACTACAAGGTGTAAACTAATCCAGGCTTGACTTCTCAGTGTCAATACTCATTTGTGTACAATGTTTAAAACTCATGGGTTGGAGCTAGAGTGAAACAGATTTCAGACATTGCTAGATACATGTGTGATTATGCATATAATAAATCTCCCCAAAATTCAAAGCCATCTTCAAATAAAAGTCATGAATGCAAACCGTGCAACTCACATGTGAATGTCTTCCCACAAAAGACAGAAAAGAAATGAAAAAATTAATAAGAACTCTCCTAGTTCTTGTGACATTTTTGGGCCCATTCACAGGGCTCCTTTTAATTTTGTAATATTAACCTCCGTAAGGAAAGAGAAAGGCATTCTGTCTTGAGAAGCAGGGATATAAAGGCAAGGAGCACAGGGAATTCATAAGGAATGAGCTGTATTAACCTTTTCTATCTCTAGTCTTTCTCTTTTCTCTTAAAAGAAAGAAGGAGACTCCAGGTTAACAGCTTCTCCATTGGCAGTACTACACCATTTCTGATCCTAAGACTTTTAAATGTCAACCGTCACAGATTAGCCAGTGTTAAACAAGTAAGGAGTAAACCATACTAATTTCCGTATGTGCTATTTTTTAATCACCATTTTCATCAACCAAATCTTCTGTTTTCTAATAATTTTTTAACAAATCTGTAACTGGTTAAGATGGCCAAGTTATCTGACTTCTAGCAATTTCCCTATTACTTTGGAATTCCCAAATCAAATTGTGTTAACTGGTGAACTTTAACCACCATAAACCAGAAAGCTCTGGTAAACTGGGACATGCATTGCAGTTTCTTCCACCCACAAATACCAGTAAGACTCCTGGGGGTCCTACAAAGCAAACCTGAAAGGAATAATCTCTTGTGAGTTATGGCCAATATTTCAGTTGCAGGTGGGAAAAGGGTGTGAAATAGGCTTGGACTTCCATAATTGCACATTTGTCAACAATAGGAAAAAAAGGAGAGAGAGAAAATCAGTTTGGCTAACCAAAGCATCTGTAAAATACAAAGCAAATTCCTTGTCAAAACTGGCAGCAAGAGAACAGAAAACACTGTCTTAACAATTTTAAATCTATTAGGAACAGCTGAAAACCAGCACATTGCAGAGGATATTTGCTAAGAGTAAGCCAAAGATGATTGTGATGGCAAGTAATAAAAAACTGAAACTGCTTCCATACAAGGGAAATTATGTTCAGTTCACTAATTCCAATAGGTTTGCTCCATCTTGATAAAACTGAATGGGAAACTGCACACAGACAAGACTATAAACATGATGAAATTTACTTTTGTGTAGCCAATGCTCATGAGCAGGGCCCCTGCAGGGCTGCTCATAGGACTAACAATCAATAGACAGCCCCCCTCCAGATTCGTTAAAGTAAAGCCTCACAACAAAACTTGAAGTAAACAAAACTTTTTTCTTCTTACTTCAGGGCCATTTTACTTGTAGTTTCTACCCCAAACTTTTCCCTGCTAAAGAAAGAATTAATTAAACTCCATAATAGTTTTAATGTCTTGACAGATTTGCTAATATTCAAAAGCTTTAAATGAAGAATACAATTACAGTTCTCATGATACAGCTAAAAGAGCCCACAAACCACTTCAGTTCCACTTAATTTTTACTGCAAGTGGACAATGTCCAGCACAGGAAATCCTGGTTATTGCTGCTGACTATGACTATTTCCACTGCACTATGAAGCTCCTATGGACTCTAAGGATCTTAAAGGATTAGTGGAAATAAATGCTTTGAGATATGAGTAAGTTGGAAAGTTGCTGCAAAACTAACACCACCTCACAAAACAACATTTCACCTATACGTAATATAGTTGCATATGCATAACTATATGAAAAGTGAATTGTGCCAAAACACCAACTTGATCAGACTACATAAAGAGTGTTTTCCTGTGAAACGCCAGTATATAAAGAGCAATTTGAAGGTAAAATAGTACACAGACACCACAACGAGCACCATACAGAAGAGTCCACCTACCATGTAAGATTCCAGTCGAAAATTGTTTCTTCTTTAATCGTCTCCTCCCTGAGGCTTTGTGGATATTGAAACACATGAACCTAACCCCAAAAAATGCCTAGCACAACACAAATGCTAGCAATTATCTGTTTCTTTCAATTTTGTTTAGTAAAAGAAGTAAAAAACCAGTTATGTTCTTTTTCATCCACTCAGCACCAGATGAGTCCTGCAAACACCAAAAGGCATCTTTCTTCATGTAACAGGTTAGTAGAGAATGTGGACAACTCAACAACCAAGGCTATAAGAGCAAGAATGTGGGAGCCTGAGTGGAGCAGAAATAGAAATTGTATCACTGTCACACACAGCAAGCAAGAACACTCAAATACCAAGTTGGTAAAAAGGTCGTAACCCATGCCATGTATGCCAAAGCAGGACAGTGAAGGACTTTTCAAATCCAGCAGTGAGTACAGCCATGGCCTTTGAAGGAGAGAGGCTACCATGGCTTCTATGGTAGAACAGGCAGTACATTTGTATCCGCACCCCTAGACATGTGAGGCTTTTAAGAGTCTTTTAAGTAAAGCTGTGTAAGTTTCTGAGAGTCTTGGGAAGAGTGGATTGTTTATGGGAAGAGAGGAGTTAACAGGGAGGGTGGCCTGGGCTGGAGGAATGTTGGGCAGCTAGTGCGAGCAATTTGAAGATAAGAGCAAGGCATTAGGGGAGGAAAAAAATGCTGTGGGGATCACGCTGGGGAATACAAGGCCGGGGAATGTAACTTTGCTGCAGAAGGGCTAAAACCTGCTGCTGCTAGGAGAGGATGGTGAGGGTGGGATGAAAGACCAAAGAAGGAAGTTTCACATATCACAGTGTGTGGGGAAAAAAGAAAACTGAGTTAGCTAAGGCTAAGCTGACTGTTACAAGTGGTGCTGGAGAAAACAGAGAGGACAGGAGATGGGAAGGTGAGGATCACAACCCTTACATGAAGATAACTGAGAAGCTTACACAGAAATGACAGGTAAAATGGGTAGAGCTGTACAAACTAGAGGACAGCTAGCAAAGCAGGGTCTTGATGACTGGCACAAAGGAGTTTGGAATGATCCCTATCCACCTGGTACTGCTCCTTGTGAAAACAAATCACCCCTGTTGACCAATGCAGATCAAAATCACCTGCCTGAAACAGCCTGTGAAGCCACAAAATGGTTCATGTGCAACCCACAAGAAACACCAACAATGACAAATGAACTGTGCATACAGTCAGAGTTGAGATGTGTTAAAGCAGCTGGAAATGGTGTCTACAGGGCTTTGTTTGAAAGAACAAAAGCCATATGGGTCCAGAGTCACATGTTAAAGCAACACTCTCTGTGGTCAATACTGTCTGTGGTTATTAGACGGGTGCCAAAGGCAGGTGCAGTCTAGTTATGGTGAGCTAACACTCAAAACTGTAACGCTGGAGGATTCACTCATCCTTTGCCCATGATTATGGGTCCTCTGAATCCTGCTAACATAAACAGTCTGGATTCAGAAGGGCAGGTTGGCAGGGCTGGGAATACTCTCCAGGAGGGAGGAGAGCCCAAGGAACCTAATAAAAAGGAGAAGGCAAATATGTAAAAAAGTAAAAGATACAAGCAGTTTTAATGCTTGCTAATACAGACCCTAAAGATATACAAGCAAGGCCCCTGTACAGTAAAGACAAGATGGACCTTTGCACTTCTGTGTATGGGGCTTGACTGCAGGATGGCACAAAGGGTTTTTTGTATTTTTATTTTTCCAAGAATGCTGCGTGAGCCCCGAAGATGGCATTGGAATTAGAATAATTGAGTTTTAAATTAAAAATGGAGTGCCCAGGAGAAGATACAGCCAAGTGAAATAAGAAACCACTAACCACCTTCATGCATAGGTTGGCAAAACTGTATGCTAGACATCAAAGAGAAGATCTCAAGAGTCAAGCGTTGAAACTAAGAGCAGGAGATCTCCAGCAATATGAAAGCAACACATGCAGCTCCACTATCCAAGGAATATTTAGACTTTAAGACTGGGCAGGACCACTTGCTCAACCCTTTGGGAGACAGCAGACCAAGGTGTAGTTAGCGAGGAGATACTTATAGCACCAATCCTACTATAGATGTAATGAGTGGTTTTAGCGTGCTGAGAGAGTTTGGTGCCGTTACTGACATCTTGAAACACACTGGGTGCCTGAGAGACACAACATAGCTTGGCAAGTCTTTGGGGAGGGGTGATGGTATTGTATTCAGCAAGACAGAAGAAAAATGACAGTTTAAGCAATTATGTCTGCTTAGAAAATAGTCTTATTCTGGATCTCAGTAACAATTGTTTGTACAGGGGTAATGCAGCAACAGAAAGCCGTGTAGCGATCTTGGTTACACAGTGGTGAGTGGCAATGAAAGCAGCACTTGAAACACCCCAGGGATGAGTGGTAAGAGAAGTTTGTACAGATATGCTCAAGATAAATTACTGTAGAAGGATTAATACATTTATGTTAGGATCCAAAACCACAGAAACCACATGAATGTCCAAGTGAGGCTGAGAAATGGTCGTGACCCACTATTATTAGCCCAGTGATTATGGAGTACTAGTTCAATGACCCACCTTATATAACTAACCAGTGTATCAAAGAGTGATGAAAGGATCTGGAGTCTGGTTTTCAGGGCGGTAAACACTGCCACTCCACAAACAGCACCTTGTGCTGTTAGACTGCCCAAACCCATGGCCACAGAGTTAAAAGGACAAAAGTAGCTTTCAGTCATGGACCTAGAAATCTACTTCTTTTAACTTGGTCTGTTCTTGGGCGTGGGTTTTTTTCCCTCTTTTTCCGAAAAACTAGGGCTGGTATAAGTTTTTTTCTGTATTTCAAGGGGAAATCTCAATATGAAGTCAGTATGACTTCACGTGAATTCCTTGAGTTTCACAATGGTATTCCAGTATGCCAAGACATTTCACATCACCTGAATGTGTGAAAAACTAATCCATGAGTGAAGGAAAAGCAAAATATCATAGATGCTGTAGTAAATGTCCACTGGTTTTGTTGAAAAACTTTACTTTTCTTGTAACTGGGGATGCTCATATATCGTTGATACACACAAAATTATGTGTTAGGCTAGTAAGGAACAAGAGATAGAGCATTCAGCACTGCCCATACCTCATGTGACTGCTAAAGGAGTTTAATGCATGATTTATACTAGGAATAAAAACTCTTAACAACATTTGAAATCTACTGACAACTGAAATATCTCTCTAAATTACTCTTCTGTGTTTAAGAACAGGAAAAAAATTTTATACAGTAAATTATTTAAAACGTTTTTTCAAAGTTCATACACTGTGAAAAAAAATCAGTTTTTCCATATCTTTTTTCAGTATAATAATCATCAGCCTTGGATGACTTGTTATCACTAGATGCTGATACCAGCAAACATCGTGTGCAGGAGTCAGTTATTGAAAATAACAATTTGGCTTTCTGTAAAGTAATTGACGCTGCAGTTATCTGAATGGCTGCTTGACAGGAACTGCTTGCAACCTACCCTGGTTTCTGCTTTTCCAGAACTGATTCCTGTGGAGTTACAACCCAAACTTCATCTCAATGGCAAAATTAGACCGGAATATTTTAAGAATTGCAATGTTAGTGTAACTGAACAGCTTAAAAAATCAGTAATAGCACTTGTATTTTAGCATTTGAAATTACTAAGAGTTTTTAAAATAGCACAGAACAAAAGCCAGCTTAAATGAAGCAAGCTAGTAGCAATATTAGAACGACAGTTGAATTTAAATTGCTGGTTTATCCCTGTATTTTCATTCAAATCGATAATCTTTCTCAAAGGCTCTGTAAACTGCTGGACCACAGAAGGGACAAGGGCAGCAGTGAAAAGTTGAGCCTGCCTGTGTGAAGATGTTGAACAAACAGTAATCGATAAGCTGCCAACTGCAGTTTCTCTTTCGGGCTGACTCCACCCATCATTTCCTGCTCCTTTACTAATGTCTTTGACTCTCGCTTCTTTAAGAGAGCGATAACAGAGCCAGGAATACATGGTTGCAGTGAGATGGCAGCATAGCACCCCTGTGGCTGCGCGATGGAAGACATTTACCCCGTGTGAGTGGGGAAAAAGAGGAGAGACACGAGTGTTCATGCTGTGGGTCAGGGCATTTGCAGGTGGCTGGACACTGGGCTGCAAGCAGAGCATTTGCCCTCAGCACGACAGATCCTCATGGGCTGTGGGAAGCTTTGCGAAGGTAGCTGGGGTGCCCTGGGCTTTCCTCACTGCCCCTGTCTGGGGAACACAGTGAAACAGGAGGATGAGAGACAACTAGCTAAAAAGCCGCTACTTATTCAAAAATCCACGTACATATTTAGGGTAAACTTTAATGACCAGTGTTTCCCTTTCTGCTATTTTTCTTTCTCTGCTTAGCTGAAGGACAAGGGTGTCTCTGCTAAGTGAAGGCAGCTGGGCATGGCTGGGGAAGAGAGTAGTCAGTCTCTGCACTTCCCTGCATCAGCAGGTAAGAGGGTTCTCAAATGTCAGTATTCTCATCCATAATGACAGCCTCTTTGAAAGGCTCGATGCAAAGGGAGGATTCTTTCCTATTCATCCAACACTTCACAATACCATGCTTTGGAAAAGCAGAAAATAGTTTTCATTTACAAAATAATTCTTCCTGTGGTTTTCCATATCACAGACAAAGGAAAATTAATAAGCTAGACCCACTATTCTCCACATCATACAAGAAAAAAACCTTACAACGTAAAGATCACTGGTGATTTCAAGAGTTGATCTGTGATCAGGTACAGAATGTTGGGTCTGTGTTTCTTCACCCCTCACGTAATTTAAAGAGCAATGACATAGACACTGCACTTTAATGCTGTCTCTTGGTGATGAATGAAATGAAAACAACTGCCAGCAAAACCTGCATCTTCTGTTCTAGGGACACTTTGTTTCTTCAGTGGTTTTAAACCTCAAATTTTAAATGCATTAAGTTTAATCAAATCTGTGAAACAGCACTTCCAGAGCAAAGTTTGTACGGGAAAAGAAAGCTGCCTGATCTTTTCCGAACACATTAAAGTCAAATCACTCTGGAAGATTATAGCAACCAGGAGCCTAAAAAATCTGTCTGCTCAATAAATATCCTTGAAGACTACCATACAGAAATTTTCAAGCTCTTCCATCCCATACAAAATACTGCTTAATGTACTGAAGGAGAAAAAATGGTTTAAATGAGCCTTCATTAAAGTCTTAATTACTTAAAATACATTTGATTTTCATTAATTTTCTCTGTTAACAATTATGAATGTTTATTCTTTAATTATATTTAATTCATTTTTATTGCTTTGTATGTTTTCCTGATTAATTCACCTTGTGGTGCTTATGGGCTTAAGTGCAGGCTTCACCACAGGACCATTTCTGGTCCTGCGATCAGCTGTGAATCCCAATCTCGCATGCACCACCAACTAGCAGTGTAAGGGCAGCTTGACTCCAGATGTCTTCATTCACAGAGTAGAAAGCATTTGATAAACTCAAGATACTTCCACTTGGTCTCTGATCTTGAACCTTCACATTGTGTGTGTATACAGTGCAGGCTTTTATGCCAGACGATGATAAAGATGTTCAATAAGCTCCTGTTTTTAATAGAAATTCAACTCCTAGATCAGCAGCAGAAGTGTAAAGTCCACTGTAATATTATAGTAAAATCCATTATTTAACCTTAGGATTTCATATACTTCACCACTTGAGCTTTACCATTGCAGTCTATAAGGTAATAATAGTAATTTCAGTGAAATTGCAGCCTTGCAAAGCTGTGCTACATACACAGTCTTCTTTACTGTAATACAAGATTTACAAGGCAATATGTAGAACTGAAACATTTTAAAACCTGATGAGGATGTTTGAAGCAGCAGAGCACTTTACAATAGTTAGTGGTAGCAGATGGATGACAAAAATGAGTCATGATAATACTATTTTTCAGTAGAGGTGTGGGCAAAACAGATGTTAAATCTCTTTTTTCTTAATGCTCAAACAGATATTTTTTTCCCACTGTGTTCTTTAACCCAGATCTCTTTCCAGTACAAATTCCCTTTGCTCTTGCTGCTCTCTGCACAGGAGGGCAGGTGCTGCTCCCTTACCCCCAGTCTGCTCACCACTAACCAGGTTGGCTTTCTCATGCGGTTGCAGGTCCTCACACGCACACAGGCTGCCCAGCACAGAAGCAACAGCTCATGGTGTTGACCCAAACTGTGTGTCATGCTTTTGTGTCCTTTCCTGTTCTCACAGCCTGAATATTTAAGAGGAAAAAGGAAAACATTGTCCTGGTCTGCCCAGAAGCCAAGGAACAGCTGCCTAGTGGTGTCACGAGCCACCTCACCAGCACCTCCCTCCCCTTCTCTTGCAGATGCTTTATAGTATCAAAGAAGGTCTGCTTTCCTTTTTCTATAATAAACTCTGCATGTTAATACCCGCAAGTCACCCTTAGGTCAGCAATGAAAGGAAACAATTTAACCACGAAGAAATGGCTGATCCAAATTTTCACATTCTCCTCAAGGACCGTGGGTTTTGTACCTTATTGTTTGGGGTTTTCTTGGTTTGCGTTGTTTTGCCTTTGGAAGCAATGCCCATATTTTGTATTCCTCATGTCTGATGTGAAGTAGCAGTAACTTGATATGAAGGACATCTTGAAATATTCTGCCTTTGTGAATATGAATGTAGGAATCTGCAGAAACTGTGAATGAACATTTACAACAAACTGTGAGCCTCCTACTGATGCATTCAAATACAAAACAGGAGGCGAGAGAGAGAAGGAAAAGAGATGAATTTGTTTTCCTAGCAAACAGCTGTCTTCTTTAACAGAAGAAACTAAAAAGAAAACAGTGTGTGAAGAGGCCAAAAGCTGCATTAATTACAGTATTTTTAGATGCTACAAGCACAATTTTGATAAACACTCTAAACTGTGAAAAAAATGTACTGTCAGTGCAATTAAGTCTTTTTCATGGTGCAGCATCATCAATGCATGTGCCTGCTGAGAATATATTGTAGGCTGTGCAATGCAGTTTCCTTTTGATTAACGATTCAAGGCAATCAGTAGGGACCACACCAACTCCTGGGGAATGCCATCGCAAGCAAGCACAATGTCATCATTTAATTTCTTCTCTTGACCTACATTACAGAGTGAAGACTCAGTCAGTATTAAGGGCCAAATCCAGACATGGTTATAGAAAAGCAACTCCTACAGGGTTAAAACTAACATGTATGCAGCTTAGGAGAAATTTTTTTATTGGAGAGATTAATTCTTGGGTATTTGGAGGGATGTTATTTATTTGTTTATTTAGATCAAGTGCAGGATATGGGAAGGTGACAGGCTAATCCTTATGTTAATTTTAATGGCCAGGCTGCTGCGAGTTACTCACACCAGGAAAGCAATTCCTCTAGCCAGGAAAATGCTAGATCTTGTTTCTTAGCTAGTTAGTATTTCTATCTAGCCCAAGTATGGCATTAGAGCTGGCGTTCTATCAGGATACACCTAAAAGTCAGCCTGAAATAATCTTTTTGCTGGAGGCACCCAGTAGCGGCATCAGTCTGTCAGCCACATTGCTCTCCTTCAGTGACATGAAGTCCTCCATTTCACACCAATGGGCAGTGACCATATTATTTCAGGAATAATTCAGAGCTGAGTGAGGTAACGCAGTAGATTTGGTTTTATAGCCTTCAGCACTTGGAAAACACTAAGTTCAAAATGCTATAGTACCTCCTTCAAATATCATTTTCTACTGTTTGGGAAGCAAAACTGTCCTCTGCTTCCTGAACCAGCTCTCTGTACCGTATTTTTTCTTGCCCAAGGACTCAGTTATTGTCTTCAAGTACATCATTGTTTCAAGCAAGGATAAGTGAAAGGCCAACATTAGCAACGTTGCCAACAGCAGTGTTACTCTGACATGCTGAAATTTTCTACAGTGAGGGTAAAGCTCATCTGCACTAGAGGCATCATTTTCTCCAGGGCTAAGTGTTTGGAATGCATTTCCTGAATAACAAAAGGGCATCTCTATGTGCAAAAGCTATTTTCAGCTTTGACTTCATTTATAAACTCAAAGCATGTCCACTATTTTCATTTTTCCCATAAGGGATAGATGCAAGAATAGATATGATGGATGCTAGTCACAACACTTTCTGAACTCCAGAAAGCTGCCCAGACACTTCAGAATGAAAATTTACGTAACATGAAATGGAACAAAAGAATATAAATGCTTTGATACATGAGATTGCAGATAAGAATAATTCTGGCTGTAGTGGAAGTTGTCAGTTTAAGCTGCTTCACTGGGTTGTTAAACAGGAACTCACCTACCAGTGGAAGCTTAATATTTTTGCTAAGTAAAACTAATATAAAACTTTCTACTTTTCTTTTCTTTAAAGGTAATAATTTAAATCCCTATGACGTTGCTTTTGAAATGTGGTCCACAGAGTCATGTACACTGAAAATTGACTTCAAGTCTGTGAATTGCCACCCATTAAGTGCTTCCTCTGAGTACAGTCATAAAAATGATCCAGAACAAAACAGCACACTCTGTTCTTAGGAAGCCCACAAGGACCTACTTCCAGCCTAGCATAAAACAATTCAGGCAGTACTACTACTAGTCTGTGGAATGTCTACTAAATTTGAAATTGACCGAAACTTGCAAAGACATGTATTATTGAGAACATTAACAAAAATTTTGTATTTTCAACTTTAAATGCATAAGAAAGTTTATTTTAAATTTGCTAAGTCACAGCAGCTGCTGAACCATCTTTTATGTACTTACAGGCTGTTCATCAGCTGTCATGGGCTGCCATAGCTTTCCTCATCTTCAAACCAGAGACAGTTTAGTGCCTGCACCTTTCCAAATGGAAAGGCACATAAAGCTTATTGTCTCACACAAAGTCTTGAATTAATCACATAATTATTAAGCTTTATATGTTACACAAAACTAGCATTTCTATTGCTGAATCCATTTAACTGGTATATACCTCTTAAATTACTAACAAATCTTTTCTGAGCTACTTAAGAGGAATTAAGTTCTTTTATAAGCATCAGGCATAAAAATACAACTCTCATCCTTTTTTTCCCATTCTCATGTATCTATCTTTATGTAAAGAAGTGTTCCATTCTCCCTGAAAAGAGAGACTTTTAGTCCTCAAAATCTGGATTTCAAAATCCTTTAGGCACCTGGAACTGTGCTTCCAAGCTTAAGCAGAACTGGTGGAAGCCCGAGACAGTTAAAGAGTAAAGTTACTTTGTTGGCAGACAATCTCTATTCCAAGGGTTTCACTTACTCATTTAAAAGACTTGCAGATGTGGCACTTAGGGATATACTTTAGTGGTGGAATTGGAAAGGTTAACTTTATGGTTGGACTCAATGATCTTACAGGTCTTTTCCAACCTAAATTGTTCTCTGATTCTACATAGAGAAAATTCATAAAGATTGATTAAAGAACCCTTATATTTTAAGCAGTACATATATAATTTCATCCTCATCAATAAGAATATGACTAATCTATTTGTCAATACTTGAAATAACAGTTTAGGCTGCGGTGTAAGAATTTCAGCCCCCGCGTCCCTCACAGCACACTCCTCCAGACACTGATTTTGGATTATTAATTCAATGGAAGATTGAATGCAACAGGTTAAAAGAAAAGAATATGTTATCATTCAAAACAAAATAAAAATATTGTAATAAATAGACCCAAAATACCTGCCTGAAAATAGGCTGTTCACAATCTTTGAGGTAATTTTAATGTCTTTTCTTTCATGTGTTGGAGTGTCTGCCTCTAAACTGCTTGTTCCTTTCATTGGTGCAGGTTTACCTAAATGACCTGAACTTTGAAGAAAATTTACTAGAAATTACCTAACAAAGAGATAACTTTTTTTGTGTTTTGTACTTTGCTCCTATTCTCAATATATTGAAAGACTACTTCTCAACATTTACACGGCCTTTTCAGAGCAGTGCTTTCGAAGTGATATTGCTCACCGTTTGTACCCAGATGTCTGCTTGTATGGACAAAGGGGATGTCAGAGCTGATACATTTTCTAGGAAGAATATTCATCCCCTTTCTTTCCCCTGAACTACGCACATTGGACTTTTGCTCTCAGAAATTTGAGCAAGATCCATCTTGTCTAACTATAGCTATCTGTAAGTTTCATTCTTATATTTCGTCTTAAAAATATCAGTATTCTGTAAGTCTAAGGATTCGTCTGATTTTGTATTCTGTTTCTATCAATGGCTATAGCCACCTGCTTGATGAGAGTAAAAACAGGGACAACCACATAGAAGGACAGAATGGTGTAGGTTGGAAGGACCCTTTCAAGACCATCTAATACAGCTCTGCTGTGGGCAGGGACAGCTTTCACTACATCAGGTTGCTCAGACCCCCATCCAAAACCTTACCTGAACATGATTCCCCTGAGTACTTTCCTAGCTTCCATATGTTTTCTAATCGGATGGTTTACAGAGCCTGATGTGATTTCTGGGTTACTAACCCCCAACAGATACTTCTTCCAAGCACTTTTCCATTTCCTTCTAGAGACCATGTAACCTTTAATCACTCACAACACTGCTTATCATCAAGCTTCTTGGTTCTGATTCCAATCCCATGAAGAAATTTCTCTGTTTTGTAATGGGCTTCTCAGATTGATTTCATGCCCCTAGTTCTTGTATATGAAGAGGCAGCATGCAGTGTCTCCTTTTGCCATGGCATTCACGATTTTAGAATTATTATATGCCTGTCTCCTCCATATCCCCCATCTCCATGTCATCTATTTATGTCATCTGTTGTGGGTTAACCTTGGCTGGCTGTTGGGTGCTTGCCAAGCTGCTCTATCATTTCCCTCCTCCTGAAAAGGACAGAGGAGAAAATTGGAAAAAAAAAAAGCTCATGGGTAGAAATAAGGACTGGGAGAGTTCACACTTCAGTTTTTGTCATGGGAAAAACTTTACTTGACTTAGGGAAATTAATTTAATTTATTGACAATTAAACACAGTAAGATAGCAAGAAATAAGACAAAATCTAAAAACTCCTTCTCCCCCTCTCCCTTTTTTTCCCAGGCTTAGCTTCCCTCCAGACGTCACCACATTCTTCCCTGTGAGCAGAGTAGGGAGATAGAGAATGGGGGTTTCAGTCAGTTCCCTACGCATTGTCGCTGCTGCTCCTTCCTCCTCTCACTCTTCAGGCATGGGGGCACTCCCACAGGATGCAGTCCTTCATGAACTGCTTCCCACAGGCTGCATTTCTTAGCAAACCCCTTCCAGTGGGTGCAGTCCTTCAGGAACAGGCTGCTCCAATGACAGCTCCTCTTAGGGTCACGAGTCCTACCAGAAAACCTGCTTGACTATGGGCTTTTCTCTCCACGGGTCCACAGGTCCTGCCAGGACCCTGCTCCAGCATGATCTTCCCATGGAGTCATAGTCTCCTTTGGGTACCCCACCTGCTCTGGCATGGGGTCCTCCATGGATATCTGCTCCACCATAGACCTCCATGGAGTGCAGGGGATCACCATTGACTTCACCATGGGCTGCAGGGAAATCTTTTCTCTGGTGCCTGGAGCACCTCCTCCCTCACATTCTCGATGTCTTCACAGCTGCTTCTCTCACATATTCTCACAGTTCTCTCCCAGATGCTGCTTCCCAGCAGTTTCTCTCCTTTCTGAAATACACGATCCCAGAATCACTACCATCATCACAAGAGGGCTTGGCCTCCAGCGGCAGGTCTGTCTTGGAGCCCGTTGGCGTTGGCTCTATCAGACACAGGGGAACCTTCTGGCATCTTCTCAGAGAAGCCACCTTTGCACTTCACCCTACCTGCTACCAAAACTTTGCCATGGGAACCGAATACATGTGGCCAGCCCTGCAAGCCACAGCTTGTATGGAGGCTGTTCCCTGCCTTTGACTGTTCATTTGTTTTTCCTGAATATTTTCTTTTCTGCAACATGACCTTTTTGACAAGAGGGAATATGAACAATATGGTGTTCAAGATATGGGTGAACTCCAGACCTGTACATGTACACTTTGTTCTTTCATAGTTTTATGTTATTTTCCTGTAAATTCCTAGCACTTGGTACTTTCTGATTGTTACTGAGGCGGTAGGTCCATAAAAATAACTGTCGTAATCAATAATGTCTCTTGAAATCACTGGTTTTCCAAAAAAAGAAAGGTTTTTCCAGTCTTCTTTGCTAAAATCTCCATTTATAAATCTCCATCTATACCTCTGGTTTTGATTAAACATATATTTACTGAATATTTGGGATGAAAATTAGTAGTAGTAAAAAATTGAAAAAAACAAGAATGTTGAAGTCATTTGCACGGATCTTGCTTGTGTAAACAAGCCCTACAAGTAAAGCATTACTTTTTCCTCATGTATTAATTCAACTTTTATCACACAGTAAAGGGGAGAAAGGCAAGAAATTCTCATAAAAAATAAGAAAAACATTAATTTGCTTGTGACCAAGCCAAATATTTGCCTAACACCCCGACTAGGATACATTTACTGCTACCCTGAATCTATAAGAAGCTCTCAGCAAACCAGGTGATGCTTGGTATGCCAACCAGAGGGGCCTAGGGATGCTATAATGAGTCTGAAGTTTTACTTTTCCCTAGGGAAATATAAATCCTGCATGCATTCAACTGCTGTATTTCTGATACACTTGTTTGCGTAGAGAAGATAATGAGATATTTATAAGTGGCATGATACATTACCCCATAAAATTGATGAGCAATCCATGCATCACACTCTAAGAGAATCAAGAAATTAATCAGTCACAAAGTATCCCTTCTTGCTTCTGAATTCTAATTTCTTAGAGGAGCTGTGAAAACTGTAAACTGTTAAGAAGTCAAACGCCAACATTCTGCAATAACACATGATTTATGCCTCTGATTTGAAAAATACCTAATAGAAAGATTTGAGTGCTTATTTCTCTCAGGAAATAACAGAGGTGAATAATGCAGTCAGAGGTGCAAAACAAAAGAAAATATCCACTAAAAGGGCATATTCAGGAGTTTCAGCAGGGAGGAGAGCTATCCAAAACCATGAAGGTATACAGCCTAGGCAGGAAGCCTTTCACAGAGAATTATACAGGCTACAGGATTATCTTTCAGAAGTGTCTTTCAATAACTTGTGAAGAACTGTTCAAGAGCTGGAATAGATGGATGACTGGAGAAAGCACACCTCCACCGTTACAATATAATAGCCAGAAATTTAGCACAACTCTTTGGTCATGAGAGTTAATTTCACTTTTGGGCTGCTCCAGAGGCAATATAAATATTACCTGTTCCTTGCCTGGAGCTGGCTATAATTCAGTCTTAGACAAGATGTACTTACAAAAGATGTGTGTTTCAGAACCCTGCAAAGTTCAGAAATATTTGCATCAGAGAGTTACTCCACACTGATGTAATGCCTCCTTTAAGCAGATCTACAGTTTATCAGCTAAAAATACACTCAGATATTTCCAGTGAGAGATATGATATTGAAGAGACTGTTCTTCAATTCACTAATTCCGCTAGATTTTGGGTTGTCTGTAATCCTTAAACACTGGGTAATGTCGTAGATGGAAGGATTAATTGTAAATTGAGAAAGGTAAAATTGAGAGATACTTGGTTGAGAAGGAAAAAAGACAAAGTAAAAGCAAGCCAAACCATGTTCAAGTGAACACACTGAGTTAATCTGGTTTGTTCTTTTACACTCTTTACAAAGACATTTGCTTCCTTCACCATTATCACTGTTATTTCATTCTTTCTTTTGAACTTTTGGACTAAATGACTATTGAAAATCTTAGCAAATATCTCCTAAGATTTTTGAAATTTTTCTTTCCAAAAGAAAAGTCATGGTGTGACCAATTTATTTCAGCTTGAAAAATAAGAAACCTTGTCAAGACGGGAAAAATATTTTTAAAATTACTTGGAAATAAGTATCAGCTATATAAAAGATGTGACAAAAATTTGAGCAAATTACTGTCAGGCACTATGTTCACTGAATAGTGATGAACTTAAATCTTTTTTAAGAGTTTTGCTGTCCCTCCTGACTCCTGAACTGGAGAATAAAAAACCAGAATACAAGTTCCTCCAAGCTGCAGACATCCCCATTGATGAAAAGAATGAATTTTAGGTTTACATTCAGAGGCATCTAATTAAGTAGTGAAAATGACATTCATGCAGATAGTACCCATTCAATTGTTAGAGCACACGTGTACTCTGCAGCATGTATGTTCTAATATTTAATGTGAAATGTAAGTTTTAAATAGCTCTAGAAGGCTCAAATGAATATTATAATGACTGTTTAACAATATTCCTTTTTCCACTTAAGGAGAGAGAATTGCTAATCCATTTGCTTCTTTATTTCTGATTTTGTATTAGAAAGCGATTAATTACACAAACAGTGTTACATTTGAAGCAATTCTCAGTCACAAATAAATTGAGTGGAAAGTAAAGATTAATTTGTGGTGGAAACAAGTGGGAGAAAATCAGGTTAATCTGAACTATAGCAGAGAAAAAAAAGTAAATTACAAAAATAATTAATATGATAAAGGACAAGATTTTTCTGAGAAGTATGAAGTTAGCCTAAAACTGAAGTAAAAAATCTCAGTGTCTGTTACTTGACTGTTTTATATTCCCTCCAATTTGAAACAACTATGGCAATGAATTTCTGTCTTTTAATCTAAGCTCTTATTCACCTGCATATTTATGCATGCAGTTCAGCAACTATTAGTAGCATTCCCCTCAGTCCCAACTGGTCTCCGTATCCCTCATCCATTTCTTATTGGAATTTTTCATGTTAATTCCCATCTTCTCTAAATTGACTGGTTTCTATGTAATGTTATTAAAAAAAGTTTTTTTCAAAATACTATGACAAGATAACTATTAAAGTGGCTTATCTTTTAATAGTTAATTTTCTAGGGACTGACTACTAATGGATGATATTCAAAGTTATAAATACTTCTTTTTTTTCCTTAGGAAGCTTGGAGTTTCTCAAACTTGCCTTTTTTTCAAATTCTTCTTGGCAAGGAGTTATGATTCCCTCCCTCAGCAAGATCAAAAATTCACCCTTGTTCTCTGTATTGTCTTTTACTGGATCTCTCCACTTACATTGCTCGTACATTTGAAGATAGGGCTTTGAAATACCTCTGCCCAGAGAGACAAGGACTGCCTGTGAAATCTGAACCGCATCGCTGTGGGCAAGGCAAAAGAAACAAATAAAAAAAAAAGCCCAACCCAAAACTTTTCTTTCAATCAACACCATTTTCTCTTCTTCCCTCTGACCTTTTCAAAATCAAGATAAAGATTACTGTAAATGAGGTGTACAAAATTACAAACACCAACTAGTTGTCCTAGTAGTTTCCTTTGGGGAAAACCTCTGTTTGAAAGAAGTGAGTCATTAATTTCTGTGCTTTCCAAATGACAAAAATGCCGTCACTGCACTGCCCTCAAGCACTGCTCTAGTTACCTTCTGTAGCATCAGATTCTTGTTGGCAACAGTAGTTAGTTTTTGCTTCAGGACTGGATTATTCTGTGAGACCCCTACTCTCTCCGAAAACAGGAATCAAGTTCCATGGAGAAAATACAAAAGCACAAGTAGACTTATTTCTATAAACCGCAGCAGAATAGCATATTTCTGGAAAGTTCTAAAATAAGCTAACAAAGCCAAGAAATTAAAAGCAGAACTAGTTTTGCTGGTTTTGAAACAACTGTGAGCAGCTAAGCTAATTCCTGAAGCTGGAGATTTGCTCAAGCCACCACACTTGCACCTGGGCAAACTGCAGATACTGGGTTCCCTAAGACAGTCCAGAGGGAGTAAGCACCTCATACATTTAGCCTTCCACAGTCAGAGGTAACACAGTGGAGCCCAAAAGGTATTGCAAGAACCAGGAAACCTGAATTTGGATTCTTGCTGTGCAAATACCAGCCCTTGCTGAAGCGAATGAAACAGAGTCCAGGTTTAGGAGACCTGTGAGCAAATCAATAAAGTGAACAGAAAGAACAACCAGAGTGTAAAGTAACAAGATACTGCTGTGGAATTACTGTACCTGCACCAATGGCCAACTAAGCTAAAGTTCAACCCAGCCTACAGCTGCTAACTCCAGTGTGAAGACACCCGAGCCCTTATTAGCGCAGCAGTCTGGGGACACCCTGTGTGTCAGGAAGAATGGCTGACCACAACAACACTACCTGTCTAATCAGAGATTTTGTCAGTCTCTCATGGGCTTCTTCCCACGTGAACAGTGTGCCTCCCATGCAGCCTATTGCTGGGGCAGCAGTGACTCACTGCACCCTTGCCAAAGTACTCAGGACTTTGCCATGAAAACAGCCACTAGCCAACCTTCACTCCTGGCTGCTCCTCACGATTTCCCCTTGAACCCTTGTCACAGACTTTATTTCTCTGTGCTCTGAAGAAACTTCTTTACAACACTTTCATGCCCTGAATAGAGAATACCCAAATCAGCTTCCTCATGTGTTTTTAGCAGTGCTTGCACTGAGTTTCTGCTTTGAATGTGAGAACAGGATGCCCTGACAAAACAGTGCCACATCCCAAGCACAAGTGTGGAGTCTGCCACCATAACTGTTTTGATTAAAATAGAAAGCATTACTGAATGTGGATAAAAAAGGCCATGAAGTACAGATTGCTAAGGTCAGAAGAATTCTGCCAAATGGGTCATCATTTACAGTACATTTACATTTACAGTATTGACACTAAAACCAACACTCTAACTGCAATATCAGTGTGCTTCTCAATGCTTTTTAAGAAAGTTTTTCTCCAAAATGCTCACAGGAAGGTGAATTCTCAGCATGGGCTAACATGCTCAGAAACCTCACTGAAAGACTTCCTAAACGTACAAAGTAATACTAAGCAGCACAGATCTAGTGGAATTCGATGTTGTAGTTATAATCACAGTTTAAATTTATTTTCAAATGAAAACAAAGCATTCTAATACCTATTGTTTCCTAAATAAAAATTTTCATTTCATGAAGACAAGCCTTGGACTCTTCACTCAGGATTTTCTCAACTTACTTAGAGCACCTATAAACTTCCACCGTGTTCACCGCCTAAATTTCTATAGGTGCACTGTAATTTCTATAGTGTTTTCTATGAACACTCCAGGCTTTTCAATTAAGATATAAGGTATGAGCTTTAAATATATATATGTATATTGTGGACACTGAAAAGCTTTAGGAGAGGGATTTTTCAGCTTTCTGCTGCATTCTGTGAGAACTTTATGTTTCTCACAGAAACTATGCAAAATACTGTTAAGTGTTTTTGTAAACTATTTCTCTGTCTTTGCATCTGCTGTTTTCCAAAGGACTGTTATGATATCCTGAAAGAAATATTTTGAAATGGGTGTTGAGTGGACTGACCAATCACCCTGATTGGTGGTTGGTCAGAGGTCCAATAATCTTCTGCCATGCTGGCGACTCAACTTATAAAAACCAATTTATAATTAATTAAATAAGCCATTTTCTCTGGACTTTGGTCGTGTCCTTTCTCATCATCCCGGGCTCAACAGCAACATGTATATTTCAAAAGAAGAAGCTTCCAGGCATGGAAGAAACTTTTAAAGAAATTTGTGAAAACAGTAGCTTCACTGATCAATATTGCTAGGTGAGAGAAATGGTCTCTCCATTTCTCTGTTATCCCTTGAGAGAAAGCAGAAGTCTTCCAAGCTGCCAACATATTTGCACATCATATAACTTTCCCTATGATAATAAATAACCTTCTTCACCTGCTTGCCTCTATTGAAGTATGTGTGGGAAATTTCTTCCTCAAGTTAATAGCTGTGCCTGTGAATAGTAGGATACTGCCTACAAGGTAATGTTTTACAGTTTCATCTGACCTCTCAGTTTTCCTTCATGGAGTGCACTTTCTATCATTAATGCTTTCCGAGAACTTGGAGGAAAGGTCAGGAAAGGACACTTTTGTCTGGAAGTGAGCAAATGAATAAGTAATTTATATGTATTTAATTCTTTAGGAAATGCCTACCAGTTTTGTCCAAATATAAAGTAATATTATGCATGAACATGTTAATATTATTCTTGATTTCCACGTATGAGTTCTATATAGCTACCTCTTAAATTACTGTCCTAAAATGCATTTGTTTTCTTGAAATGACAACCCGGTTAGCAACAAATTAATTCACACTACTGAAGAAGAATATATATAGTGTTATTAGGTAAGGGCTAGAAACACAGTAAGTGAAAATGCCAGACAAACCTCTTTTGACCCACATCACACTCCCAAGTCCAGGAAATGAAGTCCGTGCTGGACTCTTATCAGCACTCCTCGGAATCTGGCAGCACAAGAGGGTAATCATGCAGCGGTGCCGCAGTGTCAGCGCCCTGTCAACCGGGCCTTGCAACCAAAGAATAGAGCCCTTGTCTGCCCAGGGATAATATCTAAAATAGGCTCAGCAAAGCACAAATGAAGGGCTAATAATCTCTGCCCTAGAGAGTACATCCTCTGGCAGTTTGATGCTGCACTGAAATTCATGAGCACGGCTCTTCGGTCGATGTCAACTCCCTGAAATATCCATAAAACTCTGCTTAGACTATTGCTTCTGCTCATGAAATTGAGACTTGGTACTTTAAAAGAAAAGCTGCAGATAAAAAGTATCAGGGTGGGAGGAATGCAAGTAAGCAAGTTCAGGTGTTTAAATTTATTTTATTTATTTATTTATTTATTTATTTATTATGCATATTTTTTCTTTTCCTTCTTCATCACCATTTTTTCTTCTAAGATGCTGAATAGACCTTCAGCTCTGGGTTTCATTTCTCCATCTGATTCATCCCACCCAGGATCTATGAAGTTGGCAGCATGCTATATAATTTCTCTCTGCTTACTTCTTCCCCCTGCAGGTTTACAATAGTGAATTTACTGCAGCAGAGAAAATATCATTCTGATCAAATTTTGAAAAATATTTCCACGTACTTTTTAATAAGGTGATACTTTTATTCTTAGCCTGTAGTTTTTCTTATGATGTCCAAATCAATCCATTATCTAGCAAATAAAGTAAAACCTATTTCAAGGCGACACAATGGTATAGCTTTTTAAATGGTACACACTAGCTCATTCTCCAAGCACCCTTGCTGGTTGCTCTCTTCCTGTCCTCTATTTGTACAGGAGGATCATTGAATCACAGCTTTTCTGCCTGCCTGAGTTTCACCCACTCATTATCAGGAATGAATCACATCTCCGTAGCATCTCCTCTCCTCCCAGCCAGTCTCCAAACAGAAGAATCAGCCCACAGATCAGCTCCTGATTTCAGTCATGAGAGCGATTCTCCCACCCCAGTGATTGTGGGCGACCACCTGTGGTGTGTGCACAGCTCGGCACTGGCTGGGTGGGTACAGCTGGGCACTGGGGCTGCACAGCACCGGGAATGCCAGCGGAGCCCAGCCCCAGGCAGTGGGAAGTCATAAACTTGCAAGAGCTACCACAGTACCTGCTGAAAAGTCTCTTTCCTTCCTGCGCTGTCTCTCCTTGCTTGTGAAATGACCCCACTACTCCCCTTACCTCCAGGAATATGGTTCTAAGTCAAAGTTTCTAACCCAGACTTTATTGGCACCACCCAGAAGCTGTTGCAGTTTTCACTGTATTCACTTACGCTGCAGGTATGCTTTAACACCATTCCCAAAACTGACTTGGATTATTGACTGATAAATGGTTCAAAAATAGCTGGTCTGTCTTTTTCTTCTTTTTTTTTTCCTCTAAAACTTGTAAAAGCAGCTGACAGCCAGGGGTTCAGATTGTCCCATATTTCAAAAGAGAAATAGATGTTCTACTCATATAGAAATTACTGACTACTGTAATCCTGAAGTCCTGGAGCTGAGTCAAGCTTTTCCACCAAAGATAAAATAAATACTTTCATACTAATAGCTTCTTTTGACAGTTTTTGTTATTTTTACTTTATGCATATGTTTTTTTTTAAAAAGGGGCTTTATTGCCTAGATCTTTCTTTCCAGAGCCCATTCTTTATTATATCATGTCAAGTAAAGTAACAGAAAGAACACAGTGGGACAGGAGAGCAGAAAAGGAGTGGGAAAGAGCAAGTAGGGAAAAAAAATGAGTCTCAGGAACACAGTGCCGTGTTCAAATCATGACAATGCTAATGGATGCCTCCATTAGTGCCTTACTATGAATATGTCATTTTGGAATACCATTTTCTTGGGTTTTTTGTGAGTCCAAGGATAATTCAGATATCCTCCACATTCAGGGTTCATCTCTCTTGATCAGAAAGCCAGAGTGTATCCCCACGTTAAATGTCTATAACTAGGTGGCCTGGCTATCCTAGCTGAGATATTCCCACCCTTAGAGTTAAAAACCCTGTTTCAAAGGACTGACCACTACAACTTTACAACACACCTAGTTAATATAAGTATCACCATATTATATAAGAGTATGCATTATTCAAATTGCACTCTTGAAAACTGTGTGAAGATAATGCATCCCAACATTCTAATGTTACTGGATTTAGGCACAGAAGTGGAGCAGGACAGCAGATCTAATCTGAAAAAAAGATTTAATGCCTTTGACAGAAAGAAAAAAACTGTGACAGGTGTATAAAGGAACAACAATAAAGCACCCAAAAGAATAAAATAAATTGTATCTTTTTTTTTTCCACTAATTTATCTCTGGTTTGGGGGTCAGAGGAGAGGTGGAAGAAGATTTTACATGGGAAGAAAAACTATGAAAACAAGTAAACTAAGAGGATGAACGCTCTTCACTACTACCTCTTTCATCATTTCCCAGAGCTACAGACTCATGAGGACAGTGAGGAATCTGCTTTCTGAGTGCTGTCCTCAGCAGAGAGGTGGATGTAGATTTAGTACCACACCCATGACCTTTGGCCAGACCTCGAGCAAGTCCTGGGAGATAACCTGGTTTGTACTGCTGCCTATTTCTCTTACCTGACAGTCTCATTTTGACATGCAAGGCCATCTCTTGTACAGGACAACATTTCTGTGAACTTGTGACAAATGAGGTAACGCAATAATAGCCTCAACAGCCCAATCCTGCTACAGGTTCACCACATCACAGAGCAGCTGATGAGACCATGTGTTCTGCCTGCGTCTTTCCAGCACCTGAGACAAGAATGGCTTTTTCTATTTTTGCTGCTTTCTTCTAGTACATTTTGTCTTAAGAAAGAAAACTTTAAACCACCAGTCCATCTCAGTTAACTTTTTCTCCTCCATCCCTTCCCCAGTACCTAATAGAATGGTCATTAGTTCTAAATATAGTAAAAGGCACTCAAGCAGGACTTCTACCCATTAAAAAACAACAACAACAACAACAAAAAAGCCAAACAAAAACAACAACCAGAACAAAACAAAATAAAACCACGCACTCTCTAGAAAAAATAAAAGGAAATTTAAAAGGAACACAAACCAAAAAAAATGGAAATCAGTTCCTGTTTAACATTCCCATTGCTTGTCTTTACCTGTTCCCCTCTTTCTCATCTATCCTGCAAAGGTAAAGATGTGCTAACACGAAAGAAGCCCACAGTACCCACTGACATCTACAGTAGCATGTTGCCCCCATAAGCAGAAGAGATCTGTATAACAGAGAAGCTGGCTCTAGGGACTTGACATCCACTAAAAAGCTGATATAGGTGTACTCACAGTTATTCAAAACTGGAAACGATCTCTGAATTTATTACTGGCAGTGAGAGAGACACTTTAAAGGCCTTTAATTCTCTATGTTTATTTATAGAAACACAATGTAACTCTGTATTTTCCTCTGTGTAAAAAAGTGTTACATTATTATTAGTAACACCAAAAAAGCAGTATAGGGATTTCAGAGCCACCCATTTTAGCAGTGAAATTGCCACGGTAATGAAGTAATATTTATGATACTATATCAGCCTTCCCTTTATTACAGTATATTCAGAGAAGACACTCTGATGCTAAACTAGTTCATCTTAGCAAAGCTCACACATCAACTGTTTTGTTGGGGTGGGGGTTAGAATCTGACTGTAGCTTCCTCTTTGAGATATCTTTGCCTACGTCTTGTTCCTGGACCAGTATTTCACTTCTATGTTGGCTGGATACATACTTTTTGTTCATTTCTCCATAGGTGCATTCCAAAATATTCACACATTTCAAAAAAAACCACATTCTTTGATATATACTGCAAACGACTGAAGAGGAATTTTAATTAAGGTGTCTGTGTTGATGGGCATTTTGCAACTGGCAAAGCCAGCTATTGCAACCAGCATGCCTTTCCAAACATGCCATACTCTGCTTGTTTTGGACCTCCATACTCAAGTGATATTGAAGATTCAGGCTTCTAAGTCAACTTTAACATTCAGGAGAAAAAGACAAAAGTCAAAACAAATATTTAATTTTCAAAAAATATACAGCAGAAGGAAGAAAGTGGCAGCTGGGTAAAACAAAGTTTTCGTGATCAATCCTTACATGGAAGTGGAACCCACTTGGAAATCACTCATCTCCAGGCTTGCCATCACTGGTGCAGAATTTTTCTTACCAAAAGAAGTCAGGTTTTCTCCAAGCTTTCATGTTGTTTTGCTTAAAGTTCAAGAAAAAAACAAAACAAAGCTGCCTCTAGAGGGAGATCTGGTTTTATGCTTTTTCTGTCTGCACTATACATTTGTGACCAATCTACAGGATAATACAAAGATCAGCCCAAATCTTTAAGATCAGCCCACCTTACATATTTCAGAGGAATGGTCCGCAGACTAAGGGAATTATATCTGCATGTATACATCAAAAGACAGGAAAGAATGTGTTGGAAATGTAGGGACCTGGCTATGATGGAAATTATATAGAATAAGGGGTGGGTATTGTCATGGTTTCAGATGCAAGGGAGTTAATTTTTTCCTAGTGGCTGGTACAGTGCTATGTTTTGTATTTAGGATGAGAATAATGTTGATAACACACTGAAGCCTTAGTTGTTGCTAAGAATTGTTTACATAAAGTCAAGGCCTTTTCTGCCTCTCAACTCACCCCACCAGCGAGCAGTCTGGGGGTGCACAAGAAGCATTTCTGTCCTCTTAAATTGTCTTTATCTGAGTCCAAGAGTTTCAATTTTTGTTTCCCACAAATTTCTCACTCATCCCACTGGGGCAGTGAGTGAGACAGCAGCTGTATGGTGTTTAGCCACCTGACAGGTTAAAACATGACACCATTTCAGGTCTAAGATGACTCACATTCAGCTACAGATCATCAAAGACCTGCCAAAGTGCATATAATTTGAAATTCCTCAGAATTGCATGTCTTCTGCTTCCCTTCAACATACATCCTTTGAGTTAAAAAAAAAAAGATTAAAAATCACTAAGCAAACCAAAGCTATTCTCAGGCAAACATTCAGCATTGATAGTTTCACTTCTATGTTTAAACTTGCTAAACTTGTAAACCACTAAAAACAGCACCTTGCAATGCAAAAACAAAGAAAAGAGAAGAAATCCTTACTTGGTTTAAAAAAAAAAATGGAAGTGTGGAAGTGTGGCTTGCAATGTACCACCCACAAGAAAGATGGAGAGAGGTGAGGGTCAAGAATATGTAGTGAGATGATGGAGGGAATAGATTCAAAGAAAGAGAGTCAGTTTAGATTAAATATTAGGAAGAAATAGATTAAAGATTAGGAAGAAATTCTTTACTGTGAGGGTGGTGAAGCACTGGAAAAGGTTTCCAAGAGAAGTTGTGGATGTCCCGTCCCTGGCAGTGTTCAAGGCCAGGCTGGATGGGGCTCTGACTAACCTGGTCTAGTGAAAGGTGTCCCTGTCCATGGCAGGGGGGTTTGAACTAGATGATCTTTAAGGTCCCTTCCAAAGCAAACCATTCTATGTTTCTCTGATACTGTGATTTTCATTTAAATGATCTTTTGCAAGTACCTGATTGCCTTGTGTAGAAAGATTCTACCTGAAACTCTTCTGATGCCTGTGAATAGTCTTCAAGACCTTAGTGGAGTTTTGTGGGGCTCTGTGGCCTCTGCTGAGGCTCCCTTTGAAATACAGAAGCATCTTCTGTATGGAGGTACAGAAATCTCACTGGTCCAGTCCACTCCTGTTTCTGTAAGAGACTCACAATGTTGTTTAAACTTATACCACTTAATCGTATCCTTCCGCCTCTTAAGGAAGAGTGATTGGCATGCATTGCTGGCTTTCCATTTCTTCTCTTCTAGAGGTGAGGTGTGCTACATGATCCAGCATAAAAATGCAGGGAAGAAAATAATGAAATAGTCTTTACCGCGTGTAATAAGTGGTTTATTCATACAGTTATGGAAAACATTTTGAAACAGCTAAGATTAAACACCACAGGAAGCTGCTGAGGTACGTTATTTATCAATATGATCTGTACCAGTATTTGGCTCCCTCATCCTGCAAGTAATTTCCACTACGCAGTTCTTTACCGGGCACTAATTGGTAGCTCTGTAGGTACTCTTACGGTATATTTTCCTTTGCCTTTAAAAATCAAACAGTGAAAAATAATGTTCCTAGGCTGACATTTTTATCCTATTTTTATTCCTTTAAGGAAAGACTACAGGAATAACTGCTAAAATTTGAAACAAGGCATGTGGTCCTAATAGACTACTAATTTTGGATTTTACTTCATATTATAAGAAAAAGGGTTTTCATGTGAATAAAGATGTTCACGTTCATTGCTTTTGCAAGTGTAGCAGAAAATTTGTTTTAGCGTTTAGGGGAATATGCTTTGAATTTGGTTTTACAAATATTTTAATATTGCAGTAACTTTAGACACATTTTTCTGTAACTTAATGGTGCTTGCCTGTCAAATTATCAATGATTACTCATTTCAGGTGTGA
Organism: Rhagologus leucostigma; assembly: GCA_013397725.1. Lineage (NCBI taxonomy): Eukaryota > Metazoa > Chordata > Aves > Passeriformes > Rhagologus > Rhagologus leucostigma. The sequence continues at coordinate 126,953 of VZTD01004424.1, forward strand.
TTCACAACCAACAAGTAAAATTCCCTTGCAACGCGATACCTTCCACCAACATCTATTTACAGATTAAAAGGTGCTGCTGTTCAAAGGTGATGAAAAACACTTACATCCTATAAATGCCTAAGCTAATCATTTCCATACCTTGAAGAAAACAAATTTTAGACTTCTTAAGAAGGTCATCCTGATGAACAATAAGGAAAGAGATGCTCCATAGGTTACAACAATAAAACTCCTCTGCAATTTACTGAGGTTTCTTTTTTCAAAAGACCTATGATCTGTTGCTTACATAAAGTCCGGGAAGCAAAGAATTTCATGATTAAGTGTTTTAGCAAGCAATTATGCGATGCTTTCCAGTAACACAACCATCCAGAGTTATTGCTTTGCTTTGGTGTTTTATTCCATTTCCAACATCTCAAGGTTAGAAAATATATAACACAAAGAAAAGTGTTTGCCAAAAACTAGTATACAACAGCTCAGTTTTCACTGTTACCTCTCATGCTCAGAAAAGGATGTAAAACTTAGAATAATAGAATCATAGAATCATTAAGGTTGGAAGAGATCTCCAAGATCACTGAGTGCATTCAGCTGTCTAAGATTTGTATAATGTTGTCTATAGTAATTCCATAGTTAAGAACTGAATTTTAAGCAACTACCAAGAGAAAAGAGCAAATGAAGGTAGAAGTTTGCAAATGTAGAAGGGATGCTAACATCACCTCAGACCACAATCTTATACTACAGGTTGCGTAGAGTTACCCCAAGAACCATAGACCTGAACATTTGTAGGAATCCTTCCATTCCCTCCATTTTGTCAAAATCCATGCTGAACATGATGCGAGACCTTGGGGATGTAAAGCATAGATGGATGAACTAGTTGCTTACACTTCTAGACTTGATGGCTCATACTCTGAAGTTACAACCAAAGACTCAATCCTTACATTTTAAAATCAGGCTTATTTCTTCACAAATGCCCAAAATCTAATAGAAATTATATTATAGGACAGGGAAACTTATAATACATAGCTATTATATATATATATATATCTAATCTCATTCTTTTCAGTTTATTCATCCCCTAACACAATTTCTAACAGAAGAAGTTACAAATACAAAATAATGACCTGAATTTATTTTCCCCATTCATCTGTATAGGAGATTTAAGTGCTTGTTCACACACAACTGTGCCACAGGATGTGATATTCCTCTCTAGAGGCTGCCTCAGTACTGCAAAAAGTTTATTTTGATGACACATCCACAACAACTAAGGCATAAAAGACCACTTCTTGTACTCAACAGACTCTTGCTTAGCTGCATCAGCTGTACACAAGGGCAGGGATGGGGACAGAGGAGGTAGAACATGCTGCTCTCAACAGCCACCAGCTGGCACAAGCTCCTGTCCTCATTCATGGTGTGTCCAGCACAGTGTTAACTCAAGGCCAACAGCTTGTCCAGAGTTTCCCTCCCTTTTTATGCCTTCTTTCTCCTTGTCCATACCCTCACTCACTTGCAGGACGCTGAAGAACCTGCACATTAGAGGCACCTTAATTCCCTACAGTGTATTCATTTTTTCATTCAGTCAAGACCACAAATGTGCATGCTAATGTCAGCTGTGCCGAGGGTATTTGAAAAGCTGATTGAGCCTCTGACCCTACTCCAGGAGATGAGATACATGAACACGTTCTTCAAAGCACAGAGCAGTCCTACGCCTGTAGAATGCTGCTACGCCTTAGCATTTCTGTACTTTGCAATGTTTGTAGGAAAACCTTCCCCTCAAGCATTAGCCATCTGGCAACGTTTGCTTATCAAATCTTTCTGCATGCCTCAAGCTGTGGGCAGATCTAAGGCAGTAACAAACACACCAAACTAGGCCCTTGGTCTTTTTAAATTTTGTCTGTTTTAATGGAGAGTAGTGAGAAGGGGAACATTCATCATGATACCTTATATACGCCATAAAATTGCTGCATATTTTGGTAGCACGTACCTTTCCTATACGAAAAAAACAGTCTGTGCTTTCAAAACACTCTAACGTAGATTAAAAACTCAATAACCAGAAAGGAGCACACAGGCAGCCTAGGTATAATTACAACTGCAATATTCAAATCAACTCAAAATACCTTAAATTGTTCATCACATCAGTGCCAAACCTAACGCCTGAGAATAGGGTGCTGACTTACTTGAGGAATACTTGTATGACTAACCAACCATGTGCTTGAATTCAAGTTTCAGAATCAAGCCAATAGATGGCAATTTATTCTATTTCACAGATTCTTGTATTTGCAAAACACAGTTGCAATTTTTTTTCTTCACCCTTCAAAAGATATAAATTCACTTAGAAGAAAACAATGTCAGGCTTAAGGGAAGAAAAGCAACCCAGTAGTGGATTTATTATTTTGTTGTTTGGAAGGCTGCTAACTCAAGCACCCTGCCTCCATTTTTATTTTTATATGAGTACATAAGGAATTTCTGTCAGAACAATCAGTCAGAGAAACATTAAACATTATACTCGATGGAATACATCCAGTAAATAATCACACTGGAATCAGTTTATCTACAAGAAATTGAAGTATATGGGCTCCAACTCTTAAGTAAAATACTTTCTTATGATTGAAACGAAGTGAAGACACCGCCAATTCAGAAGATAAATCTTCCTCTTTTCATCTATTCTACCTCTGCATACCCAGTCCTTATTAAATGTTAGTCCTTAGATGTTCAAACTATGATAATTTTACACCTTACAGATTAAGACAGCTCAATCCCTCACTTCCCAATTTAAAAATCTTGTCTGAACACAAAAAAATTGATATATTATGTTACATTCTATGAAAGCTAAATATAATTTTGTTACTGTTCAATCACGGAATCACTCAGGTTGGAAGGGACATCAAAAGGTTTATAGTCCAACCTCCTGCTCATATGAGGGTCACTTCTGAGGTACAACCAGGTCGCTCAGGGTTTTACTCTATTTCATCTTGAAACTCTGCAAGAATGACACTGCATAATCTCTACGGGCATGTCCTGTCCCACTGCCCAAGTGTCCCCCAGAGAAGGACATGGGATACAGTCCTATAAAAGGATGTCACTTTTCCCATTTTTCTGTCTGTGGCCACTGCCTCAGAGACCATCTCAGACTTCTCAGTTCCCTCTCCGTAGGCACCATGTGCCTGTGGTTAGGTCTTCTGCAGCCTTCTCTGCCCCAGACTGAATAAGCCCCTCTTCCTCAGCCTGCCACAGCACTGACCAATTTGACCACCCCCACTGCAGGCCTTCACATAAGGCCTTGTTGTGGATTTCATGACTCCTGTTGTTTACCTACACCCTTGTGGATGGCAGCCCTACCCTCAAACATATTGATGACTTCAGTTTGTTGATGCTGCCTTCAATCTCCTCCTCCAAGCTGGTTGGACATTGACAAAGTTATTGAACAGGGTAGGACCCACGACAGACCCCTGCAGTAGTGCACTTGTAACTGACCTCCAGGTAGAGCACAACCACTGAACTTTAGCCTGACCATCCATTCTTTCCACCCATCTGATAGTCCGTTATCTAGTCTGGAATGTCCTAACTTGGACTGAAGAATACGGTGGCAGATGGTGCTGAAAGCTTTGCTTAAGTCGTAAATGCCATTCACTGTTCTCCCCTAGTCCAGCAATCCAGTAAATTTACCAAAAAAAGGCAGTTGAGTTTGTCAGACATGATTTATTCCTGGAAAATTAATGCTGGCGGCTCCCAGTTACCTTCTATATATGCTCAGAAATGTGCTCTAAGACGACCTTTTCTAAAACACCCACAGGCGTCACAGTGAGGCTAAAATTCTGTAGTTCCCCAGACTGTCCTTTTTGTCTTTTGCAGAGACAAGTGCAACATTTGCCTTTTCCACTCATTGGGAATCCACTCTGTTCTCGCTGACTTTCAAAGATTATAGAAAATGGCCTTGCAAATACATCAGTCAGGTCTCTAGGCAGCCTTGAATGCAGCCAATCTGGTCCTGTCCTCATCCAGTGCAGTCATTCTCCTCTTCATCTAAACCTTTCACTGAGCACGAGGCCTGACAGACTTTTCTGGTGAAGACTAAGGCAAAGAAGACATTGAATCTATCAGCCTTATCCATGCCTCCTGTTACTAAATCACCCACCCTATTCACCAGTGTGTCACATTTTCTTTGTCTAGCTGTTTAGCAAATCCCTTATATAGTGTTTTTCCTGTCTGAAAATGGCTACAATACTTCACACACAACAAGGCTCACTTTGGGAAAGGCAAGTGGGGAGTTTTGTTCAAATTCTAAGAGCTTTGAGGTTTTATTTCAAAATCAAAAAGAGGGACTTCATGTATCAGTTTATTAATTGATTCTCTAGTATACTTTCTTTGTACATATGTAGCCTTAAACACTAAGCACAGGACTTGGGAAGTCTGACTCAAGATGAGTAATTAAATTTCAAGTAAACCCTTTCTTTCCTTATATACCCGGACTGTGTCTGAATTCAAAGATCATTTCAACTATCATAAATTTAATGTGAATGCTCTGTTAGAACACATGTTGCGTGTTACTTTGCATACGTTTATCTTCACTGCAATCAATGAACATCTGTATGGCAAAGGGGGAATAGGGGACAATTTATTTCTCAGCGGTCCTTTGGGAAAAGGGAGTTCATGCAAATTAACAGTGCAGGCAACTCTATTGACTGCTGTGAAAGGGACCCAACGCAATCAACAGACTAATCCTTTACATGCCCATTTTAAACTTCCACTAAACAACAGTACACAAGCTGAAAAGAATAGTGTTAAGAACTGAGAGATCCCTCAAGCAGACAGACTCAGATGCAGAGATCAAAGACAGTAAAAGGGTAATCAGAGTTCAATGCTGCAAAATACTCAGTATTGTAAACAGACATGAATGTCAGCAGCTCTTTCAAGGTATGAGGATGTCATACGATCACCCCACACCTTGGAGAATAAATGTAGCAAATATTGATTTGAGCAAAATAGTTTGTAGAAGAGTGTGATCTGCAAAAAAGAAAGAGGTATTTCAAACAAACAAAGCATGGTACACATTAATTCAAAAAATAAATCAGTTTTTGGCTGAGAATTTAAAAAGAAATGGGACAAGTATGGAGCACATATTTTTTCACAGCTGAGTAATACTCTGATCAACCATGTGCTTTGTAAACACCTGCCTGAATGTCAGGTCAGATGAATCAATCACATCTGAGTTCCTTCATCTTCAAGTAGTTTTTTCCTTTTCTAGACAATGAGAAACCTTCTTAGAGGTGACTCATGTACATGGCTGTAGCTGAATTGTTATGATGTGAAATTTATTCTTTCCAGGACAACATTTTGTTTGGCAAGAAGTAGCCAAAGAACTCTGCCTTGCAAATGTGTGCCTAGTCTCTGAGTCCACAGCGGTCACTATAAAAACACTCGGACAATGTACAACCATGACAATGCAAGGGCAAGTCTTGAGTCAGCCTTGCTGAGGTATGCAGACCTTAGAAGAGCAGGGAGTGAAGCACTCAGAGAGACCTCCATCAGCAGAGCAGCCCTGTTCCAAGTCCAGGGAATGCCCTGAAGTTCTGCTGGCTTCTCTTACTTAGATGGGTAAGGAAAGAAATCTAAGGGCTAAGTGAGCACACACAGCCACAACATCAGAATTACTGGATTTGTGCTTTCCCAGACACCACTACATTAAGCAATTCTTGGCTGTTAGGCTTTTATTATTATTATTACTACTTTGTATTGAGAATTCAACTCTTTAAAAAAGTGCTATAAGAATAACTGCATATTTAGATAAGTTGAAATCTTGAGCTAAAAAATTCAATCTTTTTTTGACTAACAGAAAGAAGCAAGTGTCTAACCCAAAACCTAGTCCCTAAGTAAGAGGATACAAAATACACTTTTAGAAGATGTCACTCAGACTGAATTTTCAACAGCCTCTTTTTCACACTTGGTAGGCACAGAAGGGTCACAGGCCGGGTCTGACCCCTGCTCCTGCTCCTGCTCCTGCTCCTGCTCCTGCAGGACAGTGCTTTCCACATAATTATTATTGGAAGAACTATTTCACACAAAGTGTGAAACAGCTGATCCAGCACAGATTTCAAGCACCACAGCACTTTGGCCTGGGGCTCAAGGAGAGGTGGGGTTGTGTTGGTGGAAGAAGATGTGGTGCTGTCTCTCAGTAATCCTTGAGCACTGAGACAGGGATTCAATGTAGGTGTGAGAAATGCCAGCAGCCTAAATAGCCTGCTTCATCACAGAAGTTGATTGTACCCATGTGGTTTGGATAAGGATAGCATTTTCAGTTTATTCCTGTCAGCTCCCTTTACATATTGTTGCAATAGCCACTTTTTAAAATATTAAACATCATGGAAGAAATAAAGCCTGAGATTTGAAAGAAAGAGCACTAAGGTGAGTCCATCAAGCAAGTGATTATCACTAGAGTTTGTATTCACCTCACCTGCCTGCCAGTTTAAGGATCATGTACACTTAACAAAGTCAGTTACCCAAGGGAATAACGGCATTACTCTTTACAAATAACATTATTATTAACAAGTATTTTACTTCCTACCCGATAAAAATCTGTAGGTGGTAATAACTCTGAATGGAATAACAGTCAATTCTCACATCAATTTCCACCTTCCTCAAATCCTCAGTTTTATAATAAATAAGATTTTTGTGGATTTAATATTTACTTTTCATCCAGGATCCAAAAGTCTTTTGAGATGTAAACTTACAAAACTAAAGCACACATCTTTCTCCCCACTCACAAAAAAAAGTTGCTGTAACAAGCTGGAAGGCTTGTCTACAAAAGACAGCTGATGAGGCTGAATTTACAGCTATTTCAAGGCAACTCAAATGCCCATATTGTGAAGACACAGTTAACGCAGCCACCTTGTGGCAAACCTAACCATGGTCAGCTGCCAAGAAAGTCTGGTGTAGATGTATCGTGCAGCAGCACAGCCACCAGAAACTAAGGTCCATCCCCATTCTGCTGGATGTTTTCAGCTGGGTGGGCAAGGTGGCCTCACTGGGCCACACTGCTTTTTGTTTAAGCAGGCACAAGCTGTGTGCCCAGGTCAGGGGATGATGGCAGGTGGGGTGGCCATGTCAACACACCGCCTTTCTCAGCAGTATCATTTAGATCCCCTTTAGCTGCGCGAGGAATTATACCTTACTCCATTTTAGCATACTTCATGGTAATGCCTCTGTGTTACAAGCTGAGTGCAACTTGCCCAAACACAAGAATAAATTCGTCTCTATACAGATACTTTTGCAAGAGAAGCAGAGGGGTAGCAAAGTCAGGTCCTGACAAAAATGGAGGGACTTTCCTGGAAGGACAAGTGGATTAAATCCAGGTGTGATTTGACGACAGTTCAAAATAATCTGTGGTGGAGCTGTCACACACTTCCTTCAGCTCTAAACCTGAACTCACCTGAAGAAAACATGATGGCAGAAAGCAGGGCTCCCCACAACTCCAGCTAACACTACTTGATGCAGCCCTGATAAGAAAGACCTGGGGTTGTTGGTTGACAGGAAGCTCAACATGAGCTGGCAATGTGCATTTGCAGCCCTGGAACCCAGCTGTATCCAAAGAGCAGCCAACAGGTCCAGGGAAGTGATTCTGCGTTACGAGACTGCATGTGGAGTCCAATGCTCAGCTCTGAGGGCCCCAACATAAAAAGGACATGAACCTGTTGGAGCAAGTCCAGAGGAGGGCTGTGAAGATGATCAGAGGGCTGGAGTACCTCTGCTATGTAGATAGGCTGAGACAATTGAGGTTGTTTAGCCTTAAGAAGACAAGGCTCTGGGAGACTTCCAGAGCCTTCCAGTACCTAAAGGGGGCCTACAAGGAGCTGGAAAAGGACTTTTTACAAGGGCCTGTAGCGATAGGACAAGGGGTAATGGCTTTGAACTGAAGGAGGGCAGGTTAAGACTAGATATAAGGAAGAAATCCTGTGAGTAGTGAGGCACTGGAACAGGCTGCCCAGAGAAGCTGTGGATGCCCCACCCCTGGAAGCGTTCAAGGCCAGGTTGGACAAGGTTTTGAGCAACCGGGTCTAGTGGAAGGTTTCCTGCCCATGGCAGGGAGCTTGCCACTAGATGATTGGTCCCTTCCAACCCAAACTGTTCTATGATGGTTCTGTGGTTCTACCTTATTCTGTCACTAATATTGCGGCTCCAAGGTATTTGCAATTGGTAGCCAAATGAGAGACCTTTCCATACTTCATTGCAGCATGAACACAAACCACTTGGTTCTGCTCCACACCAATTTATAACTCAGGTAACATTAACATGTGGCTTGTACAAGATGTATTGCCTACACTGGGCTCTAGAATTCTGGGCATATAAATGTGGACTAAAGCCCGGGAAGCTTTCCAAGCAGTATGAGGAACCCAAAATCTGTATTTATTAGTGCTGTTATACAGATTACTGCTTTGAAGGGTGTGGCAGGTGGAAAAAAAGGCTTTGTTAAAATACTACGGATCTGCACTTAGTCCCAGTGTTTCTTTACAGCCTCAAGATTGTCTGCCTGCATATGATCACTCTTACAATTCTTACATTCATCTACCAAAACAGAATGCCCTACTAGGAGATAAGAGAGCAACTTCAGGCATAAATCCATTCAGAGTAGAGAAGTTTCATTATGGACCAATTTGAAAATTAACCATTTCCTAGAAATTTCATCATTTTGTACTCTGCAAAAACTCTTACACTCAGATTAAGCTGATGAGTTGCATTTTGTGAACACAATGGTAGGTATCCAGAAACTACTTCAATATATGACTTCTTGTAGGAAAATTAATTTGCTAATTTCGGGTTAGGTGTTCCTTTTTTTTTTCCTCTCTACACCACAGCATTTCTGAACACAACAGCAGACAGCTGTTCCATCTGGGTTCTCACTAATTAGTGAAACACCAGCTGATCCTGTCTTTTCCCACCAAACTTTCTCCCCAGATGCATAGTCTAACTGTCACCCTCTAAATTTTCTTCTAGTAGGGCCCTCTCAGTTTAAAATTAACTCAAGCATTTTCATTATCATTTTTTCTACTCCAACACATTAAAAACTATTAAATGTGTAATTAGGTTATAAAAGTGATACATATCTAATAACTAATATATTTTATTTTTCTTGTACTTAATTCAACTTTTACTTCAGTATAGCAAGAGTACAGCCTTTGACCACACTGCTTTTAGCACTGCAATAAATTAAAATATATTGGAATAATCAGCAGCATGCATTTGTAAGAAAACTACGACAGCTTTCGTACCAATTATTCTCTACATATTTACAAGGGGAAATTTAGGTAAGCATGTCATTTGAAAAGAACAAGCTGCCAAATATTCCACGCACAGAATTCTTTTTCTTTTGATATTGTATACGGTAACTCTGTTTTTTTCTGTCTCATATTATGCAAATATTCTTCTTATCCTCTTACACAATGGTATTTATTACACATCTGTCTTTACCTTTCTACAGTGACCACGACTATATCTGATTTTCAGAAACTAAATGGTATTTTTAAATTAAATTTAAATTTATAAAGGATATTATTTATGTTATAAATTAGGGTTTGTATCCTTACTTGTCATATACAAACATGAAAATTACTTATATACAAAATCTTATGTATATGCACTGAAAAACTTAGACTTTGGATTAGACTTCTCTGCATAATAAATCTGAAGGAAAAGAGTGATCTTCAGGTAAAGGCTATGAACTCGCACTTCAAGAACTTCTGTCAGGATGAAAAACCCTCGTAATTTTCCTGCATCTTTTAACTCCATTAACAAAATGTAAATAGTAGGTACATGACTATATAGGTCAGTGGTGCCTAATGAAAGTACAAACAAAAATTATATGGTATCATAGAATGATAGAGCCACAGGGGTTTTTAGGTTGTAAAGGACCTTTAGAGTCATCAAGTCCAACTGCTAACATAGCACTGCCAAGTTCACAACTAAATCATGTCACCAGGTGCTACATCTACACATCTTTTAATACCTTCAGAAACAGTGACCCCACCACTTCCCTAGGCGACATGTTCCAATGCCTGCCAACCCTTTCCATGAAGAACTTTTTCCTAACATTCAATCTAAACCTCACCTGGTGCAACCTGAGACCGTTTCCCTTCGTCCTATTACTTGGGAGAAGAGACTATGTTCCCTCTTCCTGCCTCGTAATTGTAGGAAGCGGTAAGGTCTCCCCTGAGCGTCCTCTTGTCCAGGCTAAACAACCCCAGTTCCCTCAGCTGCTCCTCATAGAACCTGTGCTCCAGAACCTTCACCAGCTTCACCAGCCTTTCTCTGGACACGCTCCAGCACCTCAATGTCCTTCTTGTCATGAGGGACTCAAAATTGAACTCAGGATTTGAGGTGCAGCCTCACTAGTGCTGAGCGCAGCAGGTGGATCACTGTCCCAATCCTGCTGGTCACACTATTGCTGATACAAGCAAAAGTTATTGCAGATACCAGCAGGGATATGTAAAAAACTCTGGTGGCATTCTCAAAAATAAGGAGCAAGATGGCTTTAACATGAGAAGAGCAGGAGAATGTTCCCTCTTGGGAATGAGCCCTATTCTTAGTGGGGTCATACCTGAATGTGGCCCAAAATGCAAGTTAGGAATAAGAAAAGCACAATTGCTTCATGGAAGAGGGATAATACAGCACAACTCCCTCCCAAGCACCCAGAGGCCAGGATATGAAGAGGGCAAGCAGAGGTGAACAACCATTCAGCCTTCTTTCAAATCCACCTGAAACATTGTGACAGCACTGTTGAAGAAAGGTGAAACAGGTCTGTGAAATGCAGCTTCTTCAAGAGTACTTATCTGCTATCTAGTAAAAACCTGCTCTGAAAGCAAGCTGAAGGCCCTCTTGATGTCTTTATATGAAAACTCTCCCTTCAAAATAGACAAGTTTATCTTTGCCTACTACTAATAATTACCTGCTGACCTCAATGGCTGTTTTTAACTCCTTGCCTTGAGCTTTGAACACATATAAAGCTGACTGGAAATTAAAGAAAAAGAACAAAAAAGCCTGCTGCCTTTGTGCATCAACTTCCTGGTTAATGCACATTCACTCTGCCTGATTCGGAAAAATACCTTAAAATTTACATTTGTATGGAAGAAATTAGTTATATGTGAGGAGGAAAAGTCGCCATGTGCTATATATAGGTCTGTATATAGTAAGACAGAGAAAATATAATTTATCAACTGAAAATAGCATATGCAGACAAACAGCCTTGAGAATACAGCAGTGAAATTCAAAAACATACCTCATTCGAATTTTTCTGAGACATAACAAATATTGTCTATTTATCATTTTGGAAAAGAATTAAAGAAACAATAAACTATTTTTTTAAGGCATTAGATAATGCAACAAAACATTAATGCTAGTATAACACTAGTTTATTCCCAGATGTTGAAAAGTTAGGAACATTAAGAAGCAGTTGATGTTGCCTAGAGGAAAATCTATTTTTTTTCAAGTTTTCAGGATGTGTTCCTTTCTGACTCTTAGCAATTGTTTTGCCACCTTGAAAGTATGAAAGGAAAGCCTCCTAAATTTTGGCTATTGAAATTTCGGATAGTTAGTGAAAAGAAAGTTCACAGTATACTTGTCCTGTCTCCAGCAACTGCTACAGCTGACCATTAGAGACAGGATACTGTAATAGATGACGCATTGTATGGATTTGTCTTGTTACCAAATCTCTCCAAGTATGCCTTCCACTCCAAAAAAACCCGAAAAACCCAAAAGTGAAAACATGGATCTGAACTTCCCTCCTCATAAATGTTGCAAGCCATAGGTAGGATACACCACCAGACAAGAAATCACTTTACTTTAAATCAGAATAAATATTCTAAAGCATAATTTGGGGGGTGGGAGAATAAATCTTCGAAACAAGCTGAAATTAGAAAATAAAAGCATGACCACCAAGTTTAAAAAATAATGTTGTGAGACCAGCTTAATAATTCAATCTGTATACAGAAAAAAAAAGAAATTCCTGCTGGCTAGTCTAAATTTCCTCCAGAATTTATGGTTCAGTATTACTAGCATAGTAATGAGTTATAAATCTTTAACTGAAATGAAGGCTTATGAGTCTTTTAATTTTATTGGACGACATATGGATCTTCCACTCAAGTAAATTTATTGCTGAGTCGTAGTATTTTTTCAGTAGTACAATATTATTACTTTCTAATTGTTCAAGATTTTTCATTTTGACACTGATTTACAGTACCTGTTCATAATAGTACTGCCTCTATTTCCTGGAACCCGTATAGTCATTCCGGAGTGACCTGGCTGCCTAAGGTTCCTTTGGTGAGGATGCTGCACACTCATATTTTAATCATCCATCTCCAGCAATTAATCTCTCCCACTGGTTGTCGTGTTTGGACCAATGTAAAGGCTAATCTGCCCCAAACAGATTTTCTGATTTCTTGCAGTTAAGAAATATCTGTTTCCCTTTGCTATTAATTTGCAGATGGCTGCAGTTCACTGAATGCTGAAAACTATGCAAATAGTGTCATACAGATACAGGTTAGAGACATAATGCACACAGTCCTTTCTAAAAAAAAAACCCCAAATGAATCAAGGTTGGTAATTTTTAAAATATATGAATTAGCTTCTGTACATGGGGTTAATCTCTGCAGACTTTGTCAAGATAAGGTTTAGTCTTCCAGTTATAAAAGATGGAAATACAATTTCTATTTCTCTCTGTTTCTTAATAAAAGCGAGACTTCTTTCTGATGTTATTATTCAAAAATTCTGACATCTTTAAGAAATACTAACTTGGCTAGTAGTATATTAAAGTCTGTTATTTGAAAGAAGGAAAAAAAACCTGTAAAAATGAGACATATTCTGTAGGGATAAGTATATGTTGGAGAAATCCCACCATTAAAGGATGTTTTGACAATTAGTGGAAGAGTGTTACCTATATTTTGCAATATTATTGTTGCACTAGTTTGTGATCAAATACACAGAACTAAAAATGTTTCTTTACATCTTTTGACTTATGAAAGTTTAGAGTAGGTTTTCTAATTTGGATTTGGATCATTTGTACTCTTGTAATCTGCCTCTGTGCTGCTTCCATCGATTTTAACCTAATATGACACTTTTAGAAAGTGCCTATTTATTTCCACTTTGAAGCTGAAAAGTGCAATCTCAATTCTTTCTCTTTGAAAGATGCAAATCATAAACAGCTATAGCTGTCAGTTCTCTGTATTTCATAGCCCTACACGTTGTTTTCATTCAATGCAGGTAACAGGAGACGTAGTCTAGGAAACAATTCAGTGACTCATTCAGAACAAGACAACTAGAACAAACATAAGATAATGAATCTGTTTGCTGCTTGTATGAAACAAGGAATGTGTAGCATGACAAAGGCTGGCACAGCAATTAAAAGAGAAACCACCCAAAACCAGCCAGATGTTCAGCTGAACAACGTGCAGGTAAGGAACACTGAGACAGCCTCATGGACAGGGCAACAATTCAAACTGCTTCTGTTGTGTCTTCTCTCTGCTGATACCATGTACTGGAGGCAACAGAGAGAAGTTCCATTTAGGATGAGACTAGAGTGGGACAAAACACCTGTATGGCTTAGAGTCAGTCTAGTATTTTTGGTTCAGGCCCAGTTCAGAGCGTTGTATCAATGTGATTAGCTCTGCCATGCTACCACAGCAAGACTTGAATACGAATGTAGAGAATCCCATAGAACGCATAGCATGGCTCTTTGAGGAAAAACATTGTCTCGGTGCTATAGAAATTTCTCATTACCACTGTAGAGATGTTTGTTTTAGGTATAGGATAGAGGAAAGGAGGGAGGGAGGGAGGGAGGAGGGCCTGTTACACAACAGCTATCACAGTATAAAACACCTCTCATAGAAACATCAAGACATTTTATAAATACTGATGAAGTCTCCTGAGACCCTGACAATTTTCGGAAATAATATGCTTGTATTGTGGAAAGTTACTCTGATGTCTGGAGGAGTTATCAAATTGCACAAGACCATAAATGTGTAACAAAGCTCTCACTAAATGTAAGTTATTGCAGAAGAACTGTAAGAAAATATTGTGGCATAAAGATGGGGTGGGAAGGAGGGGAGCTGATTTCTCCTGAGAGTGATTCTCCACATTCCCATCTCCAGATGTTTACAGCTACTGCCTGCCACCAGCCTGCCACCCAGGACACACCACCCTTCTTGCAGGACAGGCTCAGACCTCCCTGCTATTTAAGCTTTTTGTTTCAGAGTACCTGGGGCAGTCACCCATCTTACTTCCTCTTTGCTACAGCTCAGTGCCTTGCCAGATGACAGCAGCAATGGCAGTAGAGAGGCTTCCTTTGCTTCACCTTCTCTGTGATAAATTTATGGCTCAAAGGCATGCAGCTGAAAGTGGCTTTATTTTTACACACACAGTTCCCCCCCACAAATACACTCATCTTAATACGCTTGTAATCTTGTTAGTAGACAAATACTTGGAAGCAAACTGCAAAAAGTCCATTAAGTGTTGTGAACACTCTCAGCCTAGGTGCAATTTTAATTTAACTAATGTTCTTTAATAACATGGCACCTGACAGGCAAAAGTATTTCTGTTCAAAAAAGAAAGTGCATGGGAAATTTCATTGACTATTAACTTTGTGAATACATAACAATAAGCGAATTACATTATTAAAAATTAAGTTCTTCCACGCAAGATACGGTTGGTAAAATGATACCTCTCAGCACTAATAGCATTTTGACTTTTATACCTATAAAGCTATTATTACGCATTTATTGCACTACAGTGATGATAGTGGTTGCTTTCATAACCAAAAAGGGAAACACTTATGACCAAGTAAAAAAAAAAAGAAAAAAAAAATGGAACTATCCCAACACACCACAAAAAAAGGCATTTAAAGCTTAGCCTTTTTTTTTTTTTGCTAAAGTTAATGGATATTTTATTAAATAAGCTCTCAGTTTGGCCATTTACATCACAATGCAAAAAAGGAGACGTGGCCACCTATCAATGCCAAGTCAGACCAGTGACTGAAATCTGCATAATCACCAGTATTTATTATCACAATTACTCCTCCTGTTCTCCTGGGTCACAAGGACAAGTGATGGCTACAGCTGCTGGCTTCCAGAGCAAGTTAAACCTTGAACTGCCTTCCAAGTCACTAAACTCACCGCACTGAATTTGTAGCAGGTTGTTCTTGAGCACCACAAGCACCTCAAGTACTTCCTAAGTATCAAAAAGTATGCATTTATCTGGCTGGAATTGCAGAAGGAGGAATGGATGTTTACCATATAGGGATACAAAAATGCCCTCATATTCTATATTTAATTGGCGATGAAATCACTAAAAAATCAGTTGTGGTTGGACTTCAGGTGAACACTCAGATGGACAGTGACTGACTTAACCCGTTTTGCCTGTCCTTAGTGATATAAAAATTGCAATGCTAGAAAAGTCACAGGAGAGTTTATAAAGGTTTTGGCAGACAGGTCATGCACTTCCCAGAATAAAAATTATTAGGACTTAGCTCCAAATCTTCAAAAGTTTTAGATATTACTTTATTTTTTCTCTTTCCTTGAAGTTTTTCTACTCCCTCAGCTTACTAAGTCTTATGCAGCTTCTGTTGTTGTTATCATGAAACACTCAGAATATATTTCTCCAGTGAGTCTTTAGAGTGTGTGTGTGTCAGACCTGTTTATCAAATACAAGGCAAACTTATGCTACTGCTTCCTTCTGGGAAAAAGATAATCAGCAATTGCAAGAAGTCAATCTATGTGGACTAAGTCCACTAGATACCAAAGACGAAGACCCTTTTTAGGTACAGCATGGCAAAATCTCAGCAAAGGGAAAAACAAATTTGATACTGAAAATGAAAGAAGTCTTAAAAGTGACAAAAAGTTTCATGTGAAAAAAAAATTACTATGTATGTATGTATGTAAGTGTACAAATAAGAACAAACATTCAAGATCCCAGATATGAGGTTTATCTACATCCACATGTCTCTTAATGCAGAGAGTTCACTCGTACTGAATTACAACTATTTGTTCAAACAAATTCATGGGAAATTGTCATTTTCCCCATCTATTTTACATATTCAAATCATATCTTAAGGTAATGAAAGTAATAAGTTAGTCTGCCTCAGATATTTCCTTAATTTAGTCAGAAGTCAGAAACAGTACTATGTCTTATTGACGACTAGTATTCAGTAACAGTAAAAATACACAAGTACAATGTGCGCAGCTAGAGAGTCAGAAACTTCTATCAACAAAGAACAAGTTGATATCCTTTCCTTCGAAAAGGCTCATCCACATCTTTGACACTCTTCTTTTAAACCAACCCTTCAAATAATAGATTCTAAACCAATGCATGAAATGTGATTAACATCTCAGAGTACATAAAAAGTAGGTACCTTAAAAAAGCAGTGTTAGCTTTCGTAGCAGCACTCCTGACTTTGCCTTTTATTCCCACAAAAGGGAAATAAATTAAACTAATCCGAGACAGTTTTAACTGGAGGTCTAGGCAGCCTTGCTAAACTACTTGGTTATCTGGATGGGAGAGTTCTCCTTTCCNCTCCTAATCAGGTTTTCCCCTACTCCTGTTACTAGAACAGGAGGTTGGATGTGTTCTCCTTTAGCTATAAGAAAGCTTCAGCATCCATAGAATTATAGTAAGAGAGCACACCTCATTTGTGCCACTTCAGTTCTCTTCTCTCCATAGGTGGGAGTATCATCAAATATAAGACTAGAAGGATCATTAAAGATCATTTAGACAAACTTGAAGCACTGAGACAGAATAAAATAAACAAAAAAAGATGTAGGTAAAGTGATAATCTAAATCTGCCATTAAGGACAATTTTCTTTTAAATTCCAGGTGAATGTATAGTGTGTTGACAAAAATATTTCCTGATTAAAATTCACTTCTTAGGGCCAACTCTGAAAACATGCTTCTATACTACTCATTAAGCAAAGACTTAAGTCTCCTTGAGTCATCTGAATTGCCTTTTGTGAAATTGTGAAAGAAAAGCACAGTATCTGAAAATCTGCAGAACACGGACTGAAAACCAAAAAATATCCTAATGGTGATGGACTGGCTTCTTTGTGCTTTGGTTTGTTAAAAATGAGGTTTAATGAAAAATGATGATATTGAAAAGTTATCTTTTCTGTACTTTGGGTATGAAATAATTGGATAATTAATATGAAAAATAGGCAGAACTTTTTCTAAACTATAAAATAATTAAGAATTTATTCCATTAATTTTTAAATTCAAATATTGCCGTCTTTAAAGCCAGTGATGATATCATCTCACTGTAAATGTAAAGAATAAATATAGAATATAGATCTGTATTTTGACCTAAATTTACTTCCTCTAGCCAAGTCTGTTGTGTTGACAAATATCCAAGCTTCTACTGTAGAAAAAGGAGATATGCCAAACTTGGTGTGTGATGGGCTTATAGATAAATTGCAATGATTTTAAGCTTGTGCTTGATAATAACAGAAGATATTTCACTTCTTAGAACAAATATTATAAACAGAATCACAGCCTTAAACTTATGTTTCTAGAGATTGTATACACACACTTATAATTACAGTGAACCTTAAAAACCTTATTTTTAAGATATTTTGATATTGCACATAATTTTTTAATTTAAAGCATCACAGAATCACCGAATGGGTAAGGTTGGAAGGGACCACAGTAGGACATCTGGTCCAACCTCCCTGCTCAAGCAGGGTCATCCCAGAGCACATCGCACAGGATTACATCCAGGCAGTTCTTGAATCTCCAGTGGGGGAGGCTCCACAACCTCTCTGGTCAATCTGTTCCAGTGCTCGGTCACCCGGAAAGTAAAGAAGCTCTTCCTCGTATTCAGGTTGAACTTCCTCTGCATCGCTTTCTGTCCATTGCCTTTTGTCCTCTTGCTTGGCACTGCTGAGAAGAGCCTGGTTCCATCCTCTCGACACCCTCCCCTTAATACTTACAGACATTGATGAGGTCCCCTCTCAGTCTTCTCAAGGCTGAACAGGTACAGCTTCCTCAGCCTTTACCCATAAGAGAGATGCTCCTGCCCCTTCATCATCTTTGTCACCTTTCACCCGTTCCAGGAGCTCCACGTCTCTCTTGTACTAGGGAGCCCAGAACTAGACACAGTATTCCAGATCTGGCCTCACCAGGGCTGAGTAGAGGGGAAGGATCACCTCCCTCAACCTCATGGCAATGCTCTTCCTAAAGAGCACTGCTGGCTCATGGACAGCTTGCTGTCCACCAGGGGCCCCAGGTCATTCTCTGCAAAGCTGCTCTCCAGCAAGTTGGCCCCCAGACTGTCCTGGTGCCTGGGGTTATTCTTCCCCAGGTTCAGGACCCTGCATTTGCCTTTGCTGAATTTCAGATTGTTCTTCTTTGCCCATGTCTCCAACCTGTCAAGGCCCTTCTGCTGCACAGTCCTCTGAGGTATTGGCCACACCTCCCAGCTTTGTGTCNTGGGGTATTGGCCACACCTCCCAGCTCTGTGTCATCAGTGAACTTGCTAAGAAGACATCTGTCCCTTCATCCAAGTCATTGATGAACAAGTTAAACAACCCTGGGCCCAGTATTAAACCTTGGAGGGGAACTGATAGTGACAGGCCTCCAACTAGACCCTGTGCCACTGACTACAGCACTCTGGGATCTGCTGTTCAGCCAGTTCTTAACCCACCTCACTGTCCACTCATCCAGTCCACTCATCCAGTCCATCCTGAGTTTGTCTATGAGGATCTTGTGAGAGACAGGGTTGAAAGCCTTGCTGAACTCAAGGTAGACAATATCCACTCCTCTCCCCTCATCCATCCAGGGAGTTGTTTCATCAAAGAATGTTATTATGGTTGCAAAGTCACTTACTCATACTCAGCCTCTGGGAAATGCCAGAATTAGGAGAGCTCATTTTTTAAAAATGTTTTCCCACAGTGCCTCTGTAAATACATCAGCTTCATGGTGCACATTTGATGAACACTTATGTGACATTTCATTATTGTCAGATGCTTAGCCCAATATCTTATTTACTTGAAATGTTTCAAACCCTAGTTTGAAAGAACAATCACTAATTTCCTCATGGGTTTTTTGAGGGCTGCCACCATTTATGTTAAACAAAATCTTCAGGAAAATCTATCTTTTCAAGTGAGGGCTGCAGCAGCCATCCTGCTTTCACAGCTAGGAATCTGTGACACAGTGACGTCATGTGAGACATGTCCACAAACACCAAGTCAGGCTTAGGCAGACTGAGGTACATGGAGGCTTGCCATTCAGACAGAACTGAGCATATTTTCATAGGAAAAATAGCTGATGTGAAGATAACCTTACCTTTTCCATGTAAAAACCTCACTTCAAGACAACCTTATCCCTTCCACAGCAAAATTCTGCAATATTCTTCGTAATTACTGAAGTGCTCCTTTACAAATGATGCTGTGAGATAGTTTAGCCTACATAGAAACTTGATAGGCTTGCCAAATTTCGTTGTTAGGAAGGACCTGGGGTGTTTTGGTTTTTTTCCCTCTCTCCTTTGTAAGTTTTTTGCCTGAAGATCTAAGGGAAGCAATTCCTAAGAATCAGCAGAGCTTTGGGGCAATTGGCAGAGCCATAGGTTTCTGCAGCAGCCATCAGACCTCAGCACACATCCAGTGGCAAAAGGTGGCTGTGCTTAGACCACTACCTCCCACTGCCCATATCCTGAATAGAAACAAAGCAGTGGAGTTAAAGGTAAGTATGGAGAAACTGCTGTAGTGTTAATGCTCCAGAGCTGTCACAATGATGACATTCAAACATTAACTTCTGCACTGACGTGGTATTCTCTGAGACCATTTATATCTGGCCAAGCCAAGATATCTATAATATAGGTATTTAAATCTGAGTTAGTAGCCCTAGGCTCTCTTTATAGTCAATAGAGAGAAACACTTCTAGGGCATGATTCAACTCCGCCTAAGGCAGGTATTCAAAATAGGTCAGATGAATCATGCCCTAAAAGCATCTGTTTCTTTCTATTGACAGTGAAGGGGCCAACACCAACAAGCTCAAATGCAAACTTCTGCCACATAAAAGACTTTTGAAGTTTGGGGAGCTAAACCCTACCCATGCCCTTACAAACAGGTTGAGTGCCAGGACTCATCCTTGCCGGGGGCAGCCTTGCTAGGAAAAAAAGCTCTTATTTACTCATCCTCAAACCCATTCCCAAAAGTGCATCTTTATTTTTTCCCCTTCACATAGCTGTTTTCCTATTCCCTAATTTCAGAGGCTTATGTCACCTTGAGCCTCACAGCATGCCCTTCTACCAGCAGTCCTCTAAGTGCTCTCCCTACTTCCTTAGGCACTTCCCCTCCTCTGCAGCCTTCTCCTGAGTGCATTTATCCCTTGCAGCTGCATTTCATCATCCCATCTGCTGTCTTCCAGTGCCTACGTTAACCATTTCTCTGCTTGAAAGAGCTTGTAAACCCTACTCCACACCACGACTTCAGATATTTTATTAGCATTTATCCATACTATGCACACTGAAAAGCATGTTAGCTTATCGCACTTGGAGGAAACTGTCTGGAGAAGTGATAAAATGCAATGTAAAGATTTAACACTCCTGGCCCTTTTGAAATAAGAACAAATTTTGGGTTTTTTTCCCTCAAAAAATTATTCTACAGTCTTCAAGAACCCTGCTGTAATACTGAAAATATTACAGCAGCATAGTAATGGTGAGTCTATAGTTCAACTATAATTAAAATGAAGCACGCAAGTACACAGAAGCAAGCTGCATGAATGAAGAAACTGCTTCATTTTTCCTTCCAAGGGGAACTACAGTGTGTACACTTCAGGCAAAAAAAAATTTCAACAGTGTTTCACTCAAGTTAGAGGTTACAGTACCATGCACCAATACAAAACAGCAATAGCAGCACAGACAACTCCACAAAAAAAAGAGAGACAAAGACAGTGTCTCATGAATTCTTAATTCATTAAGGAATGAACACACTCCTACAATCTGTAAAGGAATAAATCTATTCTGAAGAACAAGGCAATTTGAGGAACAGAAGAGTATCTAATCACTTTCCTTTTGATCTGAAAATACATATTTTAAGTCTCACTATGTGTAGCTGAAAGAACAAGAAATGAAGGTAAAAATAAAACTATAAATATTAAAAATGCTGTAAGAAATCCTAGTCTCTGTGAAGTTTTCATAGTGCCTAAACGGTAGGCATCACATATATGATGTATATATCATATAAAAGAGTGAAAAGTATATAATAAGCAGAATAACATTTGTCTCTATAATATACGATTTTTTTCCCTGTTTCTAAGCCTTATTTTTCCAATCCCAAGTCATCAACTCATCCAGCTCTGAGGAAAAACAAAAGCATAGTGTAGTCTTAGATTTAAACAGTACAAAATGGAAGCCCTCTGGAAGGGTTCAGTGACAGACTGGATGGGGCTCTGAACAATGTGGTCTAGTGGAAAATGTCCCTGCCCACAGCAAAGGGGTTGGAACTAGGTGAACTTTAAGGTCCCTTCCGACCCAAACCATTCTGTGTTTGTACATCTGTGAAAATAAAGTTGTTATTTTAAATTTAATTTTATGTACATGAAAATTATTACTGAATTAAATAGAACTATTCATTTACATTCAGCTAGGTCCATGCTTGTAGGATTAAAGCCTATTTCATGGCTAAGTGTATTTCAAAACCTGCAACCACAATTAATTTTTCATATCATTTTATCTTTTTTGTGTGGTTCAAAGGAGATATGCAATTACAAATATAAGGTGGCAAAAATCATCATCATTGGGTTTAACATTCTTTTCTCCTCTTGACGAGGGAGAAAAAAGTGTCAGACACATGAATGGAACAATAATTTCAGCAGAGTAAGAATGCTTGAGTGTGGCTCCTTGGTGAAACATTTTTTTAACTTAACTGTCTCTATACAGTTTTATTATTCAGCACCAAGGAACATGAGTGCTGCCAGTCATTTGAATGATCAATAAAAAGAAAAGTGCCCAAAACAAACATTAAAAGACTTTATTGAAAGCCTGTAATTGGCATACTGGGGCTGCTTCAAATCTCTGCCCGTTGTTTAGATAAGCAAACCAGAGAGAAAGACATTTGACTTCCTGCACTTAAGAGATAGGTACTAGGTACTGTTTTTTATCTTTCATGGGGCAGCTGCCTCTAGAACAAATAAGATGAAACTCAACTTCACACCACTTCTCAAAACCTGACTGTTAAGAAATTTTTAAGCTGGCGTAATCCAGGGTCTCTTAATTCATACTGAAAAACAAAAAATAAAAGGACTTCCAATAGACATCCTACATAAATCAAATTTATCCACCAGGAGAAGTACCTACTATTTTAGCTCATGCTAAAATACCGTAATTCTGTGTTACAGTCAGCGTCTTCTTTTGCAATCTGGTGGAATAGGACTGGTCAATCAGTTCAAGGATCAGTTCAATCAGCCATGAGGAAAGAAAAAGTTTAAATTGTCAAAAAGTTCTGAAGAGATAATTCATTTCTGCCAGATTTCTGAGTTTCCAGGACAGCCTCATGTTTTGTTAAGTGGGAAATTGAAAAAAGAATAAACTGGAAGGATATTATTTTGCAAGAAATTGCTTAGATGAGATTTTTTGAGGAGATTGACATCTATAATGATAAAATTTATTTATGGTTCATGCATCCACCAGAAAAAAAAGATGAGATTGCAGCTGATTTAGGTTGGCCAAATGCATTCTTGGGAAATGAAACAAATGGCGTCTGTATATCCGCATACAACTGACAGGACTTGGAGCAAACTGATACTGTTAAGTGCCCTCCAATGGCCATGTGCCAATACTGTTATCCTGTCCCTAAGAATCTTGTCTCTAGTTATCTGCTAAAGTTATCTGCTGTGCTGGTTTTGACTGTGGGAGAGTTAATTTTCCTCGCAGGAGCTGGAGTGATGCTATGTTTTAGATTTGTGCTGGAAAACATGTTGATAAGTCAGGGATGTTTTCCTTATTGCTGAACAGTGCTTGCGCAAAGTCAAGGTCCTTTCTGCCTCCCACCCCATCAGAGAGCAGGCTGGGGGTGCTCAAGGAGTTGGGAGGGGACACAGCCAGGACCAGAGGGATGTCCCATACCCTATGGTATCATGGTCAGCATATAAAGCTGGTGAAAGAAGAAGGAAGAGGTGGACATGTGGAATGATGATGTTTGTATTCCTCAGATACCATTACTCATGATGGAGCCCAGCTTTCCTGGAGATGGAAGCACCTGCCGGTCCATGGGAAGCAGTGAATGAATTCTTTGCTTTGCTTGTATGCATGGGTTTTGTTTTCCCTATTGAACTGCCTTTATCTCACCCTGCGAGTTTTCTCACTTTTACTCTTCCAATTCTCTCCCACATCCTGTTGCAGGGACAATGAGTGAGTGACTGTGTGGGGTTTAGTTGCACAAAATTTTCCGTTTTCCCAGAAGATGTAACAAGAATGATTTTCTGAGTCTATTGTTTTTTTAAGTACTACCTTTTTACTACCAGCACCTTGCCAAAGAAATCAAATTCTCTTCCTTCAGCCTTTTTAGCCAGTGCTTTTGGTTAATATCCTTTCTTCTTAAGTGTCAGGAATAAAAATGTACAATACTTATTATATACATTGCTGTGAATTATCATCTCTCTCAGATTTCTCCATGAGTTCCTCAAGTCCACTTGTGCGCATGTGCTATCATCAACACGAATAACTTAAATAACAATTTCTGTGCTTCATCTCCCCAGTCAGTATCTCTGAATCTGTACTAAGGCTATGAAAAATCCAGTGCATAGAATCTCAACCAACAAAAGCAGAGTAAAAAAATTCAACAACTAAAAATTATTTTTAATATTCCCTATTGATTATGAATGGCTTTGGGAACTGGGGCAGGTGTTCAAGATTTCTAGCCAACGCATCTCTCTCCAATGCCAGTACGACACCACTATGCAGAAAGCCCTAGGACCACTGATATTTCCTTCAGTACTCATTATTTCTGTTTCTTCTTTTATTTCATTCCACTGAACAAGCAGTACAGCTTTCTCATTCTTTCTATAGCATTACAGTCTCAGATGCCTACTCAGTATCAGCAGCTCCCCCACTCCTGTGGCACAGTTTTCTTTATTTCTGAAAAGGAAATTTATCAATACATTGGGGGTATGAGTGTGTGAGCATGTGTGTGTGTGTGAAAGCCCAAGCATTTTCCACACCCATCACATTATTACTGGTTCCACAATTTTTGAACCAGGTCCCCACAAGCTTTTAGGCAGAATTTAGGTGGAAGAACACAATTTGAGTGCTTTCTGTTTTTTGAACATTTGAACAACACTTTTGAATCATGTCCTGACTTTTCTCTTGCAGGCCCAAGAGCTAAGAATATATTAAATACTTAAAGTGAATTTCTGATTTTATACTGCTTTAAGAACTAGAACCTTAAGAAAATTTCCTAATCAGTGCTACATTCAATGCCTGTGAGCAACGTAGTCCTTTCAAGTCTATCTGGAGAAGTTCTTTTCCAGTGTACCATAACGCTAGAGGCTTTGTACCTGCCATTTACAAAACCAGATAATTAAACAAAAAATGCATTAAACTTAATCTCCATTGAAATTAATCTCTACAGAGCAAATATTTGTTGATCATGAAACGGCAGCTCAGAATCAGGGGTGTTATTTTCTGATGGTAATTATTTGCAACAATAATTCATATTTCTCATTTAAGCAAAAGATTCTTCTGACCAACATGTCAATACACAGTTGACAAACACTGGAGATAGGCAGTTGCAAAGGAGTAAAAGATTGTGCTTACCACTGCGAACACATGTGAAAGCACAGGTGTACACATCTTCAGTTAGAGTTTTATTCTTTCAGCTGTTGTTTTTCCAAAAATAATGGATTGGATATTAAATGGCAGGCATTTCTGTGTGCTTTTCTTGTTTGGATACATGCCAGAAAGCAATTTTCAAGCTTAACTGAAAGACTTGTTTAAATTGTTTTCACAGTTTTCCACACTTAAATATTATCTCTTGTACCATTCTTTAAATATGCATTGAGCTTAGCCAAGCTGTAAAAAAAAAAGGGCTCTGAAATTCAAGTGAAAACAAAGAAAATCCCCATTACTCTCTGACAAGGAAATTTAATTCCTTCCCTACTGACTTCATAGGGCAGTCTGCTCTGCTTTCCTAACACAGATGCTTGGTCCATGTGCAGTTCTTAAACCATGTAAGAGCCAGTATAGGCTGAGCTGGAGCTGAGCACAAATCTTGGGCAATCTACAGAACAACGTCACGTCCATTTTGCAAAGAAAATTACACTGCTCCTAATCAAGATTTTGGGCCTGTGCTGAGCCTTGTTGGCACAGCCTGCCAGACTCCAGCGGATAATTTACACTCAAACTTCAGGTGGTGAAGCCGTTACCTAAGGAAATAATAAAGTTCCTCATATTGCAAATGGAGAACAGGAAGTGCCTGCAGAAGAATAATACATCCGTCTAACATAAATACACAGATTCCAGCAAAATGGCTCTGCCTTCGGATACTTCTGAGGTATCCAACTCTTTCCACTTGTACTTCTATTAAAATAGTTTAGCAGAATAAATTAATTTAAGGGAATCAGTAGCCTAAAATTGAAGCCCGTGTTAGGTAAAAGTCCTCACTATTAAGCTCTGTTTGGTGACAACAATTGCTTGCAACAAATTCTGACCCCTCAATCTCATATATTGCTATTAATTAAATATTTATTGACTTTTGTGATGCTAATGCATTCAGTTGTGGATGCACAGTTGAGCAGAACATTCAGACAGAGGTATTCTGGTATTCATGAGAAACCTGGTGACGAGAGTCTCATGCTAACGGATCAGTAAACCTGAGTGAAAATCAGCAGAAGAAAAGAGAAAGATGAGAAGAAATACCTGACTGATAGTGTATTTTTATGGGGTTTTTTTTCTTATTCCACAGAGGTTAAGAGGAATAGGAGCTTTTGTAAACATTAAACTGAAGACCTACAAGAAAAGAAGACATGTTAAAAAATAAAAAGAGAGATTAAATTAGTGATTTCAGGAAGGATTGTGAAACTGAGATCCCTTTCCAAATGCACCTTTAGGAAGATAATGAAAAGCTGTCTGAATAAATAGAAAGCAGTGAAGACACTGTAATAAAAACTACTGAGAAAATGGAGATTAAAGAACAAACGCTGCTTTGGATGAAGGCTATCATACTGTGCAGCTGTCTTGGAAAAGCCACAGGCAAGTAAGTGCTGGAAAACTGTAAAAACATGTGACTGGCTTAGACAGGAAAAAGGACGACAACATTTTTCGAGCACATTATTCATTGTAACTACTCATGGTCTTTTATTAGACGAAGTATAAAGGGCAAAACAGGTACAGCAGTAAAAGGTACGTGTGGTTATAAAAATGCCAGTAATGTCCCAACAACAGTTTATTAACATTTTTAAAATGCTAAAGCACATGAGATTTTGCAACAGAATGTTTCCACTACATGTATTTCCTAGGCAATACAAAGGATGCTATTATGTATTTAAGCTTTGTCATTTGTTCTTTTTTTTGGTTTGTTTTGGGTTTTTTTCTGCTTAGATAAATTTCTATTTTTTTCTACCCCGTGTTCATGAAAAAGATATCTGAAGCTCTTTAAATGAGAAGACTCTACTAAAACTATACATTCACAATCACTTAAGAAAAGCCTCTTTCTTCTCCAGGCAAAATTCAGCAGAAAAAAGAATACCACGGGCGAGTCAAAATACCAACACAAACCCATCTTATTTCTATAAAATTATACAGAAAGAAGCCAAAAATGTTTTTAATTTACCTACGATAGCAACTGTAAAGAAAAATGAATGCTCAGAAGACATAGGCAACATTCTTTGTAAAATAAAGGGAAAAAATTTCGATAGACCTTGTTGCTCACAGCCATATAAGCTTTAACTACTACTGAGTGTCTTTCAATGTCAGAGCAAACAAGCATTCAGTTAATACATCCATATTTATATCTTTCCCTGTTGTCTTGGGGTGACTCTATCATGTGTATCCCCTATCATGCTCTATGCCCAAAAAGTAATATTGTGCCTTTCCCGTGCCTTTAAATTGAGCTTGGAAAAAATTTCCTTTTTTCCGAACCCTGTGGGGGGGAAGGGTGGTTGCAACCTGGTTTTCTCTCAGGGGCTATATTACTAGATTTTGGCCAAACCGGCACACCTGTATATTTCCATGGGCACACTTAGAATAATGTTCTCGTGCCTCTGCAGCAGGGAAAAAAACTCCCAGTAGTGAGGTTAGAATTGAGCCACACACTGTAGACTGCAGAACCACTTGCAGTCTTGCTCTGATACATCTGATGCTCCTATAGTATAGTTACCACGCAGGCGTGCAAGGAGATCGATTCTGGCATATCAATAAGGGGCTATTTTGAGCAGTGGAAACAGAGACATTAAAGTCAGAACTTTAGAGAAGGATGACACAAAGACGAGTTTCTTTTCATTTTGAAATTTTCAGAAGACACTAACCTCTGCTTCCAGCATGAATTTGGTCTTTTTTATGTTGAGCCAGTATTGCAAGCCAGTACTATAGCTGGGGAAAAACAGAACTTCAAAATGAGAACTGGTTTCAGCTTCAGGCTGCAGTTCAGTACATGTAACTCTAGCTAAATATAGCTTTTCCTTTTTTTATAAAACCAGAAAGCTGTGCAACTCTATCAAAGTAGCTGGAGCAATTTTTTTATTTGATGGCAAATGAGGCTGGTGCCCAGGTAAAAGAAGTTAATGATTCACTGTTGAACTAAGAAGATGCTTTTGATGGATCTGAGAAGAAGCAGAACAGTGTAATGCTTGTGGAAAAGGAGATTGAAAAGTTGTAGGTTGCAAGAGTGTAAAAAGGAGCTGCTGAAAGGCAGAGGAAGTTCTAAAAAGAGAGAAAAATGAGGATATTTTACAATCATGAGAGAAGGAATAACTTTTTGTCATCAGTTGAAATCCATGAATTTCTTTTTATTTATTTACTTTATTAAAATTAAGTTGGGTTCAGGCTTGGGCTACACATAAGTTAACCAAAAAAAAAATCACCTGAAACTTAAGGGTCTTACGTTTGGGGTTTTTTAACTCACATACAACTGTTGTCAACAAGACCTTGTAAAACTATTCCATACATTGACAGATGCAGTTTGTTAATAACATGGCATTCTACACTGGAGCAAATGATGCAGAAAATACAAGATTGTAAGGTGTGGAGATTGCCATTAATAACAGATAGGACAGCAAGAATACTATTTTTAGGACACATAACCACGAAAATTTTCACTGTTTTGGTTTTTTTTTGGTTTTGCCAGTACTTTAATATGTAGAAAATTTTTTATTATTATTATCTAAAATTTAAATTAATATGATTGGATGCAATATATATGCTTCGATATGTACATGACTTCAAAAGCAGTCAGTCTTAAGAAGCTCCCACTGTGTCAGATTCTGGATTCACTGTCTGAGACACACAGCACAACTTTGAGCACCTTGAGGTGTCTTGTCTAACTTTAACCAGCACTCCAGAGAGTCTCCTAAAAGTCTTCGTTTATATTAGCCAGCAGTTCATTTGATGGCACTTCACACCTATATTGTTCCTGCCTGAAATAATGAACTTTCAGAATTAAATGCCTACAGATATTTCTGAACTGTATTAATAGGACATGCTGTACACCTTGGAAAAGGCTATATATTTAGATGTCTGAAAATGAGATTATGACATAACTGAGTAAAAATCTGTTCCCAGTGTTTTTGTTGACAAAGGCCCCAACTCTCTGGATCCCACACAAAATGATGGTTTTTGCAGAACTGGAACATGATAAGGTTTGTCTTTGTGTTTCTTCCTTTCAGTGTGACTGTGTCCAAGATAACATGCAGCCAAATTTCAGGAACGTCTATCACATAACACTGTAATGGATTTCTAAATTATTATTACTATTTTTTTATAATAACCTGTAATAAAGAGGTTGACACATTTTTGAAAAGTTTTTCCTTAAAAACAGTTAATTGCTTATATCTTGACATCTTAAAATTTATATTTTTACTACAATTCGTTGTCATCAGTGTGTTCAACTAGTTTGTGTCAGCTAGTTTGCAAGTAAATAATTAAAAGCAAAGGGTAATGTTAAGAAGGTGGGAAGAAATTAAATTAAACTATTCACAGAAACTTTAACACCATCTGCTAAGGTACATAAAGTCTCAAAAACCAGTATAAGCTAGCCAAAAGTTAATCATGATACATAAAATTCAGAACTATGTTGTACTTTTTGTTAAATGCAATAACAGGCAAGTATAGGAGCTCAGTATTAACCAGGCGAAAAATGACAGGGGTTTATATGTCAAATATTATTTAAATACTATTTTTGGAAGTCTAAGCAGCTTCTTTGGAAGGAGAAGTTCAGACATCCTTGTTTATGCATCCAGCACTCAGGCAGTTACTCAAAGAGGTGCTGGAGCATAAGCCAACATATATTTTTAGTACTATTTCACTAAAGGAGGACTTCACTAGAAGAAAGAAAAGGAAGTCCAGATAGGATGCAACTATGAGGAGTCAACAAGCTATGTTTTGGGTTTCACCAGTCTTCGCAGGAAGGATTGGAATGATTGGACAACATTTTGGATCACCAAGTAAGGTCTCCTTACTCAGCATCTAGAGCATACTTTGGCAGTGTAAAACGTTCGAAGAGGACCCTGTCCAAGTCACATAGATTAAAAGTCATCCTTGGAACTTAAGTGAGCATGTTTATTGCCCTGTGTGCTCTATGGTGCTGAGCAACCACGTACTCCACGGGCAACATTTGCTTAGGATCTTTTGCAGAGGCCTGGAAGGAGCTTCTGTGGGCAAGCTTCCTAATGCCCAGGGCCAAAGAGACCTGCAGCATGCGAATAAAGCCACTGCAGAAAATACTGCTTATCTGGAAAGCAGCGTGTTTACAGCCAGCATGTCTGTTCCCCTGTACCCTGTGGACCTTCCTACCAGTCAGACGAATGTGAGGTACTAATTGGATATGAAGAGAATGGGGCAATCAGAGAAAACCATTGTATGCTTATGTCCACTCTCCCACAAGAATAAACAAAAGTAATTTTTCTGAGTTCAGACCTGTTCCCCAATGTCAAACAAAAATAGTTCTCCTGCTGAATTGGACAGAAGCATAACTGAGATGCAGAAAAGGTATGATGAGTTGTACGCAAATAAAGTGGAAGAAGATTGTTCTGCAACGGCAAATACTAATTTTCTTTCCCCACGTCCAGCACTTTGCCACTTCTCTGCTCTTCAGAATAAAGGACAAATGCTTAGGTACTGTGATTACTTAAGCACTGTCATTTTCATATAACTGTATTGTTATGCATAATTGTAATAAGAAAACTTGGACAGCACGCCTGCATGAAGTGCTTGAATCAGCTTATAAATGTTACTGTGTTACACAAAAATTGCATGGCCTCTGTCAAACTAAACACATTGAAAACTACAATAAGCCTTAATTCTCTGCCTAACAGCTAATAATCACGAAGCACTCCAATTGCACAAAACATAAAGTCCATTACAGATGCTTGTTAAATTTAGATACCTTTCATCACCAAATTTAAATAAAGTTCCCTTCAAAGTCGTCCCAACTATATGTCCAGTTTGATATCACTTTTCCACCAAGCTTGCAGGAAGGTTTATGAGCAAAGTCTTCTTGTGTAGTACTCCAGTGAAAGAAAGTGAAGAAAATGCTAATACATTTCTTAGATTTCTTTATGAGTTATGCAGTAGAATGTACTGGTCTGTGTGATCCTGACTTTTCAAGGTTAAAGAGAGAAGGTTTGAGCTTGACAGTATTTGGAAGGAAATGTGGTGATCAGTATCTGTTCCAAGGTGTAAAAAGGCAGAAACGGCTGTGTGGCATTGCCGGGCATCCAGCAACTCACTGCAATTGCAGATTGCAAACAGGAGGGCAACTGGCATCCCTTCTGGGTGAACACCTGCACTGTAACAGAAGAGTTGTGCTAATGGAAACATCTAAAAATTCATTGTAACCTCTATTCAGTCATGACTCTAAAAATCCATAATAGCCAGGAAGTCATTTCAAATTTCTATAATCTTTTTATTTGTAAAGCCAGGAGACTTTAGCAAGAAGACAGGAATACAGGTAGGGATGAAGGGCAGGTGTTTCCATCGAATTCCAGGTACTGTTAAGAAACTCTCATTTTTTTCTCCAATGATCTTCTGTTCCTATTCCAGGGTGCTTACCAAAGAACTTCCCATACTTCCAAAGTTTTGAGAAAAAGAGAGATAGTTAAAGAGAGATTCCTAACTGACCTTCTAACTGACCAAATCTGGGCAGTGGATCCAAATGTGCCTCATAAGGATGAGCACTGAGCTCTGCTCCAAAAGAGAAGTTGTCTGCAGATCTCAACTATCAGAAGTGGTCCAAATCTAACTACAGATTTTTTCCTGTACAGAAATAGTAGCCATTTTAGAGCATTCTTGAAGGCAAGGCCTGACTTGTAACAACTGATCTGTGATACCACAGCTATAATGATTTCACCAGAGTAAGCAGAATAAATTCTTAAACCCAACTATCAGCACAAATTCATCAGTTTTTTTGCACCAATCTAGCTGCGAAGCCACAAAAGCCTCATAGGGTCTAAAATATTCAGCATTGCCTCATCTAGTGGAGATAGAAGCTTTTAAGAAGAAAACTGGCACATCCAAGTCTTCACTGAGATGTAAATCTCCCAAGGTTAAAACTGGAGATGAAGCCCGGAGTTAGTTGATGCCATGGCAGTGACAAAAGCTGTTGTGCTAGATTAGGTGATACTGTCTCATGGGTTTGGAGAAAGGCTTATCATCAGCCTTATGAGCCCTATAGGAAATTAGGAATTTATGAGTCTTCTGCTCTTACCGTAGCACGTTGGGGTACAGATGTGCTCCTTTCCTCCATGAGTGGGAACAACTGTCACATTCAGAAACAAGGAAAAGATAGTACTGAGGATACAAAGTGATCCTGTTACTTCAGGTCAGACTGAAAAGAGTTCTGACTCAAATTATGGGTGGCTGGAAATAACATAAAGAGGCTTGTTTCTATTTGTGATCACCTCAATAACGAGCTGACTGCTTCAGCACCTGGATTTCAGCACTTCTTGCGCTCTGGTGGCAGAGAGGAGCTCAGAGCAGTATGAGATATATTGCCCAGGATGCTGGATAATGTGATTTGGTATCTAAAAGCCAGATGCTGTTCTAAGGCATCAGCAGATGCGTGTGACTAGGAGAGATTAGGTATGCTTCACACAATTTCCCTTACTACCACAGCTGCCTGCCTTGTGCTGATGCAAAGAAAATCCTCCCAGCCTTGACCCAGCTGGTTACCCTCAGTCTTCTTCTGCAATGAGTGGATCAAGCAAGGTGATGAGAAGGCCTACTGCCCGGTTGGGCAGGAAGCACATCAAAAGCTTATGGCACCTGTGCTTGCCCTGGAGAAAGCAGCCAGTATTTCACTTGGGGTTTGCCGCAAGGAGACCTAGTTCCAGTCTCCTGGAAGGCTGGAGGGATGAGCACATGCTGCCCACTGCCCCTCATGGGATCACCCGTGTGGTGGTGTTTTGTTGGGGAGCTTTGCTCTTGGACAGATGAAGAGCCGCAGGTCATCCACAGAAGTCCCACGGCTCCCTGCTTTGGGGCAGTTGCATGAGAAATCTTATGTTTAATACTCACACCTCCTGCACACCCTGCTGGGGAACAAAGCTGTGAATGTGGGCCCCACCACACAGGGGCTCCACAGAGCCACCTCTTTGCTGCAAAAACAAAGGAGTGCAGAATCTCTTACATAAAGGGCTGGAGATGGGCGGTGGAGAAGGGACAGAGGCGTCTTCCCATAATATCCTGTCTCGGGGAGTCTGCCAGCAGACAAAGCAAGCTCTCTGGAAGCAGTTCAGCTTCCTGAGTTGTTGAATAGGTCTGAACCTACTGTGTTCCTACTGTCTCTCTTTAGACTTGAGAATTATTGGGTATGAAACAATGAAATTTTGCCCAAATGAGCTCTGCTCAGATTTGAAGAAGTGCACCTTTGTCCATTGCCATAAGAAAAGAAAACAGATCAAATAATCTAGCTAAATGAGTTAACAGACTCTGGCACACCTTCAAGAGATGCACAGTATCTGAAAGACACTATTTTTAGGGGTTTTATCCTTTTCTCCCTCTCCACGACAAGGCTCAGATCCTCTCAGATATGTAAATGCCCAGCTTACATTTAAGTCAATGCAGGGCCTTCACTCACAAACAGCCTTTTTGAGGTGCAGCCTGTGACTCGGCAACAAACAGAACAATCAGCTGATCACTGATTAAGTTATTCTAAATTCAGAAAGAATCTCTTTTTCGCACTGCTTTTGATTTGACAATTTCCTTTTAAGAAGTGGATGGGGTCAGTTGGTGAAGAAGAAAGCACCCTACAGATTCTCCAGTCACTGAGTAGCTATTGAGCTTAAACAAGCCCTGGACAGACCACTCTGTACAACTGTTTACAGGAAAAAACCCAAGGACCTGAGTAAACTTGAACATATCAACCTGAACAGCTAAGTTTCACTGCTTCAGAACAGTTGTCTTAGATACCCCCAGCTAGTTTGTTGGACCTCTTAAAAACCTTTGACAGAATGTCAGAATTACATAGTTGCTTTTATTGCCTTTAGGTTTAGTAACCAGTGTGAAAAGTGCTACTTCCCAAAATTGAAGGGGCACTTACAGCACAAATGCTTTTCACTTTTAGACAGCAGTAATCTATTGGCAGGGCAACCACTGTCAAAACACACTGAAACTGTTTTAAATAAATGTAGGAAATTAGGGATGGAAACAAAAGTAGTTTACTCTTGGA
The DNA here is from genome assembly GCA_013397725.1 of Rhagologus leucostigma. Lineage (NCBI taxonomy): Eukaryota > Metazoa > Chordata > Aves > Passeriformes > Rhagologus > Rhagologus leucostigma. The sequence continues at coordinate 160,786 of VZTD01004424.1, forward strand.
ATTTTTTTCTCATTTTTTCTAATTGCATATTTATCTTATTCTCCTTTCACTGAAAAAAGTTGGAACACGAATCTGAGCTTCAAAATATCTCACCAATTTTTCTCTTACGCTCTTCAAACCTGGGTCCTATTACATGGCACAAACATTTAATGACACAAATATTGCTTGTCATGAAGAATTATTTCCAGACAAAAAGCTATTGTGAGAATCCGTCTGATGATATGAGTAATGTGACACACAATGACACCATTCCTTTGAGGCTTTTTTCTGTATTACTGGCTTTCCCAACTGACTTTTAAGAGCATGATGAACCACTTACTGATTATGAGCAATCTCATCAGCCCTAACAACGTCCTCGAGACTCAGTGCTATGTCTCCTTTGAAATACTTCTATCAATAGCCAAGGATCACATTGTAATTATCAAAGGCATCAGAGGTAATTCAAACTATTTTGCAGCTTATTACAAGTATTTTGGATATACTGCATCCTTTCCTGGTTGCAGATGACCCAGACGTGCTTTAAACAGCTTCAAATTTAACACCTCTGACCTATACAACACTTGTTCATAATGCAAAGTAGGATATCTCTTTTTTATGGCTGTCCTGATTTCAGCTGGGATAGTTAATTTCTTCTCAGTAGCTACTACAGTGCTGTGTTTTGGATTCAGAATGAGAAAAATTTTGCTAAAACTCTGATGTTTTGATAAGTCAAGTTTATAGTAAACCAAGGAGTTTTTTTTTGGCCCTCCGGCTCTGCCATTGAGGTGGTCCACGAAAACAAACCCACTAGGAGGGAGCATAGCTCCTCAGCTTCAGTTTGACCTGAACTGGCCAAATGGATCTTGGCACCATAGAACACCATGTCCAGTATATAAACTGGGGGAGTTACCTGGAAGGGGGGGCCAGCCTGGGTTTAGGAATAGGGCCTGCATCAGCCAGCAGTTCGTGAGCAATTGTATTGTGCATCACATGTTTGGATTTTTTTGCTTTCCCTTTTTATCACCACTATTAAAATTATTTACTGTTCTTATTATATTTTACTTTGTTTTCAATTATTAAACTGTTTTTACCTGAACCCTCAAGTCTTACTTTTGATTCTCCTCACCTGTCCACCAGGGTAAGGGGTGGACACAGGGAGGTTGAGTGAGTGGCTGCGTGGTGCTTAGTTGTCAGCTGGGCTTAAACCACAATAAAGCTTATATATTCCTAGGAAGAACCTATCCCATCACCCATAAGAGCTGGAGTTAAGCAGTAAATGGTATTTTCTTCTCTTAAATTTCTATGCAGGGAGTTTGTTTGCAAGCCATGTTATTTGAATGCTGGGTTGACATACTGAGAGTTATCTCAGTTTCTTTGACGAATCACTGTGACTTTGAGAAAAAGATTGTCATATTCCCCATAACAGCAAGGCCATAAACAGAGGCCTTTCACAGTAGTCCCCCAACATGTTGTAGTCACGACTACTGTTAGGACTCCAGTTCTTTCTGTAAACCACACTTAGAACATTAATTGTTAATTAATGAAAAATTAAGTAGGCATCTTTCTAGTGAAAGCTGCATGGAAACCAACAAAGTTTCAATAAGATATTGGATAAATTACTTAGATTTTTGAATAGCAGTAAATATTCTGAATTGAGCATTATCTACAAGGAGAAGTTTCAGACACTATTACCATTCCTACCAAACTACCAAGTCTCCCAAATGACTTAAAATGTATACTCTTCATCTTATTTGAAAAACAGCATCTTTAAAATTAAGATTTTTTGCTATTTCACGGGTCAGAAATTACTTTAACTCTACAGGTTGCTTATGAGAAGATAAACTGTACTGGGGCCACCTTCCTCTCTCTCTCATCTTCTTCACATCCACCCAAAAGATGCTTTTCGAAGCCATACAATCATCTCTTAGCAGAAGCATACCTCTGACAAACAGCGGGGTCTAGTTTTCAAGAAGAAGAGGAAAGGGAGCTTAAGCTCTTATCAAGCTCCAGCCCCTGAGTTCCTTGTATCACTCCTTATTCCTCATCTTCTCTCTTCCCTTCCACAGTCCTGGCAATTCACTGCTTCCCAGTAGCTTTGCAGCCAACAGGGAGAAGCAGCAGAGCCACACCACAGCCAGGGTTGGGATTACATGTGCACGGGCACGTGTACGCACCTCCCCTGACCCAGGAGCCATGTCATGTCAGACCCCCTCCAGCACATGGGCCAGTGGTGTGACCAAACATCTTGATGAGGCCCAGCTAACTCCATCATGTGACAATTAAACCTGGCCCTGCTCATATATATTAAAAGAAAAAATGAAATCTCTCCCAAAGCAGGCCCTGAACACATGCTGCTTGCTGTCTGCATCTTCATTGACGACACACCTCATTTGTCACCCAGTTCAATGTGGGGAAGCTGAACCATATGCTCTGTGACCATTAGTAAGCCCATAGCACTTGTCCACAGGAAAATTTCTGTGTGAATGCTGAGGAAATGTAATACTTTTCTCCCAAGCAACCTCATTTATACTCCTGCACTGTGCATGGGGAAACATTTGATAAGCAAAAGACCTTTCTATGATCCCAGACCCATCGAAAACTGACTAATCCAGCCCTGGGTGAGAAGAGAATGCACAGGAAGAATTTTGCAGAAATGCTCCACAGCAACAAATCACTAGGAATAATTTAATAGCTGCCAGAACACCACATCCCTTTTCTCACACACAGATATGTCAATTTCAGTGTCTTCAGATCAATGCCTTCGTGTTTATGGACTGAGGAACTCTGCACTGTCATCAGGCACTGCTTTAAGCAGCTGAGACTTTTAAAGCAGGGACAAACACTGCAGAACAGCTACGCTGTACCATTCTGTTACTATTATTTGTTTACTCAGTGTGCTTCCCAAGGGATAGAAGTGCACTCCACAGTGTACAAACAACATCAAACCATTATCTTCAAAGCATGATAAAGACACCAAAGTGAAACACAATTCTGAGGATGACCTTTATGTGCTATTATCCGCAGTGCAGTAATTAATTTTATCTGCTGTGCACAAATGAAATGAATAGAATCTTTTCAAAATATGTGAATGAATAGATGAACAAATGAATAAATAAATAAAAGGAAATCATGAGAAACCTCTTCCAGTAAATCTCCCTTTGTTTCACTTTGTGAAGCTGTACACAGCGGCAAAAATGAAAGACAACCCTATGTCTGTGTTTTGAAGTGCACACTTATTCACTCTGAAGTGTTACAAAGAATCTTTGGCTTCAGACGCCAAGAAAACCTTTTAACAAATGAGACTTGATTCAATCTGTCATCTAATATCAGAGTAAAAAAAAACCCCTGATGTCATTCATGCTTTCAGACACCAGCAAAACCTCGATCCAGGTATTTCCTGGGTAATGGTGGGCTTGGTGGCCTGTGCCACTTGTCACCTGTGGGTGACAGGTCTGGCTTATAATGGAATAAACTGGGAAGTCAGGGAAGAAGCTTCTGCCCAACTGCTGTAAGGCTGTAAGGTAAGCAGCTCAAATAACTGCCTAAACTGTAAAGTTTCTAGCAAGGCAAACCACACTTTTACATAGCATACAGCCTAGCTGTTCTTAAAATAGACCATCATAGGCAGATGTCACAGAGAAAACCCGAACTGGCACTCTTGCATGCATTTTGAAGAGTGTTTTCACATCCCTCGTCCCCAAATTTTAGAAACAGACATGCTTCTGACCTTAATTCAATGGTATCAGGCCTTGTATTTCTCCAAATAAGTCCTAGAAAGGAGTTAAGCAAAGCCAAGGGATCCACTTGGCTTTGGCTTTGCAAACACCCTTGGCTCTGCCCCCGATGAGTACTAGTCATCAACACTTGCGGACAGTTTTAAGGTAATATTCCAACAAATAATTACAGATGCTCATAGAATTTTTTTTCCGTCGGAAGTACACACACTTTTTCATTTGTTACATATATGCAAACTCAGTGTTACCTCCCCTTTCCCCCCTCCAGTAAAATGAGTATCATAAAGAGGCTGAGCTTTCCCAAAGAAGGGTCTGGTTCACCTCAAAATGTCATTTGAAGTTTTGCAATGGTATAGCAATAATGACTGGGTTCACTTTTCATCTTCCCTCTGCTGTTCCCTTCATCGATAGGCGTGAGACACCGTGAAGTGTTTTGGGCACACTCAAGTCCTCTCTACTTTTCTTAACTGCAGGAGAACTATTTTAATCCCAGGGCTCAGCCACACAGTGCTACATTGTGCTAACTTCACACTCTGAAGTCATTAAAAACTTTGAGGATCCAGTTTGGGGATTGTCTGCACATAAGGTCAATGGCCCCCGTTGGTATTTAATTTGCACTGATCACTCAATCATGTAAAGCTGTATGTTAATTAGGCCAATAACTGAAACATATTGTGGGAAGATTTAAGCTTCGCAAAGCTGACAAAGATTACTGAAGTATCAAATAAAAGAAGGACAAAAGAAAACATTTCAGTGGGATGATTAATTGTACGAGAAATTTATTTTTAAACTAATGAATTTTTTTTTTAAACCTTAATTGAAAAATGAGTTAAATGCAAGAACAGAGAAAGCTCTTTACTCCTCTACCGCCACAAACAGTGGCAGTTCCTGAAGCCAGAAGGGCCATAGCAAATCAGTAATAAAGTAACACAATTTCTCCTTACTTTATAAAAATTCTTTCAGTACTTTGGAGCTTTTTTCCTTTAAATTTTGAAATTAGAATAGTACATTACAATGAGAGCTTTCTATTAAAACAATTATAATAAATGTGTCGTCTTCGCGTTCACGATGAAAAGCTTGAAAATATCACATGAAAAGGGGGTAAAACAAGCTATCAAAAAAACCATGTTATTTTCACTGCAAGATGTTACATATTCTTGAGAGGTGTTTTATATTTTTTAAGGAAGTATATAAAAGAGGGTTTGGGTGCCTTTTCATTGTTTATAAACTTTCAAGCTTTTAAACACTGTGTAGTTATGATTCCACTTACTTTGCAGGTGGAGAAAAAAAGAAGCATAAAATGATTTGAGACCCAGGGCTCAAAAATGTTCGATAGCTTTTATTTCTTCTATGTTGTGTAACCAAAATGAGCTACTCTGGACTGCATTTTGAGGTTTTGAAGCTAATTGCTCTCATTGATGTTTTTGCAGGTTTCTCAATACAGAAAAAAAAAATGTTACTAGGATTTATTTTTTTTTTAAAGAAGTCCACAACTTGGGAATTGACTCCATATGTTGTCCCAGAAATCCTTAAATTGTTAAAGTATGCTGCAGACATGTTTAAGCTCTTCTCTTTTGAAGAAATTTGCTGATTTTGTGTGCTACACCTTCCAAAGGACATTACGTTAAGAATTCTCACATCCTTGGGAGAATAGGCATTACTTTATCCTGCAAGTGATCTCAGGGATTGCAGTAAGAATTTTAAAGGATAAGAGACATTACTTGACTCGAGTAAAGGAAGAAAAATCTGGTCAAACTTAAACATGAGATTTTCAGGGAATTTACAAGTCTCAGAAGGATCACTGAGTTAAATAATGTTTTATTTGAGAAATTTCTGTTGTATTCTACATAAGAAAACATGCATTATACCCCAGCAATGGAGTTGTGCTAACATAAAAATCTCACCATTTACAATCCTCAACTGTATTTTAAACCCATTCGGAGTTTTTAGTCCAAGCTGATATTTTGCAGTTTTAAATTAACACATTGTGTAAGGCTGTCACTTCTTTTTTTTCCTACCAGCAGGTAGACACAAAGTTGATTGCCTAATTAAACAGTAATGCTACAAGAAACAAATTAGCACCAAACCTCTTTAGAGGAAAATTGCATAAAGGCATAAATAATCAGTTAATAAAATCACAGAAGTCAAACGAATCAGCTTACAAAAAAGTGATGCACTTCAGCATAATGTCATCCCAAAGATACATCCTTTCAAAGAAGGCTTTTATTTGTACAGCCAGCATTTACATTCTGTTTTTAAATTACTATGAAACAAATGAGGAATTTTCATTAAAAAGAAATTATTTATTTCCTTTTGCCGTAAACAACATGCTGTACTTCTGATGAGTTCCTTTAGTTCGTGGTCTAATTTTATTTTTACTGGATGAAAAAAAATCCAGCAAAACCTTAATGTATTTTGTTTTTAGACAGCAGTTTCTATCATTGCCAGGAGATGTTTATTGCAGCTAGTCAAGCCTGAGGAAGATTTTCCTATCGATTATTGGATTTTACCCAGTATAATAATTTACCACTAATTCTTATTTTGATGATAAGGTCAAGCTGGAGGCAAAATATTCCTTGGATGGAAAAAGACAATGAAATAAAACATGATCTGTCCAAGAAATGCCATTTTATATGTACTTATCCTGAAATGTACGTTTCTACAGCTCCCAAATGTATTGTTCAATAATTAAAAATAAATAAATTTATTACTTAAAGTAGCACTTATCAGCTTCAATTTATTTGAATACACCTTTCTTCATTCACAGTACTCTAGGTATGAAAAATTGAACTTTAATTGCAAGCTCAGGCTTAACAGAATCAATATTCATCAGGTTGTGCAAGCTGTCCAGGTCTCTCTAGATAACTTGGTCTTTCCGCTGCTATGTTTGAGGCAAGACTGAACATCATGAGTTCAGAATGACTAAAATCAAGACAAGAGCAAATGGCTAAATCAAGTTAAGGTAAATTTTCATGTTGAAATTAAAGTTTAGAGGCAGACATTTATGTGCTAATATACTGCAGAATTAAACTCTCTGTGTCTTTCTGCTTCGTGAAATGTATATACTGAAAAAATAATTACCAGAAATATTTTTCGGGAATGACTTACTATCATCAATTCTTTGGGTGACTATATTATGTCAGAACCTTTGTCATGTATAAAATAGGTTTTTTAATCTAGCTTTCAAATTCCTTCATAAAAACTTTAAATATACTGTGACAGAAATAGAAATTAGAATTATGTCATTGGCAGCACCTCTTCTTTGTCTTTCACCGAGGACTTTAAAACTGTTGTCTTCATACAAAGTAGAAAGCAATTTAAACCACTTGGAAGATATTTTTATATACTTTTAATTGCGGGCTGAAGAGTGTGACAGAAGCCAGAGCAAATTTCATTGAATGTAAACAGGTCTGAATCTTTTGGGGTTGATAACAAGGAAATAAAAATTTTTACTATGCAGCTTTCAGTTGATGATGTTTGGCTTTGCTGAATGCTGCAGCACAAAAGCTGGTAAATACCTGGAAATAAACGCTCGTCCTAAATTTCATGTATCACTAGATGAGATAGTGTCTACAAATAGTGTCTACAAATAGAAGTATTGTTAGCTGCAGATGAAAATACCCTGTCAAAACTGATGGAAGGTTATACAGTATGCATTCTTATATTTTAAGATACTCCTAATTCTTTTAAAATATAACCAAGGAAACAACAGATTCTCTTCACTGAGATTATGTAACAACAAATAATTTGGAAGCATTTTGGTATTTCCTTGGTCTGAGGCATCAGCGGTCACAGAGAAAAAGGTATCCTTTTAAACAGCTCATTAATTTTAAGAAGTGTTACATGATTGACTATTCATAAACTTTCTATCCTACTGTGTGGGAAACAGCAGTACTTAATTTTTCACCATAGTTAATTCATCAGTATGAATAATTATGCATAATATGTAGTAAACCAACATACTTACTCCAGAATCTTCTGGAGTATTACGTATTGTATTTTCTTATTTTATAATGTTATTACTGCAAAAGTTTCAAGAATTCTGTTCTTGAGCTATGCTGGGGTTGGGTTTGTGATCTGCTTGATTTGCATGCTGCCCTACATCTGACAGTCATTTGTAAGCGATTGAGAAATTTATTCTGCACAAACTCCAGTAAGTCTTCCTGCTATCTCTGCAGATGCATGAAAACTGCTCTCCTACTCAATCTTGAAAAAGTAAAGCTTCTCTTTTTGTACTTTGACTCACCAGTGTGATGTTACCACCACGGTAGCACTGAATATAAATATGAACAGATTGACTAAGAATATTTTTATAATATCGAAATGTAGACTTTAATAATTTTAGATGTTCTTTCTTTCATCCCTTCGTTTAACAGAATTGAGATGGTGCACCCTGTAAATGTTGCATTCACCTCCGTAATCTGCCTGCAATTAATATGGGATATGTTTTAATTCTTATTTATCTTTTCATATCTAAGTAATCTGTTCACAAATTTGAAGAAGAAACTTAGGTTAAGGTATTCTTAAATTACTGCATAGATCTCATTTTACAATACCTAATACCGTATTTATTTCAAATTGAATATAAACTGCTTAACTATGAACACCAGGGTAATTTGGGGAAAAGAAGAAATGGCCAGCCAAAATAAAAATATAAATCAGAATTCAAATTTGGGGCACAAACATCTGTAGTTTCCTCAGGATTTACTATCTCTTTTTTGTTAGGTCATTCTGCATCCAGTGCTGGATGCTGTAGTCCCAGTTTTGGAAATGAGGGAAATGTTTAGTAGCAATCTTTCACCTTGGTTCTCCTACGAAACTTACATTCAGTCCATACCCGTTGGGGTGCCCATTTTGCTTACTGATTTGGCACCTTCATTCCAGCATCTTCTTAGTGACTAAGAATAATTCAGCACCAGAGTACAAAACATCTTCCCATGCTCCTGCACATGGCCTGCTGAGACTGGATGAAAATTTCTTGAGAGTGCTAATGAAGGAAGAAAAATCCAGATTTTACTAGATAGAGTTGTTCAGTCCCTTTGTTTCACAGTACTCTCACATTTCAGAGCAAAATGAGAGAGGAGAGCCTCTCCTGATTAAAGATTTGTAGCTGATTTTTATCCAAAACATTCTTCTCAGGCTGCTTTTTACGTTGAAGAGATTTATTCAATGCTTAGACTGCTTCATCTTGTTCTACAAAGGTGTGATAGACTGAGCCTTCCAAATGGTCATAGCACAAACGAATGAGGAAATCTCTGTCCACTCTAATTAGAGAAGCATTTTTCTCTCAGGAAGAAACTGAAGAATGGATATCATAAAACACTGGATGTATAATCTCCCAAAGTCGCCGAATCTTTAGCAGTGTTTAGCTTGACACTGGACAAAAGCAAAGATGAACTGTGTCTAAGAGACCCAAAGCCTTATTTGCACCAAAATACTACTAGCAAGTTTGGCCAAGATCAGACAACGGAGGAGTCATCTAGCTTTTATCCCACGCACTTTGATGTCTTAGATAATAGCAAAGATTTTTTTTCTTAACCATCATATTGGTCTATCTGCCATGATCTAACTAACATTAAGTCTTTTCTGTGCACCACAAAAAGAGATAACCACAAAAAAGGGGCAACAGATGCAAAGACATTTAAACCTTGTAAACCACAAAGGGAACAAAGAAGATATTTAGTAATGCAAAGGTCTTCCTAAAGTTAATTCCTTTAAGTGACACAGAAAAAAATTGCTATTTCTTCAGAGAAATTATTTTTTATTATTTCAGATAAAATTATTATTATTTTATTATTTCAGATAAAATTCCTTAAGAGAGCTTGAGAAGAAAAAAAAATACTGCCACTGAAAAATGCAGAGGTTGAAAAACAGCTGAATTCAAAACTTTGGAAATCACAATTAATTTGGAAGAGATCTTAGTGGCATTTTTAAAACTTTCTTTCTAAATGTCTAGCGTCACCTTTCTGAATGGCAGTGTGATGTAAGTTGCACTTAGCTCACGCTTTTGGGGGTGGTAACTGCATCAGCTGGGTCCTTCCTCTGGAACAAACAAGCACAGTATTTTCAAAAATGCCATTCCATGCAAGGAGCCATTAGAATGGTCGTCAGCTCTTCCCAAGCCTTTGCATTCAAGGCTGCTAACATTTAGATGTTTTCTGAATATCAGACATTCTATTTTTTTCACACAGCCTTTTTTCAGCAGAAACCCATCTGCATTTTTGTGGTAACTACCTCTGAGATGAAGTACTGGTGAAGACTAAACTCTGGTAGTTTTAAAAATATTTTATGGCTTCCAGGCTCCACCCTAATCTATTCTTTGATCTTCATTCTATCTGGGAGGTATAAAACACCCTTATGTTCACTGGGGCTCTGCAGTATCTTAGCTAAAGAAAGTGTGCCGCTTTCATCCTGTGGTGAACATACCCAAGCACAGTTGAGAAAAAAGGGTATTTTTTAACGGAGCAGCGGCTGTCCTTAAATTCATTGTTCTTTACACTCAATGTTAAAAATACTAGAAATATAAGACATGTCCATTAAAGAAAAAAGGAGTTTAAATGAAAACTTTGAGAATAAGAAGTTATCAAAAATAGAGACTAGAGGTTTGAGAGGAATTTCAATGGTTTTTTTCTTCATTACCACTGCATGCCATGTCCTTTCAGAAATGCTGATTTTTGCTCCCTGGGCAGTGCAGTCAGAGCTTCTTTTTTACGATGAATGCAACATGACTGTAACCAGTCTCTAACTCTCGTTTTTAGACATTTATTGAGGGAGGGAAAAAAAAAAAGTAAGTAAGAAAGGAGGTGGCAAATGTACTAGGAGGCAGAGGAGAGAAATTGTGCATGTATGTGTGTGGGAGAGAAGAATGAGTTCAGAAGAAAAAAGTCAGCTTTAAATCTCCTTTCTGCCTTAGCCCAGATGTCTTTGCATCATCAGATTTTGGTGCAGCATCCAACATAAAAACTCATTTTCTGCTGGAAAGCTAATTTACAGGAATCATTTAAGAATGAACTTCTTTTAGTAGAAACTAAGTAACAATAAACTGAATCAGAAATTTCTGCTTCTGCAAGTAGTAGTTAGATTCAGGAAACTGAAAGAAGGAGAGTAGGATTTGAAACAATAAATAGATTTTTGTAAAAAAAGAGATAGAAAATAGAAAAAAAAAAAGAAGAGAGGAGGCTGACAAAGTGATTGAAAATATGTAACAGTGTATATAAAATATGATATAGTGATATATTCAATATACCAGAAAGATCCCACCTGACCCATTTCCCTTTCTCCTGCCACTCATTTGACATCAGAAAATACTGAGGGGCAGATGCATTGGCAAAAAAATTCCTAAGATTTTATTATTGAAAGGCATTTGAATCTTATGATTGGTAAATGATATTTTTTGAGATTATAAATTACTGCATCACTGTTACACCTCCTAAGAGCTGCAGAATAATCACAGTGTGCATAAACAGCCTAGCAACAACACCCATGAGATTTATGGTCATAAAACAATTTTACTTTGTTGCAGTATATTTACGTTTAAAAGATGCAGTTTAATTAATAATCACGACAAGGAACTGAGGAAAATAAGAAAGGTGACTGCCGACTGTGTTTTAGGTGCATTAATTGTAAAATAAGCCTGATACAAAAAAAAAAAAAAAAGAAAAAAAAGTGCTTTATTCTGCCTGGACAAATAAATTAAATCATTCATCATTTTTAGTCCTCAGTTATGAAAAAGATGACTTCATTCCAAAAAATAAGGGTAGAATTGGCAGATAAAAAAATTATCTTTCAGGAGAAGTAGCCTTCTAAATTAGATTGCCCCTTTATGAGTAAGCAGAAAAGATTACCATGAGACTAAGCAGATCTACAGAAAAAGGCTTGGAAAAACACATCTTTACTGCAGGAAAAATCTCAAAGACAGAAGTTAAAGACTTCTACTCTTTTAAGAGCTTCACATTCTAGAATTCAAGAATCTGGTTGTGGAGTCCTATTCCATTGAAACAAATGCAAGTGAGAAAATATCAAACCTAGTAGCAAAAGGAAAACGTGTTACATGGATGTTTCCAAAGATTCCAGAGAAAGCAAAGTACAAAATATTAGTACTGCAAGAACTACCAGCTCTGGGGATTTTGATAATACTTGACAAAAATGGATCTGACCCTAAAACTGTTTTTTAAGAACATTAAACTGAGAAAAGCACAGAAGCATGCTACCATCTATTCCCTTCTTACGTGGGGCTAAAACAGGACTTCGACCCATGAATTCCCAGGGTTAGCACAAAGTTTTCTCAAAAGTCTTTAACCGTTTAGACAAAAATCAAACCACAGCAAATGGTGGGCTTGCTGGTAGCAACGTTGTACTGGAACTCATTTGTTAAGCTACAATTTTATTTTTAAGAAAAGAAGACATGGGGAAGAGACACAGAAAAGAAAGGCAAAACACTGGATGCTTTCCATTTCTCTAAGTTAAGATCCAAATGTAACATCAAGATGATGCTAATATTATACAAGCTTGCTGCACTGCACCAAACTCACAGAACATACTGCACTACTTAAAACACTGCCACGCTCTCTCTACAAGCAGGCTGACATAAAAAAGCCTCCTAAGTTATTTCTAGCATTAAGCTGTTCATCAGTCAGAGAAGGCATTCATTTAATCATCTTAAAAGGGTGTAATATTTTGCTGTGTTATCCATTCATTGTTATATATACAACATTACGTGATCTGCAGAACAAAAATCCAAAACAATTGTGGTTTTCCACTGCACAGAAGCTTCCTTTTGTGAGCAAAAAGACAGTGCTTCTTCACCTGCATCATTGATGCTAGGCCCACAAGAACTTTCTATTACAGAGGATCACACAGTTTTACAAGATGTAGGATCAGTTGGGCAATAAATAGTATAAATGTCATGTTACACTGCAGGAACAGAAGAAAAAATGTGTTGAAATATTTATTATACATATATCAACCCTTGTGCAGTTAAAACATAGAAATCTGATTAATTCTACGAGACCATTAGTAACAGAACTCACAGAGAAGCTTCTTCGCAGAAGAAACACATAATATTTGCCTCACCCACCAGCATAAATTTTATAAACCATGGTAATCCCAGCATCTGATATTCAAATCCCAATCCAACATACTGGCAGAGGATGAAGGATATCAAGAAGGTATTCCCATGCCATATACACGCCCTACATTGCACCTGTGGGTTATCACAGCTTTTATCTACTCATTTGTCGTTATGTTTAGATTGTCCTGGCATTCTCCATATCCCTAATATGAGACAAACAGATCTCATCAGGTAGATTTTACATGTTAGCTGGCTAATGAACACCTCTAGAAAAGGGCCAGAGACTTTGGTTAGATAAACATTTACCTGTTGGGCACAAATATACGTCTGGGCATTGACAAACTTTCTTTCAGAGTATTAAAATGTTAAAGCTGTTTCTTACAAGGTTTTAGCTAGGTGTGTGTAGCCTTGTTTTAAAATGGAAGAGCATCACCCAAAGGATGCAAGGCAAGCTGTGCAAGCTGGCTGCACAGCCAGAGGCCATCTCCTGGCTCACTTTATTTACCAGTAAAGACACAAGAAGTTCAACCTACAAAGAGGCTGAGAAGTCACTTGTTATATAAAGAGAACAGGAGACTTTGACATGTAGACAATATCTAATACTTTTATGATGGCAAGTAGCCAGTCAGTTAGAAGTACCAAGATAATTTCAGCTGTTAACCTGTGGTCTGTGCTGCATAAAAGGAGTGAAAAAATCCCCAAGGTCTGTGCCTTTTAAAGCTGGGATACTCAGCTTTTGCACTCTGAGTCTTTATAGGGACATATCTTCTCATAATGTTCTACTTAGAGTAACCCTGCAAGTTTGTTTTTTTTTTCTTTCAAATAAACGCCCTCCAGTTTCCTCTTTTCCTTACTAACAACCAAGACTGTCAAGAATCACAGACACCCTCAGGAAAGGTAATGCAGACCACAGCAGATCTGCTCAAGGCAGCGTTTTTTCCACAGACTATCATAAATCTCCATTTTAAGATTTAAAACTGATGACAGATGCCAGGCCAGACCGCTCTCCCTCAGGTGCACTGGAGTAAGTGCCAGGGTCAGAGAATTTTGTGCTAGAAGCTGGACAAGGAGCGTGACCTAATTCTAGCACATGTACACTGCTCATGACAGAAGTACCTCCAGTGGTGTTACTAGCAGTGTCCCATATGGCCTATTTCTGTACTCATTTTGATACCAAAACACTGCTCATTACTTATACCCCACCATCAATCCAGTGGTTTTACTGGTTCTGTGACTTCTACCAGACGTATCTCTGTCAGGAAATCTAAGCATCAAATAAAATGGAATAACCTGCAGAGCACTAATGGCATTATTATATATAAGCCAAATTTGTTGCTAGTGATTTTCCATAACTAAAGACAATAAATGCCTTTCCTTCTTTGACAGTACATTGAATTTTTCTGCTTATAAATCCTTAACAGACGGTATACATGGACATTGGAAATATTCCACAGACTTTTCCAAGGCAATGAACTTGCACTCATAAAAGCCTTCTAGCACTCAGGGAAAGAGGAGACCTGGAGATACAGCAGAACAGTGAAAAAGAATAGCGGGGATTACAAACCAGAGAAATGTAAGATATAAAAGTAAGGGTGAAGGAAAAAAAGGTGAATAAAATGAGAATCCTGTGCTGGAGTTGTACTGAGGTATCTGCAAGTGTTAAATACTTGTCACTCACTTAGAAGAGGAGAAATAAGTCAAAAATATGTATCTACAGGAAGTGTATTTTTATATTTAAAACCATCTGTCTTACAAAAGTTCAGGTCGCATCATTGAGTTAGATAATTATAAGCCCTTCCAAAGACCCAGTTTTAGTAGAAAATGCTAACTTGGTATGAGTTCCTGGCCTGAAATAGCTGTAGGCTTTGCTAATCCGTGACAGAGGCAAAATGGATGTGGTCAAAAGTCCTTCCAGTTTCAGAAATGCCTGCTCCCTAAGGGAAGGTGGAGCTGCAATTGTAAGACTGCTCCAAGTCACCAGGATCCCCATAGCCATAGGATCCATGATTCAGAGAACAGTGACAGAGTGAACAACATCCCCTCGAGGATTTGGGTACTGAGGTTTACTTAACAACCAGTGAGACAAGAGTTTTACTCTACTTGATTGTGAGGTACTCACAGTTCCACTGCCCTCACTGCCGTGGCTGCTAGACCTTGCCATCCATTTCCAGCAGGAATATTGCTGCTGGCTCAGGAAAGTCAGAAAGTCGAGTTAATTCCTACCATGTCACTGCTCACCATGACCCATGTTGGTTGCTACAAGCCACGGTCCTTGGGTGTCCCCTGGCATCCATCTCCAGTTGGGTCTCTGTGAGATCTTTGGTCTCCAGGATCACTTCCATGATCTTTCTTCCAAGCAAGTTTTTCACCTTCATCTTTCCAGGCCCTCTTCTCTTTTTCAGAGACTTCTTGCTTTTAAAAAACTCTTCTTATTGACATCAGCTCTTCTTTCCAGCACTCCAGGTCCTGAGTTTTCCTGATCTAAACTGTCTACATGCTGAAGCATGTGATCAGATACCCAATCATTGTTTCCGGCTCATGTTTCTCTTAGTCAAAGAACTGAGGACAAGACACTCTTGTTTAGTCCAGGTGTTACCAAAGTTCACAAGCAACTTAACACTGGTTGCAGCCAGCAAGTAGCAGGTTTCTGCTCAGGAGTTCAGCGGCTCAACTTGGGACAGTCAGCCATGCACACGAGGGCACCCAATTAACTGCCCTCTCATGGCATTCACAGTTTGATCCATTTTTTCACCTATGACAGTTATTCCACCTCTTACCAGGCAATGCCACCTAAAAACTAGAAATACTGTATTTTGTAGCTGCAATACACACCTGAAAGAGTGTAAATGCCCGTTCTTGCTCCAAACTTTGATTTTAATGACGTTAGATGAACATTTCTCAGCTCAGTCAGGGACTACAGTAGTTCCTTCTCATATGGTAGTGAGCTTGCTTTACATGGTGATAGGAAGCCAGAAAGCAGAGAAGCTTCCCTTCTCCTTGCTGAGCCATGCCTACCAAGTGGTACTGGGCAATCTGCTGGGAGCTGGAAGATTTGGCTCACTAGGAAACTGAACCAACATTTGCTACTTGATGCCTGAGAAGCTCAGTGAGTTCAGATCAGATTATCAGTGCTCCAGAGGGTAAAGAAGGAGAAGCTTTGGATTCAAATGGCACTTAAATGCAAGCCATTTGATCACATCAAGAATCATAGAGCCTTTACCTTCACAGAAGTCAGCCTGCAGGTGCCCAAGAAATTCTGTAGTCCAAGACAGCAGAACTCGTACTGCCCTTCCTAGGTTAGGGAGGAGATGAACAGCAGTTTCCACATCACAGCTTTGTGCACTGGTTTCTGAATTCTGCGTGAGACACATTTAGATTCTGAGAAAATCCTTTTGGGTCCAGCCTTTTCTGTTTCAGTCAGATTCCTGGAACGTGCTTGGTACTATCATTAAAAAGTCTCAGCCGCAAAGCCAATGATTGATGTGATCAAGCAAGGCATCCATATGACTTGCCAGATATAATACTGTTATACATTCCTCACTCTTGCACAGATGCCAGCACAAGCCTGGCTTTCTCCTTTGCAATAACGTGGGAGAGACACGCAGCAGAAGTCACTTTACAGAGCTAAGGCAGCAACAGGAGTTGCTACCTATTAGGATACAGTGATGCATAGTGCAATAGGGTGAGATAAAGAGAGTATACAGTATCCAAAAGGATCTTGAATTATAGGGGTTTCTGTTTGGAAATAAAGGCTAAAAAGAAATTCTTACAAACTCTCATATTCTTCTTTCAAAAGATTCTGAAATGCTACAATAATTTTGCAGTATCCATTGCCAACCTTCCACAAGCATTATGCTCAGAGAGAAAATAATTCATGCTCAATCCTTATCCAAAGCAAGGCAACCCTGACAGGCCACAAAGAACTTGTCATGTCTTCTCATGGAGGCCAGTCGTTTAAACATCCTCCTACTTGTAAAATGGGCGGTGAGGTCAGCGAGCACTATCAATCTTCTCAGAGAACAATGAGCATTAATGGGATGCTTACTCTTGATGGTGAAGCTCAAAGTCTGCCCAAATGTGTCCTGTCTCAAGGTGCTCTGAACAAGGAGAGAAAAATACACCAGACATTTTTGACTGGTACTGGTGTCATGAAATGTTCCATCAAGGCTAATGACATAATCTTTTAAGGTGCCAAGGCAAACCAAACAAGAGTTAAACTTCCCTTTTTTTTCAGAATTTTTGTTGCTTGAAATGACAGGAGCAACACAGCCCTCGGATTCCACCACAATCATCCACTTTCAAGGCAGACATGTAGAGGACTAAAAGCTAATGCCACATATATATTACAAAGCATCAGTGCATACCTTCTATACATAGTTCAGATCGTAGTGCTGCTTTATCTCAAATGCTTAAGGCATCACACTAATTTTGACTAAAATATCAATGTTTTGGGAGCGCATAATAAATAATAAGCTTGTTACAACACTAAAGTTTAGCGCATGTTTTCTGTATTTTAAAATAAAGGGAGGAAATCGCAAAGTTAAAGATTTTCTGAATGGCTAATAGTCTTAAATATGAAACCGAAAATGCAATGTAAATAGTTATTATTTGCCTCTATGCATATATGTAGTCGTATTCTTTTTATGGCTTTTTAGAATGACAGCGTCAGTGTTCTACCTCAGTAAATTCTGTTCAAAGGGACTGGAGAGTGGATCCACTCTGAAGCTGCAGACAACTGTTAGGATTTCCCATAGTTCTGTATTATACCTCATATTTCTAGCATTTGCTGAAGACTGACACCAAGAGAAAGGCCAGGAGAAACGTAAACCATAAGCTAGCCAAACATAAAGTAGGTCCTTGTAATATGACAAGAGAAAGAGCAAGGTAGTTTTCCACTACAGATAATGCGAAATGTTATCAGGGGAAAATATTTAATACTGATGGTCTGTCAAATATTACTATTTTTATTACCATAACAGCATCAAAGTCAACATCAAGAGCCCATGTCCTTGTCTTACCACATTCAGTTCAAATATTCCTGTTATAAAGTTCTCAAGGCACCACAACACACCAAATGATGGAGAATATAATCAGGTCATATCCTCTACACAGTAGCCATCTGACTACTCATTCTTGTAAGACACAGAACAACACATCTGCATCAGATCTCACATTGCTGCATCTGCATGCTATACAGACAGATAGAAAAGGACAGACTAATACTGAGAAACAACTTCCTCCAGAGGAATAATCTTCATTCTTCTGTGCCAAAAAGTCACAAAAGATGACAGCTCTAGCACCTACCTTTAATGCAAGTTGCCTCATAGTAGGAGAAGTAGAATTGTTCAGCCTATAAAATGACACAACCAGTAACAATTGTACGATATCTGTGTAATCAGTATGCTTTATCTGCATAACACAAATCTAAGCAAACAATTTTGCTTTCCATATAAGTGATTGCAAAGGTGAGGTGGAATGACGATACAAAACACTTTTCCATTCCTGAGAGTAGCTGTGATGAGGAGGTATGGGGTGATAATTGTTTTATGACTTCTGAGCTCCCTACAGGGGAGATGTAAAAGGATGGAAAGAAGAAAAGGAAAGAAAATTAACTTTAAAATATCTCAGTACTGTTACAGTCCCATCATCTTCTTCTCATGCCTCTCATGTACATGTTGAAGTTTCTTCTGAAGAGACTTGGAAATCAATGCACTGCTTTTGCCAAAAATAGCACAAAAATTCCCACACAGGAGAGAGAGGGATTACTGAGCCTGAATAGAGAGATCTGCATGTTCGCATTATGGCTAATGACAACCAACTGCACAAATTGTGGCAATTTGCTCAGCCAATAGTGGCTGTTTCCAAGCGCAGTTTAAGTATACTGCACTTTCCCTAGGCAAATCTGTATGACACAAGCAGAAGCAGAGCTCAGGTGCTGATAACGCTCAAGTACAGCAAAAAGATTGTTGTTGGTAACAAGGTTGTAGCTGTGTATCTTTGCTTCTCCATCTCCTTGTCAGATTTAGGTGAACGCTAGTTTAGGAATATCTGAATGGGCTCTGATCATATCTTTCAGCTTCAACAAAAAATAACCAAAGCTATACGCATATCATGAAAAGCAAGCAGGTGGCAAGAATCTGCTCTCTCTAACTTGCATCTATCTTTTCAAGCACTACTAAAGCTTCACAACTGAAGTGTCAAAGAGGCTGATACAATCAATGGAGTAAGTGCCCTTAAAAATCCCTGAGAGAGGCCAGGTTTAGGCCTTATTTACACAGGCAAATTGAATACCTTCTTGTGGCCAACCACTGCCTTCTAAACTTGCGTTTGTAAATGTTGCTTGGCAAACAAATAAAATATGGTGCAAATATAAATTGAAATCAAGTTATTTATAATTAACAGCACATAGGGACAAATTTTCATTCTTGTTCCATGTTATTTGTGATTAATTAAACAACCTCCATAATATCAACATCCTGTGATCCTGGATCAGATGCTCAAAGTCACAAGTGCAAGGGTTACATTGTGAAGAAAAATATTTATTCCTGTACACTGACAATTGCATAGCATCCCTGTCCTGTCTGGGACTTTTTTTTTCAGAAGACTATAAAATAATTTGTGACAAAAAAAAAAAAAGTTTAAGTTATGTCTATAACATCTATAGGAAAGACAGACAAGAAGCCTGCAGCAGACAAAATGCATTTATAACTTCTTTCACATTTCTCAGTGTTCTTTTTTTCTTCCTACTTTTCTTTGAGGGCAAACAGTGGAATTATTAACATATTGTCTAAATTGACTTAGTTTTGCTAGTTAATATTTTATAATATACAAGAATCTATATTTGCATGGATTCCTCTCATAAGAGGCTTAAAACAAGTGATTCAGGCATCACTCTGACACTCTACCTGGATTTTTCCTCTGTACAGGTAAATATAGTCTGATGGTTTGTTTGGCTTCAACAGCATATCTTCTGGGGTTGACAAGAAAAGACATTATTTGAACTAGTGGAATTGATTTCAACTGGAACCAAAGCCAGTCTTACAAAAGCATGTAGTTGTTTTGCATGTCCATCCAAATGGTTACTTTGGTGCAGGAAACATGAGGGCTCAGACTAGCAAGAAAAAAAACCCAATAAAAGTCCAAAATCCATGGCTTCTTACATCTGAAAAAGGTCACTGAAAGCAAAGGGCAATACTTTCAGTAACAGTAGGTAATTTTGGAGCCTACATATTATCCTCATACAGCATTTAAAAAGACAAGGCAGGACTGCACATGGAAGTGCCTGAGGCACCGGGAGCCTCTATATGAGTTTCAGCTGTATCTAGGGACTGAAATCATATTAATTTCAGCTTGTTCAGACCTGTCAATGGACTGGTCATCCTCTGCAGTAACCAGTTGCTGAACCCCAGGAAATTTCCTGCTTTACCACAGATTATTGGTAAAATCATTTTTACTAGATTTTTTTGCACTGTTGTAAAGAAAGAGATGAATTCCACAGTTGCACTCTTTCTGTTACTGCCTGAATCCCTCTGCTGATATTTATTAGGTTTCTC
The DNA here is from genome assembly GCA_013397725.1 of Rhagologus leucostigma. Lineage (NCBI taxonomy): Eukaryota > Metazoa > Chordata > Aves > Passeriformes > Rhagologus > Rhagologus leucostigma. The sequence goes on from VZTD01004424.1 coordinate 181,122, forward strand.
TGTTTGAAAAGCTGCAGGTGGTAATAGAATATCCAGAAATTTAAGACATGTTCACAGTTTTATGTCGTGGAGTTCATAAAATATAATTACTGTGGGGTCACATGAACACTGTATTATGAAGGTGTGGAAACCAGTCTGATTTTATGAACTCCCTGTGCATACCTTTGTTAAATGACAGCTCATATTTAAATTTTTATAATAACCTGACATATCTATTATTATTTTTACTTCCATTTATATATGAAATCTAAGGCAGTGCTGGCATCACTAAGTAATGGATATTCTTCAATATTGAAAAATCTTCCATTTAGTGAGAACACCATCCAAGATGGTTAGGTCAGGAAAGCGAAGCTAGGGAGATTAAAAAGAAACAGTAAATCATTATGAGACAAGGAGCATCATTCCAGCTATCAAGATCCCCCACAGGACTAAACTAGAAAAGAAAGCTGAATTTTTTAAAGATAGACTCTATCTCTATGTGAGAGAAAGGAGGGGATTTCAGCATACACAGCAGCAAACTAGATCCTGTATCTATAGTTTCTTGTACTAATTGAAAGTTGTGACTTCCTGAAAAGGAGGTGCTGGATGGCTCCAGCATCTCAGGAAGCCATAGGAAAACCCAGGCCCCAGAATGGTACTGCTTTGGGCCAACAATGCACTCACAGGACCCCAGTTCACCCTATTCATTACACAGCCAAAATTACAGGGTCATGTTGAAGTCATTAGTAGACCACAAACACTTTTTTTGGTCAAAGAGAAAATAAGAAAGAAGGCTGGAACTGGAGTGTTCCCAAATTAAAGGAAGCTCAAGGAAAGTGTGGTTTTGTTTGCAGAGCACCATATGGCAGGAAAACATTCCTTTGCAACACCATTTATGATCACTAAATTAACTAGGGATGCATCGTGAAGGGGTGCAATTTGATATTCACACTCTTTTGTTATTGATGGCTGTTGGTTTGGAATACAATGTCCCACAGTCAGCCGCAGAATGTGTCCTGTTAAATTATTTATTTTTATCTAGCTCTTCATTGAGGGATTGCAGCAAACCATACACAAGGAAATAAGATACATGAGCAATTGTCACATCTGTATTCTTTTGAAATGAAATACATTTTATTATTCAGTGTATTTGTCATCCTCATCTCCTCTCTTAGCTCTAGAAATTCCAGCTGTATTGTAAATCACGTGTACAAACTCTGATATTCCCAGCATCTCAAAGTTTATATCTTCCATATGTCTTAGTGCATCCTGCATCATTTGAGGTTTGAAACATGCAGGAGAGAACCAATTTGTCTTTTCATTGAATCAAGCCCTTAAATAAAAAAGAAGGAAAGAAATGGAGAGCCACTGTGAAAAGGACAAGAAAATTCCAGGAAAAAGCATACACTAAGCAACGAATAATTTCATCTCAATAAATTATGTCTGTAAGGAACATGTCAAACTCACTATTTTCTCAAGGCAATAGTAAATTCTAATATTTCACTTATGTAATATTTTCTCCCCATTCTCCTATGCATTTAGGACAGACACTTTGTACAGTGTCAGCATAACATTGGGAGAAAGGAAAACACAAAACTGTACAGATCCTCAAGATTAGTCAGCCAGCTCCAGTATCTCATCTATTTACCTTTTTGTACTCTTCTACTATTTGTAAAGGCACACCCCCAGTTCTGTTGGTGATTGGATGCACAGTTCTTATTTGGGCAGGATGCTGGCAAGGACAATGCTATTCATGGTATCTGGTAAATGACATACTAAATCTATATAAATTGAGAATTGACATCTATACTATGGACTTCACCACTGCCTGACCCTGCCTTGCATGTCAAGTTTGACAATGTGGATGGAATAATTTACGTCAAAGTAAAAAGGCCATACTAGATGATCTAATAGTCATTTAGTGCCTGTTCTGTAACTTCCATTAGGAGCACAAAAACCCCTGAGTATGCTACCGAGCAAATTCACTGTTAGGAGCCATAGTTTCGTCATTATATAACAGGATCTGGCTTGAGAACTGAAGTGTGTATTTAAAGTGGTGGTTTAACTCAGTGACTGCAGAGATACTTTGCAGGAGACCAGGAAGGGGACCCTTTGATACCAGCTGGACCATTCACTCCGAAAGGAAGACAGTCCTGGAAAATACTTGACCCCTAAAATCCAAACCTCTGAACAAAACTATCCAACTAGGGGTCATATATGCAACCTGGAAGAGGTGACAGAGTCATGATAGGGAGGAGAGGCATCTCTAAGGACTCAATGGCGACTACTGAGCTTTTGGAAGTGGGGGCTGGGAGAGCGATTTACCTGCAGCAGCACTGGCTGCAGAGATTTCCTAGAATTATAGAATATAAGGCACTAGACCAGGTTGCTCAGAGCCCTGTCCAACCTGGCCCTAAACATTTCCAGGGATGAGGCATCCAGAACTGTTCTGGGCAACCTGTTTCGGTGCCTCACCACCCCGACAGTAAAGAACTTCTTAATCTAATTTAAACCTACTGTCTTTCACTTTGAAGCCACATCCCCCTTGTCCTGTCACTATGTGCCCTTCTAAACAGTTCCTCTCCATCTTTCTTATAGGCTCCCTTCACGTACTGGAAGGCAGCCATGAGGTCGCCCCAAATTCTTCTTTTCTCCAGGCTGAATAATCCCAATTCTCTCAACCTTTCCTCATAGGAGAAGTGCTTCATGCCCCTATTCATCTTGGTGTCCTCCACCAAGTCCTCCTCTGGACTTGCTTCAACACGTCCTGTGCTGGGGACCCCAGAGCTGGATGCAGCACTGCAGGTGGGGTCTCATCTGACTGAAGTAGAGAGGCAAAATCACCTCCCTTGACCTGCTGGTCTGTGCTTTTGGTGCAATCCAGGATATGATTGGATTTCTGGGCTGCAAATGCACATGGCCAGGTCATGGGCAAGCTCTCATCCACCAGCACCCCCAAGCCCTTGCAGAGCTGCTCTCAGTCTGTCCATCCTCCGGCCTGTGTTGATACCAGGGCTTTCCCCAGCCCAGGTGCAGAACCTTGTGCTTGGTTTTGTTAAACCTCATGAGATTCCCTTGGGCCCACTTCTCAATGTCCAGGTCAAGACGTCAAGCTAGGTAGCGAAATCCCCTTGCTATTTTTCAGAAGATCAAGAAAGAGATACAGAGATTGGCAAAATTGCATGAGAAAAACTGCCTTTAGAGAGAAAGTAGCTTAGAAAATCCTGTCTTCCCAGATCAGACTATAGTGAAAGGTTGTTTAGCCACTAACTGTCAGGCAGATTTGAGGTTATCAGAGGATAAGGAATTCTTGGGGGGGAAAAAAGGGTGATTCCTGGGCTTACAAGAATGTTAAAAGCAAACAAACAAGCAAACACACACATAAACCCCCTCATTTCCCAGTAGTTCCAGACTGATTATGAAGCTCCTGTTATACTGGAGAATGATATATTATTACATTAATTTGAAAATATTCTCTCTATTCACATTCTTAATCAAGCTGGACAAGCATCTCCCAGCTTTATTATTGTTCCACAGTTTGTCTAAAGATGAAGACTGCTAAATCCTGATTAAGTATACAGAAGAATGAACTACAGTTCAGGATGAGAGCAATTAGTGGACACTCCTTACACTGATCTGGCTGCAGCAGACTTTTTTTTACATCTTAAGATGACAAATGAACAGGAAAGCTAAAATTTCTTGAAGCTTTATCTTTTATACTTCGAAGTTTGTCTGCCAAATAATCTTTATCCCTCTACTGAACCATTTATTTCAGACAAAATAAGTTGCTGAACTATAATTTTCAAAACTATTGCTCATACTGCAGCATTTTACTCATCTTAGGAAGCAAAGAAATACTGGGCAGAGTGGTCATAAGCCAGCTGGAAGCTCTTCTTTAAGATGCCTTTCAAATGCCTTCATGACAGGGACCAAGAGAACCTCTTCTTGGTGTTGACAGTTGTGTACTCTGATTCCTTTGAAAGGGTTACAGCCTTAGTATATTTGAATCTACATACAAAATGAAGGTCTGCATTTCACCCATTATCAATTCTAGTAGCTGTGAACGGGAAATTAGACACAGACATCAAAAACCTTGAGAAATCACCTTCTACCCTTGGAAGAAAAGAAGAGAGATGTCTGTTAAGAGCAGGATATCTCTTAGTGTATAAACCCAGAATTTTCCACACATAAATCAGTTGACCTGACTGCAACAAGTACTTAAATAAGAGATTCATATTGACCATTTCTGAACAGGACTGTAACTGTTATCAACAGTGTTAAATAATACACATGAAGACTCCACCCTCTGTATTTCCCTCTGGGCACTGTAGTAGAACAGAGATCCATCTGCTCACAGATTTTGCCACACAAAGACCCCAGTGATGCCCACACTAAACCCCAGCAGGGAAATGAGATAATAGTGAGGAAGAAGATAACAAAACCTTGACTTTTTTCTCATTCATAAGATAAAATGCCAAATACTTGCTGAGGGATAGCAACAAAAGCTTTATTTTTCCATTTCACCTTCTATATATTATGGCAGAAAGCAAAAGAAAATCTCTCCCAGCAGAAAAATTGTAATGACTGTTTTACAAGTCTCTCTTAAAGGTCAGTGGTAGTCAGAGACTATAGTATAACAAGGCTCAAACCTCACTGAAATAATTTTAGACATCAGATATTGCTATACATGGCTGGAAAGCCCTCGGCTGTAAAAGTTACATATCATCTACTTATTGTTACCAAGATGAAGTTTGCAAAGGACTCAAAACCTAGAAAGACAAGTGAAAGACAAAATTAAACTTTTTCAAGCTGCTTGAACTTCTTGATTTGTTTTTCTTTTGCTTCATAACAAAATTTGAAATGTTGCACCAATGAGAAAAGGCTGGGACTGAGGGTAAAAAGTAGAAAGCATATACTATACATTTATTGGGTCACCCCAAGCGGAGATGCTATGCATACTGGAGGCATATAGAAAGAGACAGGCTGTTCAAAAGACTAGATTAAAGCCCTAGAGTGGGAAATCTGTCTTAAATAGTCAAGCGAAGATCCAGCCATAAATGTTATGACCTGTAGGAGGATATGCTGGTGCTTAGGGCAGCAAGAAGGGGCCTTGGCAAACACTACCCCAGCAACAGCAAGCAAACAGGCATGTCTACATGGCAGCATTCTGATATAAGAAGCAGTGCAGTCACGGTAATGTTAACTTCTCCCAGATAATTTTCTTGCAGCAAAATTAAAAAATCTCAAGAGCCCACATTGCCACCTCAACCACACAGCTCAAAAGGAGCCTTTGAACATTGTATCGCAACTTGCCAGATTCTTATGGTACACCTACACTGCTAAACCTCAGACGTTTTCCCACTGCTTATTTGATATTTCATCTTGCAACTGAATCCTGGATTTACTATCCTCTCTAAAAAAATCCTAGTTACTCTTCTGTGGACACTTTATAAAGTGCAGTCTGTGCCAAAAGGCAGTAGAAACAAATACCATGTGATAGGCATCAACTATGTCCCAAGTTCTGCAGGGTTAAGCATGCGCTCCTCAGCCAGGAATTGCAGCAGCCTGAGTATCACACATCAAAATGCTGCTCTGAAAGGCAGCCACACGTTCCCCACGCAGGGCCCGAGAAGGACCAATAACAGGTACCATACGGTTGCCAGCCACCCAGCCAGCCAGCTCTGGAGAAGCTAATCCTAAAAAAAGTGGTTATCAAGATCCTTGGTTTTCTTTTAGTTAACAGTAGATGTAACCTTGGTGTCTAAAAAGATGCATAAAAAGTCTTGGAACCAGCACTTTGAGGATGTAGACCCTTGCCACAGAAGGAAAAAGAGAAAAGAAGAGGGTTTTACCCTATAACAAAGGGAGCACCTTGCCAATAAGATTAAAATCAGCTCTGCACCCCAAAAAATGAATTGAAAGTCCTTTAATTCTGCTGCCAAATTATGTAGGAGGATTAAGAAACTTACAGGCTAGAAGATGTTATTTCTTGGAAAATGTTTTTCTTTGCTTAGTTCTCATTTTGCTTATTTGATGGACTTTATAACCAAGCTGGGCAGGCCTGGATAGAAGTTATTTAGGGGTCCTGCTGACTCAGATGCTTGGGGGCCTAAATATGCTGCAGTAGTTTTGATGAGCCTGAGTAGGGCTTAGAAGGGTGGAGTATTCCCAACGAAATCCTCAGAAGTTGGTGGCTACTACCCTGTAGGCTGTGTATGGACGTTCTTTGTGACATCTCCTTTGCCTGACTCCTCATTTTTCACATCAAGGGACTTACATTTGCAGCCTTTAGGCTATTAAACTAATTAAAATACACAATGTTCAAGATGTAAAGGCTGCTGATCTGGCTTCTGTAAAGATGTCAAAAAGAAAAAATTACCTTTCCCCTGAGTCTGAATAAAATCAAATTATACACAGAGTAGATTAGATTAGAGAAGATCTGTTTCTTAAAGTATCTTATCTGTTCTCTTCTCATGCTATTCAGTCAAAGCAGGCAGATTCACTGAATGCTGTTTATATCTCTGAGCCTCATGCTTGCACAGGGATCAAATTCTGATCCTGTAAATATTTTACTCGTTCCCATAATGATATGTATAATCTTCATCTGACTCCAAAGCAGCGGATTTTAGCAAAAAGAGCAAGTAAACTGGGATGGATGTATAAGTGCATTAATGGCTCCTGCTAAGTCTCAGTGATCCTCTTACAGGTACACAGGCTATAATGGATCACAAGTAGATGAGGTAATGCAAAGTGCTTGCTGCATGGCTCACCCTCATGGCAGAACAGAAACAGTGCTTGCTGACAAGATCAGGGAGTTGAGCTTTTCTCAAAAATGGCTTAGTGGTTCAGAAGCTGCCGTGGTTCTAGTGGGCATGAGTGAGATGAAAGCTCATGTTCAGAGGAGCTCAGCGCTTGAGGACTCCTTCAAAAGGAAACGTGAGAAAGCACCTAGACCTGTTCCCAGCCCAAAGGCAGTAGCAGCTACACTTCCACATCATGTGAGAACCACTCGGTTTCTGGGAAGAGGCAGTGCATTTTATCTCTCACCTGATAGTCAGAAGTCAGAAGAGTCAGAAGTCTCAGGCGAGCTTTTAGCGTCACGCCTCAGGGTGAAGGGTGCACGTGGGTTCACTGCTTTTTTCTGAATATATGGGTTGACATTACCGCAAACTAAGCACCCCTTGTATCATTAAACAGTCACTGCTGTTGCAACAGTTGTTCTGTGCATGTTGTCCTCTCTCTTACTATTCTCTTCTCTTGCATATCTGGGGTTATTTTTCTAGATGTGTTTTCATCTGGTGGAAATGCAGCACAGGAAGTTATGAAACTCTTGAATAAGACATTCTCATGCCACTGGAAAGAGCAAACCCAAGAATATTAAAGAAAAATTAGTTTCTTCTTGCCCTTTTGATAGGGAACATCTCCCAAGAAGTGAAAGTCTAGACAAGTGTTATTGTGTTATCTCCTACTTAAGCGGCAGCTTACAAGCCATCTCAAACCGCCTGTAAATTGAAAATATTACAAGTAATCACAGTGTCATTAGTTTTCCATGTAACAATTTGCCACTTTTTTTATATTTTGTCCACACACACACAGAGCTTCCTGCATTCTCCAGGGTTCACTTAGTTCTTTTAAACTTTCTGGTTAACTAGACAGGCATTTGAGTACAAAATAAAAACAATAGATGTTAAACAATTGGGACTCAATTTTTTTAGTTCCTTTAGAAATTGTTATCTTGCCTTAGCTTCATAAGATGTGTTTTTATCATTCTACTACACCGAGCATGTTTGCTTGGAGACAGCCATTGTTATTGAGCTTTCTTTCATTAATTTCTGAAAAATAAATGTATTTAATATTCTTTGTAAGTATTTCTAAAATTATTAGCTGTGTTTAGGACGTGTTTTTTTAAAGAAGATCTTTCAGTAAAAATAAGTTCAAATGCATAACATTGAAAGGTACCCCTATTTTCTCATACATAGAAAAACTCACATATAAAAATGTCACAGCTTTTAAGTGTACTATCTTCCAGATAGCAGGCTTCTAATTAGGTAATATTTGCTAAGCATGTCTAAGACCTTTCAGAGCTATAAACAAAACCTTTACTGCTGTGGGACCAAACGTTTTACTCTCACTTATGAAATTTGCACATCATTTGAAAATGCAGTGGGTGGCTGCATATTTTGTACTGAAAAGGACAGAGTACCACAAATTGCCAGAAGGAAGCAAATTATTTGTAGCAGTGTGTATTTATTCAAGGTCAGCCACCTGGAGCAGTTGAGAGGTTAAGAAAACTGATGTCCCCGACAGGGGCATATTAGTGAACATTCAAGAGTCTTTAAGTATAACTCATCTGCTTCCCCTGAATCCTGCCTTATCAGCTCCATAGCTGCTGGATGCTCACGAAACACTCATCTAACTTCTATGTAAACAGTGCTCACGGCTGCTGCTTGTGTTTGTGTTTTGGAACTTTTTACTCTATAATAGGGAAAAAGGAACTTTGATAATAGAACCATTTTCCTCTGTGATGGGGAAAAGAGTAAAAATGTAGGAAAAGAGAAGAAACTCCACGCATAAAGGACAGAAAGATGGAAGAAAGGCATAAATGTCAGAAATGGCATTTAGTTGTATTCTGAGGAGTCATGAGCATCTGATGTTAGCTCAGAGACAAACAATCATCTCAAGGCTACCTTCTTAGTCAGCAATACTTTGCACCTTGCACAGGCTTTGTTTTAAGAACAGTGAAATCAGCTAATTGCAAGATAAATTTGAGTGGTGAGGATGAATAAATGTCTGATTTCCTCAGTTAACACCATATTTCCTTGAATTTATCTAGTCTATATATGTATATCAGAACAGCATAGATTGATGAGACCCTTTCTTCTTCTTCTTAGTCCCTCTTAGTGTAAAATTCGTTTGAATGCCAAAGGAAAATTTGTTTGGATTTCTGCAAATGTGAGAAAGGAAACTACAGAAAGCCATGTAATTATAACAGTAGCATCTAAAACACTGAAAAAAATAATATGCTTCATCAACCTGAATCCAAGAAAAGGAAAGGAAACCTCAGCCTTAAAGAAGTGGCATTACAGTAACTTGTAGAGACCTCTGCAATGGTATGGAATAGTATCAGGCTCCTGTGAAGGCTGAACATATGCAATACACGATAGCAGTCCATTCCAACTCACCTCAAAGCTCAAAATCATCTCATAAAATAGCATTAGCATTTCTGCAGACAAACCTGGCAGGCAACTTGATAAACATTTTCACTGGCGCAAAAACATTTTCAGCAAATTGCTACATGTTCCTCAAAACATTTCTTTCATTAGAAAGCAGAAAATTTGAAGTATTTTTCTCTTGAAGATAATATTGCATAAGACTCTATTTGCAATCCTCTCTGAATCCTGCCTGCAGGGTGAAAGCCCACAGTGCTAAGGCGTCAGATGTCCAGTGTCACGCAACGTACTTTTAAATAAACTAAGCCTTGGGACAGCTTAAAACTACAGAGCAACAGAATCAATGAGAAGAAAGCTGATTTATTCTGACTGTAAAGCAGGAATAAGTTGACCTATCATAGTGAGTGACTGATCCCTTCTGGTTTCCTTTGGAGCACCTTCTTTCCTTTGATGTTCAGATGCCAACTATGATCATCTCTATTAGTATGAAAATTTCACTCTCTTCAGAAAGCCTAATACACAGACTAGAAAATTTCTCACTGTATTACTTATTTTTAATAAATTTCTTTTTATAAAATATATCTTGAAAGCAACAGACAAGGCACACTGTCCTTGTGTAAAGCCTCTGCTCAAGTACTCCCTTAAAAGCAGTCTTCTATTGCAGCCTCCAAGTAACTAAATATATTAATAAAGAAAAATCAAGTAGCACAATGTAACAATCCAGTAATTTCATTTTACTGGCTAGATCATTCGTGTGTACTGTGCTTACATATTGAAGTTCCTAAACTACAGAGACACTTCCCAGCTGCTTCTGTTTGCAGTCTTATCTGATTCAAAAGGTGCCCCAAGACGTGTCCCTGGGCTCTGACAGGCAGACCACTTCAGCTCCTGCAGTACACTCAACTCTGTGCTGGCTCAAAGCGGCAGAAAATGGGCAACAACGTTGCTGGATGTGCAACCAAACACAGTCTTCCCTTCAGAGCTGTATGGGGAAGGTACTGCTGCTGCCTTCTCCTCCTCTTGCTGTTTAGAGGGTGCGTACGCGTTTTTCTTTTCCCCTCCCCACTCCTGCTTTGGCACTTTTTCAATTTTTGAATAGTTTGACCCAGGCTCCGGTCAATCTAAGCCACCTGAGTCCTTTGCACTGCCCTCCCCAGTCCTCCTGCACAACAAAGAGGCGGAAGAGCCAGCAGCAGTACAGGAGCTCTGAAACACAGACACACCAGTGATGAAAAAAGACCCTCAGATTAAATGCTGATTTATATTCCTGTAGTAATAAGGGGCTAATTTAGACGAGCTCTCATTTCTCTTCATTATGTCACAATTTCCTTCATAGGTGTACATTTCTTTCTCTCTGGCCCTGCAAAGGAAGTCAGACCTGTACAGCAAAAAGTCACTGTATGCACCTGAACTTTTTAAGGACCTTGCATTCTGGAAAGTCAGATTTTTCTCTATCTGCATCTAAGTCTATTTATAAGCTCTGGAGTTTTTTCATATTAATAATATTATAAAGACTCCATGGCATGAGTTAAAAACATTTTAACATTTTCTTAGCATCAGTTTTGTAAGAAAATAGGAGATAATCAAGTGCCCAAACACTCTTAGGGAAGTAATTTTGAAAGTATACTACAAAAGAATTCCCTATCTCCACATCAGGCATTAATGCCTTATGAAAATCAAACTAAATCTATATATCAGACTCTACGCAAAGATCTGAAATCTGTCTTTGTCAAACACTAAGTTTAGTGTTTGTGGCTTAGGTTTAACTTTGACAGGCAGGGATTCCATAAGGAACATTTGTCAGCCATTATGCGTTTGTTATAATATTCTTAATTTGAATTTGTATTTACTTAAAACTGTTTTTTGGTTTTTAGGTAACAACTATCAAATACAACTTGCCAGAGTAAAATGACACTCTTTAAAAAACTATTGTGCATCCTCACTTTGTAAACCCCTGTCTGACCTACTGCCTCAGCAACAAACTGTACAAAGGTAAACAAGATTTACCACTTAAAGGGTCAGTTTTGAACTTTACCCACTGAAGGTAAAATGTTACTTGAACTCCTCACATGGGTGCTACTGAACTAGAAGAACAGTTTCCTGGCTTAGGCTGGATTACCACCTAACTTAGCTTACGTGTTTAAAATTAAGGCCTTCACATTTTTGAGTCAGATATTAATTATTCATTTGGTAAAATACAGGTGTCTATTTTAATATGACAAGTACCACCTGCTAGAGTTGCCTTTTCCTCTTTAATGACTGTTAAAATGGCTTAGGAGAAACAGCTCACATTCAGTCTTCCAGAATTCAAAAATCAAGCAAAATGGATTCCACTCATAGGCCTTATGTTTTCTTGAAGCTGTAGAATAAACTCACATAGCAAAACATTTCCTCTTTGTTTCACCAAGATTTCAGCTTATCTACATTGGAATTTAAAATGCACAAGACCAAAATAAATGTCTCAAGTGCCTCCCTCACTCTTGTTATATCAATAGAAAAAAATATTTTCAGAAATTTTTACCTATTTTGAATGATGTCCTTCTATGGATAGGCTTCTTCAGGAAACCAATAAACACTCGATTTTCTCACCATTTTGGTAAAATAAGAGGAAAAGCACAAGTCCCATGGAGTTCAGTTTTTATGCAACACCAGATATGTTTCATTTTTACAATCCACATGGGCTTGTTTGAAGTAATTTCTTGAAAACACTTTGATATTGTTGCTAAGTTTTCAGATCACACAAAGAAAATCATGAAATATTTTATATACCCCACGAGAACAAAACAGCTATATGTATGTTTACTTAAATGTACTTATTTAGTGTTCTCTTGTACATGTGGATCTAAAGCACCTAGAAAACCATCTGGGAACCAAGGGCATGAAAAATTTAGGCATCATACTCATTTTCTACTGAACACAGACATCAACAGGCTTTGAATAAATAAGTAGAGCTGAGAATCTTCTTTCTTAGAGCTAGACCAGAATAATGATTGTTTGTTATTTTAGAAAAAATCCCCAGTCTTAAGAAAAATCAAGTTCTTGTCTGAAAAAGTGATACTGTCAACTACAGCAAGAACAGATGCATCAATACAGGTGATACTGTTGCCTTTCCCTAGGCTTGAAATTAAAAGCCAAACACGGTTAGAGGGGAAAAAAGGGTTTCACCTTGGTATTTCTTTAAGGATCCTCAGGTGCATCACATCCAGGTAGAATGCACCGAGATGCACCCCAGAATGCACACTGAAAATGCACACACATGATAATTCGCGTATACAGTTATAGACCTTGCACATTAGCATATCTATCAAAGATTCCCCAATGAGAGGCTCAAGAGAAGCCCCCATCCTGAGGAATGTTCCCCCTGGATGGGCCTATCTTGGTTTACAGAATGTGTTCTGGAGAGGACCTTGGTGTCTGGGGCTTTTTGACCCAACTTCGAGGTTTCCAAGATGTTTAGTCTCTTGGCCTAAGGGAACTTTGGGTCTAAGCTAGTTATCAGACTTGGGGAATTACAAGTATGTGGGCTAAAAGCACTAAGGATACATGCAAAGCTGTATAAAAGGGTATATGAAAGGGTATATAAGAGTGGTATATATAAAAAGCAAAAAATCATCATGGCACCAATACATTATAGGCAGAAATGCAAAAACCTCCCCAGAAGCACGGATAATCTATCTCAGCAACGCCTCAGATAAAATATTTCTGAGAACAGAGATAAAATCGTTCACCACATCAGTGTTATCCTTGGCCTCAGCACGTGACAGTAAAAGCAGAGTTTTATACATCCATAACCAAAGCGTACCAATTATGGTCCGAGTTTAAAAATTCAGGAATGACTAAATAAGGGAAATAAAAAAAACCAACTCTGTTGCAAATGCATTCTTGAAAACATCGGATTTTCAGTGTGAATTAGTTAATCCTAAAGTTTTGATATAATCAAAACAGAGTTGTAGCCAAGTCTAAAAGTCCCCTATCTGTTTTCAGGAAGCTGTTCACTTTCTGACCCACCATATGAATGACAGTTTCAGTGCTGTTGCTCCCTGTCCAGACGCTAAGCAAAACTGGCAATTTTCAGTCTGGCTCAACTCATCAAGCACTATCCTGCAAGACACAAGACAAATATCACAGAGTACATCTGCTCTGCACACACTTCTCTTTCTGCCTAGATATTACAGTAATGCAACACCTGAAGGAGTTCCTGAGAGGAGTCTGAGTGTTTCCCAGGTTGGTCAATACAGCATCAGGAGTCCTCTCCACGTTGCCATACGTTCAGAAAACCATAGGCAAATGTCCATTACATAAATACAGATCAGACCTACAGTGCACAAGCACAGTCTTCCCTTCCTGGGATGCCTGCCTATGCACTCAATAGGCTGTTTGAATTGGGATGTAGTAAAATTGATGCATTTTTTTCAGTATCAGACATTCTACTTGTGCCCAGATCAGCTAAATGGCACACCCATAGTTACTGTTATCCCAGACTAAACAGGCTCATTCTGCAAAGGACTACCATACGCTCTGGAACTTATGGCACCTGTATATTTTCAGTTCTCTGCAGTGCTAAAATGGACCTTGATATAATTTTACACTGTTTAAAGCTACAGCATAACTTATGCTGTCTATAACTGCTGGGGATCTCATCCTTTCCACCCAGGAAGGGGAAGAAAGGACCATAGAGTTTTTTCTCTAGGAGTCCCATACGGTACCCTTCACAATCTTGTTCTGGTGATAAAATCTGGTGCAGAGCTCGTGAAGGTACTAGGCAAAAATCTCTCCTGAAAGATTCAGCTCCAAAATACATATTTTATAATTTTAACTACATTCTTCTGAAGTAGGTATCAGGTAGAGAAAAAAATTGAAATATTGTGGGTTTACATAAGACACGTGCAGCACATGGAAGCTTGTGAATTAATAGAAAAAAGCAAGAAACTACTTATTCCAAAACAGAAAGTTTATTTAAAAAAAAATAAAAAATAATAAAAAACTTGGAGTATGCCATATCTTTGGTATTGTTGAACCTCATCAGAGAGCGACACTCCATAAAAATAAATTTACAGATTATCTATGGGGAAAAAAACCCATAATATTTGAATCTTTAGTAAGGATATTAAAAGAAAGGAGATGTAAGCAATCTCACAATCTTACTGAAGAAAAGGAAGGCATATGTAACTTTCAACTCAGCTGTTCCTGAATTTTGAAGAAAATAAAAAAATAAAGGTATTTACTGATACTGAATTTAAAGTCAGTAAAGTCAAAGATGATTTGTTTCAGGGTTTTTTTGATGAATGAATCACTTCCTATCCTTTTAAAACAACTTCTTTAGCAATTGGTGTGTGTCTTTCTTCAGCACTTGAGTGCAACTACCTTTGAATCATCAAATTCAATTACTGGCGACATGTTACCTAAAGAGAAAAGCTTAATCAGATAAAGAGGGTAAGATGGAGCACAAAGTGGCTTAGAGTGAAAAATAACTAAATGCATTTACTATAAAATAGCTGCTTCTCTTGTGGAGGAAGTCAGTGTCCTACAAGTGTTTGAAGATTACTAAAGACATTTTTGGTACAAGAGTTAATTTAAGACACAAAGAAAAAAATTTAAATTAAATGTTACGATTAAATCAGAAAGAATCACATGTATGTACCTTTCCAGAAAAAAACACCCTGCATTCGGTCATAAAGTAGTCTGGCAAGAGAAAAGGTAAAAACCTCTTTTTCTAGGGGTTTGAAAATAGAAGTCAGTATTATTTCATTAAAAAGAAATAATAAAGTAATTCCTTACAGAAATACAGGAAATGATCTTGTGTTTCCAGGAGACAAGCGTGATAGAGCCTCCTATCCTTGCAGTCATGGTGGTGTGTGCTGCGACCACCTTCTCCTACCAGCACTATTTGATAAGTGCAGAAATACCAGAGATTGGTGCAAGTCATACTTTTATCACCTCTACACTTCTTCCAGCAATACTGGTGCCCGAAATGACAGTGCTTACTGCTTCCTTCTATGCCAGACCCACGTGAGGATACCTAAAGACACTGCTTGTGTAAGGAACCACTTTGCTCTGGCTTCACATCAACACAGCACGAGAGAGCACAGCACGATGCTCTCAGCATGGTAGGCAATGCCCTACCTTAACACTCATATCAGGACCTAAACGTGCCTCTTTGCAATCTTTTTATTAAACAACATGATCATCATTGCACAGGTTGCCTAGATACAGTCTCCCATAACTGTATGACACGGAAGGAGGTCAGTTGAGTGATCAGGACTGTTATTTGTCTTTTAATCTCCTGTCAGACAACACAAAATTGCAATATATAAGCTAATAGATCCTTCAAACTTCATATATATGCCCCAGCTATCTCATAAGATGGTAAATTATATGGTATCCATTCAATGATTTACTTGACAAAAACACTAAGCTTTTAACAGTTTTGATAGAGATTAATGTGAAAAATTTTAGTATTTCTGAAAAGATGCTCTGTTCAAGACTGTAATCTTAGTGTTATCTGCAGACCACAGAAGCAGTAAAGGCCAGTAGAATGTTATCTGTTCTGTTTCTTCTTTCCCTGTAAGTCCAAAGTGTTTTGGTATAAAGATCATGCAGACTTTATTACTTTTTCCATAATTACAAAATGACTTTATGTTAGGTAACTGTGCAGCAAACATTTTTACCTTCTATACTTATTTATTTATATAGAAGTCAACAGCTGAAAACGGTTGCTCTGATTCTCTCATGGTGCTTTGGAGTGAGTGCATGAACAAATGTCTGAGCTGCTCCCTTACAGAGCAGAAGCGAGAACTTGGCTGTTGGAGCTCACGGCACATGGTCCAGCAGAGCAGATGTGCCAAGCACGGAAGTCACCAACCCAGAAGGACTTTCCCTATGCCCAGTATGCAGAACTAAGAAGAAACTAAGCTTGCAAGTGCATAGAAATAGGACTGCTGGAAGTTTTTGCTTCAACAATTTGCATGCTAAACTGTGCTAAACTTCCAGCTTGCACTGTGGTTTCTAGTAATGTTTTCCTAAGTTATCCCTCCAGGAGTATTTGAAGTCCTCCACTGTCACAGAATTACTCTGTTGATTGCTGTCAGCACTGCTACCAGCCTTGTTTCATCGCCAGATTTTGAATCCTTCAAAATATCTTCTGAGATGATGAAAATCATGTGGAAGAACAAACTGAGAAACACTATCTGAATGCACAGGTAAGTGTTTTCCCAGAATCAATTTATTTCCAAACTTCCTGGAACTGCTTCCAGACCTGGTATACATGTCCATCTTTTTCCAGAGATAAGTGGATGCTTCCAGTATCACATATAAGGAAAACAAATGAGCACAAAAGGATTAGGAAATGGACAGAACCACTTTCACATTACTGATGGGTTTTTCTACTCTTTTTAATGCCTCCTGTCAAAGTGTCACAAAATTATTATTGTAAATCTCTTGTCTCTCTCCTTTCTCCCTGCCATTTACACATCACCATCTTGCATACATAAACCTGTACAGATCAGCCAATCTGCACCAATTACTGTCCAAGCCTGATCTTTCAAAATCTAGTAGATCCCATTCTATTTAACATTTGGTTTCTTCAACACACATTTTTAACACCAAAGAAATACTATTTTTGAAAAACTGTGATATCATTCAAGTATTATGGAAAATACAAAAGGACCTCGAGAAGCTAAAACATCCTGTGAAGAAAGAAAGGTAAATTCCAGTTAAGAAAAAATTGAGAAAAATAGAATGTCTTATAGAAAATAACCCAGCAGAAGTGTTCAACAATACAGTTCTGACACTTTCTGCTTAACCAGATAATGTGCTTTACCAGATGCTGGGAATAATGCTTCCATCCTATACCTGAGGTAGCCAAGGTATTAAATTATTATGATAAAACAAAGAGTGAAGGAAAATGTGGGTAGTAGGAGATACACAGGCCGTCTGTGGTGTTATGTGCCTGGTTACAGGATGAAGGTCAGAGTCTGAGGAAGGCCAGGGAATGTTTTTGTTGTGGTGGGATTCTTCCACCTACCTCTTTTAAAATTGTTCCCCATCGTAATCAACCAGTTATTTCATTTTCTTTGTTGGTTTCTTTTCTGTATTTGGGTAAACTTGTGACAGACTCTGCTCCCATGCAAGAGAATAAAAGCGGAAATCTCCCATTACCACCTTAATGCCAATGTCTGTTCCTTGCATTTACCTTCTCTGGGGTCTAGTGAAGAAAAACAGTGATGCAAACACACCCTCATCCTCTCTGGAGATGATAAGAAACCTCTGGGCTTATGTGATAAAATGTTTTTCTTCTACTCTGAGATTGTGTTTGCTTAAAAGAAAAATTAAAAAAAATACAGCCCCAAAACACCCAAGCCCACATTTTTTGAAATACCTCCTTTTTTTTTTGGTTGGGTTTTAGGGAGGTTGGTGGAGGTCATGTTTATGGCTGCACCATTTAAAGAGAATCTAAGAAGGTGTAAATCTGATGTATACAAGACACTGGAAGTGAGACAGAGGATAAGCATACACTTAGAATTTTGCTGAGCTGATAGTCCGTCCCGGGCTAAGAAACAACTCAAATGCCCTGTGGACTGTGTGTTTATATAGGCTATCACTGTTTCAGTCAAAGCTCAATTTTAGGAAGCATTAACCCCTAGTGTAAGGAGAAAAAAGATCTGTTTTGCTACTTCCTTCAGTTGTTAATAATTATCATAATTCCAAGCAAGCTCCCAATTAGTGTGAGCTAAATATTCAACCCGTCCCTTCATAGTTGCCTAAATGAGAATCTCTTAGTCTAAATAAACATAATATTTAGCTTCATTTAAACACAGACGAGATTCAGTGCTTACTTTTAAAATTATTCCTAGAGATACTGTTCAAGTACTTCATGCCTGATCTTTATCTGGCTGTTACATTCATCTAAAAGAGGTAGGTGTTTTAAAAATAAAAAGGTCTCTCTTTCATGGGTTCTTGTTTAATTTTTTTTTAATAAAGTGTTACAGGCAGACTGTGGAGAGCTTTTAAACTGATTATATAACCCACAGAAAGATCCGTTCCCTCCTTAGTCATCACTAACACTATTAAGCGAGCAGCTGCAATCCACACACCCATTTTTGCTTTTATCATGAAAACAGAATGAAATTTATCAGTTATCAAACACAATGCCTTCTCTGTATGAATAAATTATCTTGTGGTTATAACTTACAAAATGTTCCCATCTATATTCATACCAAATGCATCAAGTCATTCCTATGACAGAACGCTACAAAAATTATCTGAACTGTCAGGAAGCTGAAATCACTTATTGTATAAAAATTATTCCAATTTTTACCAACTCAAAACAGAGGCAAAAAGGGGGAAAAGAGAAGCCTTTCAAGATATTGGTCATATATAGTTCAGAGTGAATCATCACTGACTAAATCATGTTTGTTCTTTCTAAGGAACCACTGATTTACATCTTAACGACACTTGACAGAGAAGTCATGATCCCTTCTTTCAAACAATTCTCCCCTCCCCCAAAAGCACTGTATAAAATTTTGAAAGTATCAATAGCTTTAACACAAATAAATTTACAGTAACAAATATCTTCTTACATTTTGCACTCAGATAATGTCATCCACCCTAAAATGATGGAAAGACTGAATGATTAAAGTCACATATGATTATTAAGACATTTTTGCTTGTCTCTGACAAGCTACACTCCAGCCTAAAGGAGCTCCATGGATGAAGAAGGGGTATACAGAGCTCACTGATAGATCTGGAAACTAGAAGAGGTCTTTAACCTCTTTTTTATGATTCTGCAATTCAAATCTGGTCAAGTGTGCTTGATAAATACTTACATAACTGAAAAGAATGTCTAAATCTACAAAAGAAAAGCAACACATTTTTTTCTGTCCATTTTAGTGATTATGAAGCTAGTTCAAGGTTTATGTTCACACAGCGGAGTGTGAGTCTTTTCAAAAAGACTTCATGAAATAAAATTGCAGTTTCTTAAATCTGTAGAAGAAGGTTAAAAATAAACTTTTTTTTTTCTTATCTGGAGACAGCAACTTCTTCTTCATCAACTGCAAAAACTTCAAGCAGTTTTCACTTGAGCTGAGTCAACACAGATTGAGCTGAAGCATCTGGTCCTATGAAAGCTGCTGTGAGAGCTTGCAGAATTCTAAATCCTATTTCAGGAGCATCATGGTGACACTGTAATTATCACTCTGCACTACTAAATAGGCTTGAGCTCCATTTTAAACACACAGAGCTTGTGCTCCAGCATAGCCCAGAAACAGTAAGCTAGGCTTGTCTGGTGGTGTGACTATTCCAGGAATGTCTCCTACAGCAGCACCCTCGGAGCTCTTCAGTTAAAGACAAAATAAATCACGAAATAGGCAATTATTAAATTACTCTTTTGAGGAAAAAAAAAATCTTTCTAATCCCTCAGTAATAATTAAAGTTTGGCTTATGCTTCGAAGTGTCGAGATACAGACTTTTCCAAAGTTACAGAGATGGATCCCCAGCATGTAGGCTACTGTCACAGCACTGAAGGCCATGGCTGAGGCACCAGCCCAGTTGCTGGTGTTTCTTCCTAATCCCTGCTGTGTGTCTGATTGCTTTATACTTTGTATAAATCTTTTAACCCTAACTCATTTCATTACTGATATCCATTTGAATTGTTGATCTACAGGAGTTTCTTGCAGTAGAAATATTTAATTTGCTTTTCTTTTAGTTGTCCTTTAGTTTGCTTGCCCCTGCATCTCTGAGTAATCAGAGCTTTTAGTTTACCTTTTTCAATCCTTTGCATTCTTTACTATCCATATCTTTCCTGAACGGAGTGGTCACAACGTTTTAAATAATTTTTCTCCCTTCAAGATTTCCCTCCTTCTGCTATTCCAGTCTTTTTAAAAAAACCTTCTCACCATTGATCTTCCGTCGTATTCTTAACAGCGGAAAAACCCCCTCACTGTCAGTAGAATAATATTAACTGACACAGAGTGCAGAATCCTCCACATTGTTCCCACCGAAAAAAAAAAAGGCTTTACTGATTTGCCCCACATGCAACAAGGTCCCACATACCTCCTCTTTCAGGCTCCACATGAGGAAGTTGGCACTGAAATTTGAGTGCATAGAGAAAGTACGGGACCTTTATAGACCTTTGTGAGGCACCAGCTGACTGAAAAGTTTCAATCTTGTTGCATGCACTCTACACAAACCACAGTCTTTGCATTTTACTTAAAAATGTTAAAATAAAAATACCAGCAAAATGTGTTAAAGTTGGAACGAATTCACTCCAATGCCTTTGACCTTGTGATCCATGACACACATCACCAGTAATCTAATTATAAGATGTGCTCATTCTGCTTATAATTTCCTAAGTAACTTCTTGAAGCAGACATCATCTTTTTGATGTGAACTTGCAACATGACCTTCATTCCCTTATTGTAGGCCCTAGGAATTTTCTAGGGACAGCAGCAGACAGGAGATAGAGCTGATAGCGAAAGGAACAATATTTGACCTTTCTGTTGTTATTAATAAACAAACAGCATGCCATTTCCTCAGCATAGCACACTGAAAGAAAAGATCTTTCTGTGTCATACACTGCCCTTTCCAAAGCCAGGGTGTTCCTTCCTTCCTTCTTCTTCCCCCTCTTCTTTCCTTTCTCCCTTCCTCCCTCCCTTTTTTCAAGGTTACTTGTATCTTGTGTGTATTATACTTGTATGGATAATTCCATCTTGTACCTATATAATTCCATTTTGCATCTCTATAGTTCCCCCTTAGTTTATTCCAGGGCATGTTTAAAAATATGTGTGGCCATGCTGCTGTTGCACCAATTTATTTTAAAACTCTACTTTGTCAAGCACACCTCATTTTTCCTTATACTCTAACATTTTTCTGAAGTGATGCTCTCCTGAGTAATCATGGAATTACCTTAAGGACTGTGTCTCCTGCATCTACCTTAACTCTGTTTCCTTTGATCAGACATTATCCAAACTGGAAATAAGACAGCTAAAAATCCTTCCAGATGATCACAGACAACATACAAAATTGGGCCTGACAAAATGACAGACAAAACCATGATGGGTCTAGTCTGCCTGTGTATAGATAACTCAGCTGACAGGAAGGAGGTAAAGTGAGGCATCACCTGGACCTCTGCTACTCTATTGTATGGTTTATCCATAAAAAACAAGAACACATTGCCCTGATAGTGGAAAAGAAAGGTGAGAAATTCCATTGACACACTGAGGTTGAAGACGTAGTACCTTAGAAAAAGAGGCTCTGTAATGCGAATCTGTGCAAAAGAAGAGCTTTTCCATTAAACACCTTCATTCGTCTGCTAATATACAAAAGGAGTTCAAATGTTGAACCAACTGGCCTAGAGAGGTTATTGTCATCCTTGGAAATATTCAACATCGACCCTGACCAACCTTATTTGGTCAGGCCCACTTTGAGCAGGAATTGAAACATATTAATTCCAGAGGCCCCATTCAACCTAAATTACCCCATGATTCTGTAATACGTATCTTAAATGCTTCATTTTGGATGTATTGAAAGGCAAGCCTGCCTCAGACTTTCTCCCTAAAAGGAAGCAAGTATCAATGTACATATAGTGCTTACAGAAGACATGGCCTCGGCTCAAAGACACGGTCTATAAACCCTCCAAGGCTGCTGTGATTAGGAAATATTCAAATGCAAGGGTTTTTTGTTCCTTTAACCTACCCCTTGCTCATAGGAAAACAGGAGATCTGTAAATTTATTATAACATAATGACACATGCTCTTGAAAACACTCCTTGTTTTCAGATTTGGACAATCACAATCTTTCTTAAATTTCAGAAGAACATCTTATTGTCTATATATATTTCTTCTGTATTTCCCATTGTGCTTATTTAAATATCTGACCATCTTTCATGTTATATCAACTCAACAGTGCTTGAACTCACGAAAGTCTTTGTTAAACTGGGACGTGTTTTGAGTATGGAGACAGGAAAGATGAGAATCCCTAGTGGTTGAAAGGAAAGATTACCTGAAAGAAGGATAGATCTGGTATTCATTCGTAAGGGAGAAAGGAGAACTATGTTTTTAAAATACAAGATGAAATAAGGCTAATTCAGAATTAGGAACTTGATATTCAAAGAAAAATCTAAAATACAATGCTAAGATTCAAATTTAAAGAAATGAAGACATCATATTAAGCATCTAGATTTTAATGTGACCAGGCTTGTCTAAGCATTCATTTGTCACAGCTAGAAAGTATTTGCAAAAGTCATTGCAACATGAGCCTGCACGCAAAATGCAAAATACAAAATGCAAATAGTAGGAGTTATCATTAATCACTTTTCATGCAACTGGCAAGGCCACCTAGACACAGGAGACACCTATGGCAAACATTATTACTATGAAGCTTTAAAAAAGTGAAGTGAGGAGGCTTTTAGTCGAGCAAATACCACCCCCTAAATCTGTCTATAACAAGGACTGATTTTCTCCTCTACGTTTCTTATCAGAGTGTACATTAGTGGGAAGAAATTACAGTACTGTGCAGATGGTTCCTCCCTGCCAAAATGAAGGCATTTAGGGGAGAAGAAAATAGAAGTTGCCTACTAAGGCATTTGTTTCCTTGTAGCAGTTCTGGGTAAAAGTAGGAAAAATACTTATATGACAGATAATCCACCAAGAAAAGTACAAAGAACAGGTATAGCCTCCATCTGATACTCTAATGCATTAAAACCCCTAAAAATAAAACTCATGTGTGCACACATCTTTGTTAACACAAATTTAATGTGATGTTTTTAATTAGAGGTGATAACACAGACAAAACCTATTTTAATGATCAAGACAAAAAGCTTCCTGCATGAGTGTTGTAGTCTGAAGTGATGACCTCACTAAAGTGATGGGTTCACCTACCCAGTTGATAAACATGAAAGGAACCCAGATGGGCTTATTTTCCCTAGAAATGTCTGCAAAGAAATGGTTTTCTGACAAGTCCTCTATCAACTTTCTAATATAGGAAATCTCAAAGACCCCTTATTAAATGAGGATATGTTCTAGAAGTGAGGTCAGAAGAAATGTGACCATCTGTCAAAGAGCTTATAGAAAAATGTCACCTTAAAACCCTGTAGCATGTAGGATACATTAAACAAGATGAAAGGCAACAAATGTGCCTAATTTTAATGTGCTTAATCTTTCAGGCCAAAAATCCTACTTCAGCTTCTAGGCTGGGCTTTCTGTTATGTGTGTGGGCAGACATATCAGCCACATCAGTTCTGGGGGAAAAAAAGAAAAAAAATAAAGAAAAATCAAATCACTTAGAATGTTCTTAAAAATTCTCTCATAGCTTCTAATTCAAAACTCTAATTGAAGCAAAGACTTGGGTTTAAATAAAGCAAATTTTGTGTCTCCGGGGAAATCTGCATTTCCAAAGCAGAATGTAGGGTAAACTCTCAGGTTAGTGATGTCCGAAAGGAATAGGGGAATTACAGAAAGGGAGGCAGGCTATACAAGAGGGAAATTCCTTTGTTACTAGTATCAATTCCTTGCTTTCAATGACTAAAACTATGGCAATGCAACCATTTTTATGGAAGGGTACTGGCCTAGCCAAAAAAAAACCCCAACCAACCAACCAACAAGAAAAAAAAAATGAAACACCGAAAAACCAAATCTAGGAGAAGTCTTTTCTGTGTCTTAGGCGGTGTCTGGTGACTCAAGAACTCTAATTTAGAAAAGCTGTTAACTTAAATAATTTGGTTTTAACCTATGCATGTTTTCCAGAAAGGTACTCTATTTCTATCTATGTCTAGATTTGAAGACATAAGGAGGCAGAAAATACAGTTCTTAATAATTTGTTCCATCTATCAGGCATTTTGATCACTAACAAAATTATGCCTATTTTGGACTTTGTCCAGTTTCAGCTATCAGATATTGGTTTCTTCTATGCTTTAGAGTCATAGAATAGAATCTTAAAATGGTTTAGGTTGGAAGGAACCGCAAAGGTCATCTAGTTGCAACCTCCCTGCATGGACAGGGACACCTTTTGCTAGACCAGTTTGCTCAACCTGACCTTAAACACCTCAAGGGATAGGGCATGCAAAATTGTTCTGGGCAACCTGTTTCAGTGCCTTAGCACCCTCATAAGAAAGAATTTCTTCCTAATATCTGATCTAAACCTACTGCCTTTCAGTTTAAAGTCATTCCCCTTGTCCTTGTCCTTTCCATACCCTTGTAAAAAGTTCCTCTCCATCTTTCTTGTAGGCTCCCTTCAGGTACTGGAAGATTGGAACTAGGTTGCTCCAAAATCTTCTCCAGGCTGAACAATCTCAATCTTCTCAGCCTTTCCTCATAGGAGAGGTGCTTCATCCCTCTAATCAACTTGGTGGCACTCCTCTGGACTGTCTCCAACAGGTTGATGTCTTTCTTGTGCTGGGTACCCCAGAGTGGGATGCAGCACTGCAGGTGGGGTCTCACCAGAGCAGAGCAGAGGGGCAGAATCCCCTCCCTCACCCAGCTGGCCACGCTGCTTTGGATGCAGCCCAGGACACAACTGGCTTTCTGGGCTGCAAGCCCACACTCTTGGGTCAAGTCCAACCTCTCTTCCACCAGCACCCTAAAGTCCTTCTAGGCAGGGTTGCTCTCAGTCTGTTGATCCCCCAGCCTGTGTTGATACTGGGCATTCTTCCAACGCAGGTGCAGCACCTTGCACTTGGTCTTGATAAACCTCATGAGATCCTCGTGGGCCCACTAGCTAAAGTGAAAAGCAACCTGATTTTTGACACTTTCTCTTAGTTCTTATAGACTGTAATGAAGGCACATTACAAAAGCCTGAGCTCCCCATATCTGTTTCTAAGGTGTTTTCTCCAGCCTTAAAATCCATTTTTTTTGTGTGTGTGTTTTCCCCCTTCATCTTGTCCTTTTGCTCAAGTCTCTTGAAAAAACGGTGGCATCAGAACTGCACACCCTGTACAGTGTATTAGCAACAACAACAACTCTGGTTTACCCACAATATTTATACTAACATGCTCAAAGGTTGATTACAGTCTTTTTGCCAAAGTATCACCCTGGTGCCCACACTGATGTATTCATCCAGTATAATTCCCAAGTATTGCTGAAAGTCTCTACCTTTCTGCAGAGTCTTCCTTTCTGTAATATGGTCTCCATCCTATGTCCCAGTGTATATTTGCTGTAGCAGACAGACCTTCCCAAACAATCCAAGTCATGCCCTGTGATCACTCTTCCCAGAAGGTACAGTTCTCCTGACATGATCTCTTTCTTTTTGTTTGTATTAAATTGGCAGTAACTTTTGAATTTAATCTTGAAAGTTTATGAAAACAAAACAAGCAACTTCTCAGGTGCCCAAACCCAAAAAACTAGAATGATATGTAGAACCAAACAACAGCTTTAAGAAACTAGATTTTACCTACACAGCTTTCTTTCAGTCTTTCAGTCTAATTTGTAATCTCTCCAAAATGAAATAAAGGCTGTTAGATGAGACTTGTTTCCCATAAAACAATGTTGACTGTTTTTAATTAACTTCCTACCCTCTAAGATATTAATAATTACATCCGTGTCAAGTTTTTCATTATTTTCCCAGTGCTGATGTCCTTTTATGGTTAACCATATCAGAAGAACTACTTTTCTCTAATGCTGAAGCAATGTTTCCTTGTGATAGTTCTTTCAAATTGCAGTATTTTTCTGATATGTATTAAAAATTAACACTAGAGTGGCAGATAACCTTCCAATCAACTTACAAGTTCTGGTGATTTAAAACTGCTTTCCCCTAGCAATCATCATTTACCATCCTAATTGTTTATGAACCAGAATTTGAATGTCTAAATTATTTTCATGCAATAAGAATACACCGCCCTAATTTTTTCCGAATACAAGAACATTCTTTGAAAAATCTATTTTTCCTGAATCATGCTAACAATTCAATATTTTTCATTCCATGTTGGATTGACACTTTTGCCAACATTCCTTTTGTTCTTCATCTATTAAATAGAAAATAAATGTCCCACCACTTAGACACACACAGCCCTATGAAGCCAGGCTAGATCCACTGCCAGGGTACTAAAGGAGCTGGTGGAAGGGCTCACCAAGCTACTTTTGATGATTTACCAGCAGTTCTGGTTCACTTGCAATACTCACATTTCAAGAGCAAGTGGTCAAGAGAAGGAAGTCAAGTTCATAAAGTTAAGGAATATAAAAGAAAAAGCCCCAAATGTCAAGTGATTATAAGATATTTCAGCTACACATGCAAAATATGTGACATACACTTAATCTCGAAAATTATGGCTTCTCAGAACAGCTTCTTTCACGGTATGCAGGACTTGGAGCTATTCCCAAGTTTCTCCTCTAAAAGATGCTGAAATCAGTTTAAGAAAAACTACAAACGACTAAGTAACAGTGAAAAAACCCAATTAAGTTCAATTTCCTCCATGGAATCATAGCATAAAATGACATTGTTGCACCAATCTTTTGAGAGGAGTATTTTTTAAAAACAAAAGTGAAGAAATTAATCAAAAAGACACAGAAGTAGAGAGTGAATGCACTAAACATTTTAACCACAGAGTGAAAAAAGCTCAGGATTTTAAAATAGTTTAGGTGGCAAAATACCAATATTTGTATCTTTAAACAGTACAGAAGGAGGAAGAAAAGAGAAATAATGGGAAAGGAGTGAGTATTTCTATGCTTCAGAGAATAGGTACTTAATTTTAGGCAATAGAAATAAGTAGTCAATAGAAAGAAATCGCAGATAAAATGTTCATGAGAGAAGAACATGGACATCCTGCAGAAGAGTTCGGTGAAGACACCTTCTTACCCCGCAATTCAGTAAAACAAGCAATGCTGGATACAATCTGAACAACAAGTAATTTTGAGTTTGATTATAAGGCTTGTGCGTGAACCAGTACAGCCTTAATTGGAACACCATGTTCTGTTCTCTGAAAGGAAAGAAGAGCAACAGAGAGCGCAGGTACCTCCCTCCGTCCCAAGCCTGTAGAGCCATAGTAAGATCAGAAGATATGGTGAATAAAGATATTAAGGTATAAGTAGGAGATACTTCAATGAGGTAGGCAAAACCAACAAACAAAAAACCATTAAAAAAATTTTAAAAGTGAGAGAATGCATGAGAAAGTAAATCTTATATCCACTTTCATATTCATAGTGATAAAGGGTGATAAACTAGACTGAATCGCCACAAAATTAAAAGAAATTTTTGAATGTTGCATAAATCCATAGTTTGCTCTTCTGTTGTAGAGGCTAGAATTTATAGTTAGAAAAGAAAAAGCACTTCTTTCGATAACGATTTAATTGTACAAATAAAGGTTTATAAAGAGTTTTGAAAAAGTTTAGGTAGCAACCCTTCCTAGATTAAGGGGCAAAGTCAAAAACACTTGTTTGATAATTAAAAAATGGAAGATATAATTGAGCATCCTGGCCCAACCGGGTCTTAGCAGCAAATGACAGATAGTGCAGGGCCTTGAGAGGGAAGATAAGAGATGCCATGGAGAGATGAAGAGTCCAAGAATACAGTCCAAGTAAGTGCTTAGAAAAATGACTTTTTGTCAGGTAAATGCATGCATGTACTCTTCAAGGCCTATCTCTTCCCTTTCCCCACGTCTCCCAGAGGGACCTACAAATACAGGTGAATGAGAAGGAGAAAGCCCCAAGAGACAAAACAGCAAACAAGATCATCAAGGTCTTGTGTCCAAATATTTACAATATACAATCAGGAAGCATAACCTTGTGTTGTGGGACAACATATCCTCTCTAGATACATTCCATATACAAATCATTGAACATATTTAAAGCTCAGCAGAAAAAACCTAACATTTCAAGTAAACACTGGAATTTGATAGCTACATTATATATAAGTGGCAAAAGACTCTTCTGCTGCATCCGCAATGGTAGAATTTAAATGTTGGTGCAGGTGCAACATTGAACATTGCACAATTTTCCTTAGAGGCCCCTCTGTGTTGGATATCTTTGTTTCTCATGAAAACCTGTTTCCCAGGGGCTAAGACTCCAGGTATAAATTTAATTACTGTTCAGAGGAAACAGCCCATGGTGCCACAAAGTGTGCTCATAAAGCTGTGCTTAGGAAACAAGTAGGTGGGAGATTGTGGCACTATAAAACTCTGCTCAGCCTGCAGTAGTCTTGTGTGGCAGCCTGTCACAGTGCTGCACGTGAACCAAAACTGTTCAGTAAGTTGGTACTATTCTGCCTCAATTCATTAATGAGGATCTGTTGAGAAATAATAACTTTAGGCAATGAGGTCTCACATTTCCTGATGGACCGAATGGAAAGAGTATGTTTCCTTCTTAGTGATCTTCTCTCCACCTTCGTCTTTCAAAGCTACTGGTTTTTTCCTCTTTCTTTTCTGTTTTGATTTTTTTTTTTTGCATGGAAACAGTCTGACTTCAAGAATGAGGCAGGGAAATGTTGACTGGTCCTTATGTTGAGTCACAGAGTCACTGCAGATGGACTAGAACAAAATTATCAAGATAAAACACATTTCTTGATCAAGTCACTGATTAGCTTTCCTACCCTCTACAATCCAGGTGAAATTCACACAGTCTAACATAGGAATATAATGTTAGACATCCAGGTCTGAGCAAATCAGCCTGATCACTCCTTATCCAATGGAAATAAACTAGCATTTGCAAAGAGGAATCCAGCTCAGCCCAAACAATGTGTCTAAAAATGGACAGATGAAACACTTTCTGAAATTGCCCATTTCCCTCCATCAGCTTTGAAACTAAATTAGGACTACCAGATCAGATTTAGAGGTTTAATTCTATCACGTCTAGACCAAGAAAAGAGGCAAAACCTCCTTCTCGTTTCTATATGTCTACCCAGAATATTCTAACATACGCTTAAGCTTCTTCTTTCCTCTCAGCTTTTTAGAGCTTGTTATTCTGGGTGCATGTTAATTGTCATAAAACTGGTCCAAACTCAACAAGGAAGTGGGAAAAGGAACGCTCTGAACATCCATCTGCTTACCCCTTGCAGATCTTTGTAGGATGTCCTGACACTGAATAAAATTTTTGGCTCCAAACCTTTGAAATTTCCAAAACCAAATACCAAGACTTGATCCTACTTTCTTATGCCCACACTCTGATGCATATTTTTCTTAAGAAAGTGCATGCTGCATTTATTTGTCCTTTTCTTGTCATCTGACAATATATAAAAAGGTCTCATTTCAGTCACTGTCATATCAGCTTCTACAAAATATTTTTTTAAACAATCTACAACTTTCTGAAAGACACTTCATTTGTGTCACCTCACTTAGAATTCAAGTAGTGTGTGTCCTCAGATGAGTCAGCTCATGGAGCCCAGAACCTCCTGAATCGAGGCCTGAGCTCCAATACTTTTTCATAGATGCAGAGCAAGACACTCCATCTCTGAACAGAGGCCTTGCCTCAGAACAACCTGTGTCACTGGTGCACCAGCCCATCTCCCGTGAAAGCCCAACACCACAGTTCCATTGGCAAAATTAGACTGGACATTGTCAAACACTGGAACAGCTTCCCATAGGAGGGGTTGATTCCCAGTGTCTGTCAATGCGTAAGAGGCATTTGAACAATGCCCTTAGCAACACACTTTAACTTTTGGTCATCTCTGAATTGGTCAGGCAGTTGGACTAGATGGTTGTTGTAGGCCTCTTCCAACTGAAACATTCTATTCTATTCTATTCTATTCTATTCTATTCTATTCTATTCTATTCTATTCTATTCTAAATATCCCTTTGCTCTGCTGATATAAATTATATTTACACTTCCAAGATGTTTAGTCATACTATTCTTAGGACATTCTGTAGAATTTCTGTACTACCAGACACTACGTCAGAAGAGATACAACCCAACTTATTCTTCCCTTCCCTTGTCTCTATCAAAAAAACATATGAAGATAAGAAAAGCTTCAGCATGGTGACAGATTATAAAAAAACAGCATTGAAAGTAGAACAAGCTGAATGGCCACAAGACCAACATGTAGCGCTGTGCTGGTGGCTCAGCCCCAGTCCTTTTGTGGAAAGACCAGTTTCCCCATATTGTTCCATCATTGTTTTACAGCCTGTACCTGGAAATCCTCCCTACAACACGGAAAAATCATCTCTCTCCTCCATGTTTCTCATACATCTCCTGAAACAATGCAAAAAATAAGAGGGAAGAAGACCTGGATAAGCCTCATTAGTAATTCACAGGCCTTCAGATGGCCACTGGGAGCCAGTAAAGTTTTTGGCAGACACTGGACAGATAGCTATGCAAATTCTTCTGCTTTCCCTCACCAGCATCACACAGCTCTGTGCGGCACATTTTCTCGAGGTCTTTCTACTGACCTAGACATCAGCCATCACCAGGCAGTCAGTGGAAAGCTGCTGGTAAGATGATGGGGGGTGAAAAACTGGGCTTGCAAATGTACCCTGCTAAATCACATCAATGCCTCCAACTCCTTTTCTCACTTCCCAAATATTACTCTAGTGGCCCTTGCTTTTCAGCAGCTAACAGCCTGTTTTCCCCTCACATCCCCGTTCAGTAGCAAAACTTACAAAATGGCGTTAAAAATCTTTTTCTTATTTTGATTTCAGAACACCTCCAATGTCTTTGTCAAATGAACAATTGCTGGCTGCTTCTTTTGTTCACAGGTGGGCACTAGAGAAATTAGCTATTCAACTATTTATTTTTAACACTAGATTAATTTTTAAACTGATTCCAATTTGGAACATTAACAGACTTTCCTGCAGCACTACTGAACTACAAACTAATTTATAAATACACTGCATGTTTGTTTTCTGGAGAAAACCTTTCTTGCTTTACTACTTATAGAAACTCCTGGTAAAACAGTGTTAGTCTAACCAGGGGGCGGTAGCCATGATTTGGCATTGTTTGCTTTAACAGTCCTCAGTATCTGCAGGTAATGATAGTGCTGACAACCAACAATCTTCTCCTAATGAAGGAAAGGTTTCATTCCACCTGGAGCGAGAGCAGTGGGAGTTAATTCCTGGAGAGAAAGAATTATAGGCATGAGAGAGCCTTTAAGGAAATGCCTGGAATATCCATGCCAGATTCCAATGTCCTGTTTCATTTATTTATCTTTTAAGGAACTGAAATTTTGGTATGGAATTTCAAGATGAAATTTTGTAATTGCATGGGAACATTTCCTCACGTAACTTATATTTCATTTGAGAAAAAATTGAAAGTTTCTCTCCCCTTCCTTTTCAGATAAGTGCTTTGAAAAGTTATCAAGAATGTCACAAATGATTTTATTTTACTATGATTTAATTTAGACTTCATTGCAAACCAGTTTGATGGAAAATTCATTTATTGCTTATGGAATGAACATAAAGTTACTTCCAGTAACTTTATGAAGTTTCTTCTAGGACTGAAACTGTTAATTATATGTAATGTCATATAAATTTCTATACCTTATTACAAACATTAGAAAACGTCTATAACTAGAATTTTCCTTTATTTTATTGCTTACACCTCCGAAAAACAAAAAATAATGGTGAAGCAAGATGATAGTCACTATATCTATAATTTCCCAATGATTAAAAACTTGAAGAGTTGAGCCCCATATCTATTCCCATTTAAACTAACAGAAGCAAAATCATAGACTAATAATTCATGAGAATTTAGAGATTTTATAGTCAAATAAAACAAGAATTATTTCTACTGGATCTTGATATGAACCTTAGTTTCCCTGATAGAACAAGAGAGAACCTGAGAAGGGAAAAAACTCAACTATATATAGGTGGACTGAAAAAAAATTGGGAACTTTACTTTAAAAAGTGAAGAAGTTATAAAATACATTTAGATGAAACAAACAAAGACATCACAATGCATTAAGTCCATTCATTTCTTGACTATGAAGTTGTTTGCAAGGCCACATTGATGGCATTTTGGGGGAAAAAAACCCAAACCCCAACTCTCTATCTCTACTACACCAAATAATTCAAAATACTTTTATGAAATTTTGTACTAATAGACAATGCATAACTTCAGGGCCAGCAAAGATGATTTTTTCTGAAAATCTTTTTCTATCAACAGCTGCCTTTTCTATCACCCATTTAGCTCCCATCCCCTAAGTTATCCCATTTCCAAAGACACATGGACACAATTACTGTATTTTAACATGATGCATTCCCCCTTGAAACCAAAAAAGCACACAATACACAGTGCAATAAATTTACTAAATCACTTCTTTAGAGCGCCTCTTCTGGTATTAACCATTCCTAGTAGACTTACTCATGTCTGACAAGATAAAAGACTATCTACCAGTGATGTAAGGACAGAACCGCAGATAACAAAGAAGAACAGGAGGACTCTTCATCTCTTAAACCATTTTTATGTGAGTTTAAATAGACCGGCATGTGTGTGCCCTACACACAGTCACTTCTGTCACTAGAATCTATAGTCAAATATGGCTTTAAATTTGAGAATAACAAACAGTTTGAAAGCTTAACCTCTGGAGAGAGTACTAATGAAGCCCCATACTTAAAATATTGCCTTATGTCTCTCCAACACCATAATTTGAGCTTAAAAATATTTACCTGGCCTGATAGATATAAGCAAGAATATTCTCTCAAAACCTAAAGAATATTTAAACGTAATTAATCATTACAAAGAAATTAATTATATTTGCAATGCTAATCAGAAAAACATTGTATTAAATATTGTATGTAGTGTTTTTTATCTGTCTCTCTCTCTCTTTGTTGAGCAGCAAGGGATTTTGTTCTTAGTGCTTCAAACTGACCAGATTTTAGTCTTTCTGAAAAGGCAAGCATTACTTATAATTAACCTAGATTAACAACAATAAACACTGTGGTCAGCACTGGGACTTAACCCCATTGTCAGGTATGTTGGTGAGTTTTTAACCCAAACAGCCACTGACACGCATGGGGATTCTTCTGATGGTGACTTCAGCAGAGTAAGGACTCTGCAGTGCATCCCATGTGTGATCATGATCCATCAACTGACTAGCTCCATCTCGGGAAGAATTCCAGTCTCTGTTTCTGCAGGGTAACTGAGGGACCTCCTCTAAAGTGCCAGGAAGGTCCTGCTGTTCTGAAACCCACAGCCAATCTTTGATCACACAGACTTTGAGTACAGAGTGGAGAGAGCAGCTAATGGTTAAGATTTCAAAGTAGTACTACTGTCAGTTTGGGTTTTTTCCATATCTTCGTTGTTCACTGTTATAAACTAAAAATACCACATCTTCAGTATTTCATATCTTGGGAATTTAAGTTCTACTAATCATTAAAACTCTACAAACATGAGTAGCTTGATATCAAATGCTCAGAAGTAATTCCTTTCTAAATTGTTTCTCAAGTAACTTACATTTGTGACTCTCTGTAAATCTCATGAAATCATGCTATCTCACAGCATTCAAACCCATTATTGTTACTTTCCAGAAGCCAATGAATCTCGGTAATTTTCCTAATCAAGTTTCAGCATCTAGATATCACAGTGAGAAACACTTTTAAAAACCACTTTATCAACAGCTAAGATAGATGTTTCTTTTATATTAACACAGTCAGTGGGCAGTTTTCAAGGCAGATTTTTAAGAAATTGTGAGGGTTTCAAATGAGACATGATTTTCTGTCAATAAAACTGAAAAAAGAAAATGGAAGGAAGGAAAAACCACAGAGGGGAATACATTTTACAGTTCTCTCTATCAGCACATGCTTCAGGTGACCAAAACAAAATATGAAGGTGATATATTACTTTTGCCTAGTGATCTCTTGCCATCAACCTGCACAAAAATCTGCTATGAGCCTGCATCTGATCCAAGAATACACAGCAGAAGACATTGTCTGAAAGCTGAATGTCTTTGCAGTTCTTCTCCTTTCTTTTATGGTGGAATACAGATACTGTGTTCCTACTACTATCCGCTGTACCACAAACACAGTTTAATTTAGTCTTAATTTATCAGATTATTTATTAATTCTCTTTTAAGTAAAAAATATTAAAAAGACAAAAAAAAAGGTTTAGTTTTATCATTAGTTTTATACATGTCTTGTTTAGAAATCAGACAACCCTGCTAAGTGGCAAATGTTCGACAATCACCAGAGAAAAACAAACAGCAATAATAGAAAAGGTCATCTCAGCTCTTTTACTTCCTTCATACAGAGAACTATTCTTAAGAAACTGTATATGTCACTGCAATAGTATCTGGGAAGATGATTAATATTATTTTCACCTATGTTGACATTAGTAGTTTTAGAACATAAAGTCCTAGTTTAAAGGAAACAATGAATGAAAAGGTCTCAAGGACAGATACTGAAGTGTAAGTGCAAACAGAAAAAAAAAGATTATCCATAGATGAAAACAGTTCTTATTAAACAAATGCTTTACAGTATTATGTGTTTCTCTGCACCAGGACGTAGCTTCACAAACACGTGTTCTCAGAGGCAAAGCCATTTTAAGAAACGCCAAAGCCTACTTTGGCTTCAGGTCCCTGTACATCTGCCGCAGCTCTTAGATGCATCAGCTGTGCACTTTTTCTGAAAAATTATCTTTAACACAGAATATTTCCCAGTCTCCTTGTGCAGAATGGATCCACAGACCACTTGTACCTGAACAATAACAAGCTGAGGTGGGAAGGTGGGAACTGGAAGCCAGAGACCTCCTCAGCTGCCTTTACGTGTGCAAATAGGTTCAGAAAGTGCACAGGTGTGTGCTCTTCAAACTTCTCTGAGTTATCTTTACTCACACTATAAGAAAAGAATTAAAAAGTAATGAGGTCAAAGCTGCCAGTGATGCACTGCTCATTGTTGCAGATTCTCACCTTCCAGTAACACCATTAGATCAACAGCTACTGTGTAAAAATGAGTGTAGCCATGTCTGTACTATAAAATAAAAAGGTTAGAACAAGGAGAGAACAAAAGAATGAAGAGAAGAGAAGGTGATGAAAAGGACGAAAATGAAAGATGCAACTTTTGGAAAAAGAAAATAAATCAAAGCCAAACCTAAGGTCCCACAATTTAAAAAGAATGTGAAGGCCACAGAATGCTTCCAGAGAAGAGCAACAAATCTGGAGAAACACAGCTGGAAGGCTGAAGCCCTCATAGCCTGGTCTTCTTTGGAGAAAAGGAGGCTGAAGGAAGACCTCATTGCTCTCTACAGCTTTCTGAGGAGGGGAAATGGAGGGGGAGGTGCTGATCTCTTCTCCCTGGAACTCAGTAATAGGACATGTGGGAAAGGTTCAGAGCTGCGCATGTGGAAGTTTAGACTGGAAACTAGGAAACACTTCCTTACTGAGAGGATGCTCAGACTCTGGAATGGGCTACCTAGAGAGGTGGTTGATGTCCCAAGACGGTCAGTGCTTAAGAGACATTTGAGTAACGCACTTAACAACATGCTTTAGCTTTTAGTCAGCCCTGAATTGGTCAGGCAGCAGGACTAGATGGTGGTTGTAGGTCCCTTCCAACTGAAATACTCTGTTCCATTGTATCCTTTTGACCCTCTCTATGATATTCTAGTTTATAAATTACAGAGGAGAAAGCATGTGATGTATAGTTTGCTTTTCCTACATTCATATGCCATATGGAGACTCTAGTAAAGTATGGCTGTGTGATTAAGCAATCCCAGCTGCTAAAATGATAAAACAAGTTAAACATCCAAGGATTTCTCTTTTTTTCCCCTCATGAAAAGGGCAGGAAAATCAAAAAATTTAACTGACATTTCATTTTGGTCATTTATATGAGAAACAAAAGGCTGGCAGGCCTTAAAGGGAAGTTGAACCAAAACTCTCCATGACATCTTCCGTGGCAGGTCAAGCTCTTATATATACAACTCCTTACATATGGGCCAGGATTCCTTTTTAAAAAAAAAATTGAATGAACATAAGCAAAGGAAATACTATAACTGTACACTCCTCTTGTTTCCTTTACTTCTTCAAAATGCATGTACAGGATGACTTTCTAATTTTTAGTTTCTTGAAGTAGAAATAATGAAAGACTTTGAAGCTACAGACTATTTCTGACAGAAATTAATCATATCGTGTCCTTTTCTTAAGCACACTGAGGCAACCACTGACGTGCTTATTAGGCTGATTTCCCGAGCAACAGCAAACAAAGGCCAAGAGTCAGCAATCACATTAAGCAGACGTACTTTTTTGTGTTGAGTTACCTTGCCTTTACTTCTGGCATATGCTGTCAGCTTTCACTACTCTGTCTGACTCAATATTTCTAAAGCAATGTTCCCACACCTTCCTACATACACTTGGCACAGCCCTTTGACCTGCTTCAGTACTACAAACCTACATAGCTAGCACTTGCTGAGAGGGAGCTTAAGAAGGTTATGAAAAAATATTTTTTTAAGTGTAACTAGCAGTTCCTAACCAGCCTGGGCCAAAATATTGCTGTCAAACCTTGACATTTCTCCTGAACCACTAAGCAGAGTGCGTACCACCAGACGAGGGACACACTGAGTTATAGGCAGAACCGATGACTCCCAAATGAGAAGGAAAGTAAAACTATTCACCAAATGAGTTCTGGAATGAAATTAGGCAACCCACAGAAGACCATTACCTAAAACATTAATTGCAGAACAGGGCAATTAACCCAAAGTAATGTAATACAAGCATTTCAGGAAAGAAAGACATGAGATGTATACATCTAATTTATTAACTTTTTAAAAGGATAACATTCATACAAGCTGGAGGACATCAATAAACTTTAGCAAGCAGTCAGCCCTTCTGTGCTAAATCTTCCCTTAGCTTCTCTAAAGATGCCTCTTCTGGGATGAAGAGGATGTCCTTTGTGCCTGCATCTGGGAACTGAGGATGAGTCATTGCCACAAGAACACTGCTCCAGGACAAAGCCCATCTTTTATTAACTGATCATGAAAATTAAGCTGTTTTACTGTAACTATGATATGTTGTTGTAACCAGGATGTTTCCAGGTAGATTTAGTCTAAGCTTAAACCTGATTTTCATAGCCTGTGGTTCCTTGAATGATGATCTGATTTGGTAGCCTGTGAGATTTGTGAAGGCAAAAAGTTACTCTACCATTTTGTACCTGCCACTGTTTCATTTGACTTTTCTTCCCTTGATATCTCTTTCTGTTCCATTCTAGGTGAAACTAAAAAGCAGCAACTTTCACAGCATGCTATGAAAAGTCTCCAAAAGTCAGTGCTAGACCCTCTTAAGCACATTTGGATCTTACTCTTTGTCTTTCTTACCTCTATGTCTTATTCTATGTTTTTTCATTTCAGCCAGCACCATGACAGAGTTTGAGGCTCTGGAGTACTGCTTAAGGCCTAAAGTGTCTGCTGTGCCGTATTAGAGCCAGCAGAGGTGCCAGCAAAGACAAATCTGATTGCTTCCACAGGACAGCTTTGTGCCACTTTCTGTAGCCTCAAAGACTTCCTGAGATCTGCTGACAACGATTCAAAGACACCTCCAAGAAAATCCAAGCAAACTATCACGTATTGGCTAGCACCTAGGAAATCAATGAGTAAATTTCCTCATTGGAAATTTAGAATTATGCTCAGAATTATGTGTTACCTGAATCCCTCAACCTCTCTCTTTAACTTCTTTGTCCCCAGATAGCATTACTTGCATTGCCAATCTGCATTCAGCTGCTGAGACTTCCCACTTTAAAACTGTGTCAAGACACTGATGATGTTTTGACAGTGCAGGTTGTAATGTAGAACATTTGACACAGCTTAGAAAGAGGTAGAAAAAAATCTATTTCAAGTACAGGAGCAACCAGTTTTCAAATGTTTAAAAAAAAAAAAAGCCAGGCCATTGCAATAAGAAAACAGCCATAAAAAAGGACACGCTTGCTAGTAGAGTACATTATTTTAAGACAGTGTCTTACTGACACAGCAGCTCTGAACTACATATTATTATGCATTAAACTTCAAATTTTTAAATTTGATTGTTCAGAGTCACCTTCCTAAATCAAATGTAAGTGCCATATTTCCAAAAGTGATGAACACCAACAAGTGCTGCTGCAAAGGTTTCTGCTTTCATAGCGTGCTGAATTTAGTATGATGAATATTTTGATAAAACCAATCTGTTTATTTAGATGTCTAAATAAGGGCTGAGCTAGCACACCAAATTTCAGACAGATGAAAATTATTTTCCATCAAAAGATGAAATGTCTCTGCAGTGAAAATTCTGACACATTCTTAACAGTCATAGCAAGTAAAACTCCTAGAATAGATTACTTGTTCTCAGAAGAAGAGTTTATTTTATTAAACCCATTATGACTACCATTTGAATCCGCTATTACAGGAGGATGTGCCTTGGCAAGCAGAAGAGGTTTTTAAATGCATGTGTACAGTTCCTGGTCAAAAGAGTAGATAATAGACATTTTTTCTAGAAGCAACTCATGGCGAGAGGGTGTTCTTAGAGCAGTAAAATCATAAAACTTTGTGTGTCCAAGAGAGAAGTCGGGGTTTCTAACATTTGTTCAAGCCATCCGCATCTCCAACATAAGATTACCAACAAAGGTTTTAGGAGCAGGGGGACAGGGAAGCAGAAGTGAGCACTTTGAGAGGCAGAGACATACCAATAGATTCACAATCAGCCAGGGCCTACCAACTGTCTCGTTCTTTTTTTGTATTTTAAGAAATAAACACAAGACACAAAGCCTGTATTTTACAAAACAAATCGTGGTGTAGAATAGGGACATATTTTGAAGCAGAAGCAATGTGTACATGTTTTTGACTGAGTCCTCATATTTAACTCATTGCTTTCCATGCTTAGCCTTTTGTTTTTCTCCTGCTGTTGATGGTGGCTCCTTGGAGGCTCTCCGCACTAGGTTGCACTTTGTTTTTATTCCAGTATGAAGCACTGGATTGCAATAAGTAAAATTTTAGGAATGGATTCTTAGCGAGGTGGTATTCAAAATAAGAAGGTACCATACCACCTGTGCTTTTCAAAATGTTGTGTCACATTGTCATGAGGTAACCATCATGTTGCTGTGACTCAGTGGAGTTCTTTGTTGCAACATACTCTCTGAGCCAAAGGCATAGACATAAACAAGAAGAGGGAAAGAATGTGATGATTATTTTTTTCTGACTAGCCACGGTGGATTGAAAATAAAACAGTAAAACTGTGGCAGCTACAATTATTTGCTATGAAATAGCAAACATTCCAAGGCTGTAAGAGGAATCAGACAGATGATAAATTAATTCAGAATTCTTAATTCAGCCAACCTTGTCATACTTACGATCATTTCGCATATGCCCTCAGTACATACGAAACTCATCCACAACATTGCTTGAATTCTTCACTCTGCATTCAAGACTTTCATGTTTCTTTGGCAGTACACAGAAGGAATCAAGCAACATTTAACAGGGGAGTTGAGCAGTAACCATGAATTTGGTGCAAATAGCTTCTGCACTAGTCTATCTTGGAGCCTTCAGCAGCATGCCAGGAGTTTGCCAGAGTTAGAGATCTACAATAAGCACTGTATTACAGCTCAGGGGCTATCATTAATTGAGTGGGAGAGATAAAAGTCCCTTCAGCTCCCTCACTAAACCAAAATGCACTCTCCTGTCAAGAATAATACAATAAATACAAGCCTCCTAATGGAGTATTATAAACCTCCTAATGGAGTATTATTTTCCTCTCTTTCAGCTCATCCACATGAAAACCTAGAAAGAGGATGCTGCACTGCAGAATTGTACATGATTGCAATGTCTCATTCCTACTGGAAACTCTTGCATTTGCCAGTGTGAGGCAACAAGCTTTCCTGAGAGTATGAAACATCGTCTCCAACACACACACATGAAAAAAGCCTAGCATGGTCCACAGAAACCTACAACTGTTTCCTGGTCAATATACTTTGCATTGCTAGTCCAGTCTCCTGAAGAATTGAATCTTAGGAAGACTAAAGTTATGCTGGCAAGGAGAAAAGCAGATGGAAATGCACAAATTCTTCCACAATAGCACTTCCCGCAATGAATGTCTGCCCTGAGACCATGACGACCTTCAGTAACTATGCTGTTCACTTGAATTTATGTCTGCTTCTGAACAGCTAACTGGAGCCACTGCAATAAAAACACCTTCCACTTTCCTGGGTTAAAAAAAGGTTGGGCTTGATCTCGTCAAATGAAAGCTGAGCTTTAATGCGCTCAAATGTAAAGCTTCCCTATTATTTACATAGCTATAGTTTTCAGTAGCCTTTAAAATCCATCTGTCTCTTTATGACGCTTCTAATCTTTAAAGGAACTAATTCAGTCAGAACAGAGAAATCAATAGCATTAAGTGCATCACTACCTGCCTGCTCTGTTAAACGATGAGTTAAATTCCATAGTATCAAAATCCCCTCTTTAAAAGCTGAGTGTCGTGCAATCAACTTCATGTGATCCTCCAGAACACCTGTATGCCACTACGGCAACAGGGCTGCCATTTTCAACAGTGAAATTCATACAAGTATTAGAATTCTTTCTTGACATCACACTCAGGGCTGGAACTAACTCCTAGAAGAGAAAACAAATTATCAACCATCATAAAAGATTGTAAAAGCTACTGTCCCCAAGGAAATCAAAATAATAATATAGGTCCGTTACTATTTTGGAAGTAGGGACAGTAATTGTCACTGACATGCGTTTTTATGTCTTGCGATGTACCTGAGTGATACTGAAATGAAGCCATAAGCAGAGAAAGGTCCACCTTTGCTCTTCTTTCTGATCATTTTGGCTCTACAGCATAAAAAGCATAACTATATGACTTGATATGATTACCCACAAGTGAAGAGGGAAACACATGAAGTGATGCCTATGAATGCTGGGATGGGCAAAAAGCAGGAAGATGGGAAAAAAATCCTGTTGGAATTATTGATCCTCACGAATGGACACAGCCAAGCCAAAGCCAGTTATTCAGGTCAAGCTGCTTTTGTGATTTCTTTGTCTCTCTTTTCCCATCTGTGCAAGGTACAAATCACGTATGTCATCATATTTCTTGTCAGAGTCTGAATTAGAAAATAGCTATTAGTTTTATCTCTTTTTTTTTTCAGAAATAATAGCTGTAGAAATGAAACTGTTACACACACAAAGTTTCCTAAAAGCCACCAAAAAGCCCCTTTAATATAGAACTGTTTTGATCTAAAGGAAACCCTGCTATTGCAGTTGCAGACTCAAAAATGGTCTTTTTAACCTTTAACAGAGATTTATGCCTTCACAGTTCTATAACTTTCTGTAAAGAAACCACAGTCTTCAGTCTTATTACTATCAGGGTTTCTATGGAAAATTCTTTTCTTCTTTGGAAACCAATGACAGATTAAAGATTTTATATACACCCACGTGGACATAAACACATTTTTTGGTTTACTGGATATATTCACCTCCTCTCTGAGAGAAATACAAAAAAAGCCTGAGCGTGGAAAACTCCAAGAACAGAGAAGGGGACTTACAGGCCTCATAAACCAGGTATTATGCTACCTGCATGTTTTTAAACACTCCTTGGCACTCCTGTCACACTTTAGAGAAATACAATCAGGTTTCCACATGTAGAGGTGTACACAGCAGCCTGAGCTGTGCTAGCTTTGAGCCCTCTGAAGATCTTCAGCTCTACATTTCATCTGTGTGGCCCAACCGAAATCAATGCTCATTCGCCTGGCTAATTGCTGGTCATTTCCTTAAAGGCAAGCAGTATTGACCCAACAGCAGACACTTCTTTGATATTTCTCTCCAGTCACTGGGGAAGACGGAAACACACCTAGTTTTCAACCTTTTTCAAAAGAATAGGGGTGAATGACAGACACAGCAGCTTGCAAGTGGATAAAGAGGTTGCAATTTTTCATGGATAATAAAATAATGAACGACTGAGGGGTACTATTTAAGTATACAGATGCAAAATGTTGCTTGAAACAAAGCCTGACTTTGACCAGACAATACAATAAAAATGATAATACTAAAAAAAGAACAGCAGCAGCTACAGCAATAGGAAAGATGAAAATCAGAAATACATTGTTTTCCAGAAAGGAAATTGTGACTGAAACTAAATAAGCAGAGTAATAGACATGCTTTGCTTAGTGGCCTGCTGTGTAAGACAGTGCTTGAGCAGCATGGAACTGTTAACTTAAAGAGTTGCTTTGACATTGTTCAACTCTGTGTAAGGATACAATATTTAGCATTATTCCAAATGTTAACAAAACAATTGAAAGTAATGAACTAAAATTAAGAATTTAAATTGCATAAGCGTTTAGAAAAACATGTGTCAATTAGAAACAAAAAAACACCTAGTAATTGTAAAGTGTTGGTTACCGAACATATAGGTTAAACATCAATAATAAGAAATACAGTTAATGGTGGAAGCCTTTAAATAACTAAGGGAAAAAAAAGAATAGTGTATTAAGCATAATGCCACTTTAAAAAACAGTGGGTATTAAATGCCCTCCATGAGTTTTGAATATGTCATGGAATGCTGGGAATTACAGATTTAGAATCATAAGCATTTGGCTATTGCCATTTTAGTAGACAGATTACTGCTAAGAATATTTAAAACATAAGCGGTATGTATGTAATCAAATTAAATCTGACGTTTACAGCTTTGCGTGACCTTAAGGAAATGCAGGCAAAGTACCTGAAAGCTGTTGTACTTGTCAGTAAATTATGTTTGCATGAGCTTTGAGAAGAAACATTCAGAGACATTCAGAGCCTGAAACAACTGGGAAAATATATATATATGTACCATTTTCAGACTTTCCTTCTTATCCCTGTAAAGACTGTTGGCAATGCTCATTTATGTGCTTTAAATTAGAGAGAATGATGAACATAAAACTAAAAAATTACAATACATGCAATGCTTTGGCTGTGAGTGTACCCTGTATAAACAAAGAGTATGCAGAGCAATTTCATTTCTTCAGAGATCGTGACATTTATAAATGACTCTCTTATAAAATGAGATTAAGGTTGGTAAATGACCCGCATAGGCACATTTTACTCCAAAATGAGATCCATAACTCATAACATGATATTGGTATATGGATATCCATACAATACACTGATCTTTTACACTCCAATGCATTTCCAATAGCAGTGTCGACTTCTGTCATGTTTTTTGTACTTTTCTTTAGTCATAGAAATATAGCACAGCAGTAGTTCCAGAAACAGATTTCACAAAACACACAAGTGATGCACAGAAACCCCTGAGGCATTGTTCCTCCTTGTCGAGCAATCAATGTGGCTCCCAGCCACAAGTTATTTCACAGCTGTTGCAAAATTTTTTTTTTTTTATTTTTAAATATGCACACTCTGGAATGAAGGTAAGAAGCTGAAGTCCTCAAAAAACTGTATCCAAACCCATGTACTTTAATAAATTATTAGCACTTGTCTGTATTAGAATGGCACTATCCTACCCAAATCAAAAGCAAAAGGCTTTGCAAAAGTCATGGTATGAATACAGCAAAATGTTGCATCATTTCTGAGCACATCATCCAGCACATATTTATCCTTTCAATACCACTCTGTGGTAGAAAGGTGTCCTCCTCATGTTGTAGTGGGGGATGTAAAAGAGATGATTTGTTTATCCCAACCTTCCAGAAAATCTACAGAAGAGGAATATACTTTGTCTCTGCAGTGCCAGGTACCATCTTTTGTGTTACACCCAGCATGATTTCTGATGTTTAAATCTGAAAATTTGGTACAAACCATACGACAATCCACATTAACAATAGTGGATTGGTGGTAATTAACCTTTTTTTCTGCTTCTTGACAAGGATTTTCTGAAAGCTGGATTTGCTATACTCTTCAGATGCAGAAGATGCTGGGTTCCTGAAATCTCTGAATTTCTTTTTGCCTGTGTTTGCAGATTAGGTTTCAAAGTTATCAGAAAGTAGCTTTTAGGGGGCCGGTTGTGGTTTGAGTTTATTTTTTGCTATTTTGATTCAAACGTATAATCCAACACAATAACAAAACTTCAAAAATTTCAAACACCAAAATACCCCACTCTGCAACATTAAGTATTCTAGTTTTTGATCTGTGTTTGGCTCCCACAATTCAGATAAAAGCATTTAAAAAATTGTGGTATGACTTATGCAGAGTTCCACTTTTTAAAATAAAATGTAAATTCTGTTAGTTAACATGTTAAATACGTATTCTGCTATTGTAACGTTACAGAATACCTGTATTGGGAAATACCCACAAGATTCAAGGAGCCAGTAAATCAGCATCCCAAAAGGATACTGTAAATATTGCCTATTGTTGAGAATGTCATGTACCAGCTGTAGCACAGAGTACATCACACTGCAATTATACGTAATTAAAACCACAGACTTCTCCTATCCCAACCCTGACTTTCTCTTCCTGATTAACTTCTAGGACAACTTCATATCAGCACTTTAAATTCCAGTCCTTGAAGCTGTAAAGGAAACATATGCAGTGATGATCCTGAGTCTAACATTCTTCAGCCTGATCATGAACATTGTTAGATAACTTAGTCAAGCAGCAAGTCTCTGACAAGCAGGCAAGCATTTGCCAGTGAGAATTGCCA
The DNA here is from genome assembly GCA_013397725.1 of Rhagologus leucostigma. Lineage (NCBI taxonomy): Eukaryota > Metazoa > Chordata > Aves > Passeriformes > Rhagologus > Rhagologus leucostigma. The sequence goes on from VZTD01004424.1 coordinate 225,686, forward strand.
CTCCTTGGACAGCTTTATCATCAGAACTACTAACAGCTGTGCTTGAAACCAAGCTTTGGCCTCATTGCATTAAGCTTTGTTCACCACTCCTCTTTCCAACACAAGAACTGGTAATGGCATACACTGTTTAAATCCCCTTCAGTTTATCCTGTCATATTTTATTCCAACAACATAAACTGTGATATTGCAAGATACTGAGTGTTATAAAGTACTGAGTGACTTTTACTCCTATAAATGCCAGTGAGAGTTCAGTTTCTTACAAAACCCGGCTGATATTCCCCATCTCCTGTGAACAAATAATCCATGAAAACAAACAAAAAAAATCTAACATGCTGCATTAAGTATATTTCCATGGCAAAGTATCAAAGTGTTCTTGCAGACATTGGCAATTTCAGTAAATATTTTGCCAACCATAAAGTGAAAGTTATTAGTAGATTACAGACCTGCAATTCCGCATGCAAATCCCCAGATCTAGTGTATTGCTTGTGGTTAAGCTTGAAGTGAAACCCACAGAAATTTTAAGGATCTGTTATAAACTCAAGCAGACTTTTTATGAGGTACTGCACAGAATGAACCTTCTTCAGATCACCTTATTTTGATGTGAAGACATCACCAAGTTTGCAATACCCTTTATCCTTTAGGATGTCTCCCCTTATATTTCAGCTATACTGAAGTGGACATATATGCAGACGTACTGCTATCTATGCTTCTCAAAACTTTTAAACAATTTAATGTGGTATTTTCAAATATATCTGATTTTCCAGTGAGCACACCATGGAGCAACTTAAACAGTTGCTATCTGCATCTATATTATCTAAATACTAACCTGGAAGATTTCTGCTTACAGATATGCATTGAACCTGTCTGTATGAGGCTGGATATCTTACTTATTCAAGATAAACTGTGCTGAGAAATAAGAAGGAAATTTGTATTTATAAAAATTTAAACAAAGAATACTATTGTGTCCTAAAAAGGAAAGGCTTTTAAACAAAATTTTTGGCATTCAAGTACATGTAAGTAATGCTTTCATTCTACTACCTACATCATCATGTTATTCAAAGAAATAAGCTATTATGGAGATGTAGCTATTTCATAGAATCTGACACATAGATGACGTTTTAAAGCAAGTTAAGGCAAAATACTTCTTGCACAATTTAACCGAACTTAGGAACTCCCTGTAAAGTGAAAAAGGGAAATTTCAGTGGAATTCGTAAAAGGAAGAGAATCTTAATACCTGAATGCCACCTGACCCCTAAACATAAATTTTAAAAAAGTCCCATGTTTATAAGTGCCTTATTTAAATAAAGAATTTATTTTATTATATTTGTGCCTGATGGCCAAAACTGTCAGCATCTATTGATATGTCTACCTGCTGAATTATTTATATTGTAAGTATAATATTATAAAAAACAGGGCCTGAGGCAAAGAATGCTTTGCAACAGAACCATATTTATATTCATCTGAGAGCCAAGTGGAAAAACCACTCCTGAACATTTACTTCAAACAAAATACAATTTAAATTAACTCAATGGGGAATAATTTTTATGCCTGAAAATTAAAAAAAAAGAAGTTCTAAGTGCAAGCAGTTAGACTTGACTAGCCTAATGCAGTGATAACCAATGTGTGAGAGTTTTCTACATGAAATATAGAACAAATTGTGTCCTACTGCTTCCAATTACTAAGAACGGGATAAAAAAAAATAAAGTAAGAAATAATATTCCAGCATTGTCTGTTGGTAAAAATGGCCTGTCAGATCTATGACAGTCTGACAGCATTTTGGAAAACTCTGAGATTTTTCCAAGCCATGCTAAGATCCAGTTCATCTCTCAGCAGCATAGTGCCAACACCAACCATTCACTATAAGGAAGAGGCTGTATTTAAATTGAAATTCACATTGGACTGCTGGTGTGCTCCACACTCCCAGTGGTCCCACGGCCAAAGCTGTGTGCCAGGGTACCACTGGAGAAACCCTCTGGCTGTGTGAACACTGGATCCTCCAGCAGCTGGTGCTGCCACGGGTAGGAGACTCTGCTACTGCCACAGGACAACTGAACAGCAATCGGCTGCTGGTCACTACACAGGACCATAGCGCAATCTGGACTGGAAGGCACCTCAGAAGGTTTCTGGTCCAACGTCCCCCACACATCAGGGGGATCAGCTCCAACATCATGCCAGTTTGCTCAGGGCATTGTTCAGTTATCTCTAGAATACCTCTAAGGATGGAGCCTGCACAGCCTCCAGGGGCAGCCTGTGAGTTCAGCACACAGTGGGTGCCTACAGTCGGCAACTGGGCTAAACTTCACTGCCCACATCCACATCATGTGCACTTTGAGCCCTCAAAAAAAAAAAAAACGGATTGGCCTTGTGCCTCCCCCTCCATGCTGCAGCAGTCAGTAACCACAGAATCACAGGATCGCAGAATAAGCTGAGTTGGAAGGCACCCACAAGGATCATCGAGTCCAGCTCCTGGCCCTGCACAGCACCATCCCCAAGAGTCACACCATGAATCACAGTGTATGAATCTTACCTCCCCCTCAGATGTAGTAAATGCAGCTCTGCTGCAGCACTAGAACTGCGTTCTGACAGAAGTACCTTATTAACTGTAACTTCAGGAGAAAGGGAAATCTTGAACACAGCTGAGTTACACATTCATATACTAAAAAAAACCCAAAATCTATATTAATCGTGTCTTTGAGCATGACCTCTAGCGAGCAATTTTTAAAGCAGCTGCCGTGGATGATTTCATGTGCACAGGTGTGACTCTTTTGGTTTCACTCTCTCAGGAACTGATTATTTTCACTGTCTCTTAGAGAATTAAATCAGCAAGAGACAATGGCAAAGAGAATCAGGTCCTTATTTACAAAATAATCCGTAAAACTTCCATTAACATAAAAGCAAACAGGACTTGTTGTGCACTTAACTTGGCTACATAACAGTGTTTTCTAATGAATAAAGCAAAAGAAATACACAACAGTATTTTCATAATGCATCTAAAATATTAGTATGCCACAAGTTTTCATATGAGTCATGTAAGAGACATAAGGTTAAGGCATTAACAGAGAAATTATTTCATCTGTGGTTAAGGGTTCCAACCCACGGTCTGAAAGGTCTCTTTGCTTATGTCAGCTGCACGTTACTCTAACAGTCATGACTCCTATCTGATGTAGACTACTTATTCCAGATTATATTAAATCAAACTCAAAATCTTGGCACACTGCCCATCAAGATCCCTGCATTTAAGCAAAATGTAGGCTTTTAAAAGTCAAAATTAGAGCTTCAGCCTTTTTGATGACTACTTATTGTAATCCTATTCATTTGTTTTCCAATATTGTCTCAGCTATGGAGAGATGCTGCTCTGTTCTACGACTTTTCACCTAGCCATATAAAGAAGATATCTTTTCCAACAATTAATGCAAAAATAAAGGCAGACAAAAAGGAGAGGTTTGCCATGTAGGCTACACGCAACTGTAATTAAGCCTGGGAGTTAAAATAGGGATTTCAGTTTCTCCCTGAGGAAGCCATTCTTCAAGAAAGACTCGCACAAAGGTTAGCCTTCTTTTTCTAATTGCCTGAACAGAAAATGTTATAGAAAGACCATTTTAATTATAACTACATTCATTTCTATCAAATCTGCAGTTGCGCACACTTATAAATGTAAATTCAATAAAGCTCACCCTCCTTTTTCAATTCCTATTAACAGCTAATCTGAAAGCTCACCTTTTAATTGCACCTTTTGCCATGTCAAACCGTGTACAGGTATTGTGTTCAAAGGCACCGGTGCATAATGAAGCTGTAGAGAGCCATAAAGATTACCTTCTGCCATAAAGCTCTACATATGCACAGGTGATCGCACATAGAACCGCATTAAATTCTTCATATTGCCTTCCGGACTGGCTGTGAAAAGATGATGCACATATACATACATGTATATGTGTGTGTGTGTGCATGTGTGTACAGAAACCAGCAGCACAAAGGACTGGTGGATATTGGTCTGCCTGGAGAAATGATGGCAGTAAACTGTACTTGATTTTCCTTACTACAATGAAACTGATTCGCTTACTTCTCAGCTGGTGAGGCCTGCACTTCCCTAGAATGTTTGCACTTTCATCACCACTCAGCTGCAGATCAGCAACGTAATCTCTACAGAAGAGTGAATAGCAGGTGACACATCTTAATGGACCACACCTCCATACCCACTTTGATTATCAGATTTGGTTTTGGATTACATGCATTTTCCGTGCAATATCAGGCTCAAGGCCCTAGTCCCTATTTTTAAAGATCTCAATGGCTGAGCATCAAGATATCTCATAGTTCAAATACTGTGAGGATTTGGCAAATAATTTCATCCTTCTGGCAGAATATAACTTTCTACAGTAAAGTTTTTCTCAGTGAATTGCATCAACACCAGAGATGGGGCTCACCTTCCACTTCAAATCAAGTCACATTTCTCTCAATCTTCTCTAACAACCCATATGCCTCTTTCTGAGAAATAACAGTTAGTTGGGCAACACAAAATTTGTATCTTAGAAAAAAGATTACATGGCTAATATTATAATGTACAGTATATAATGCTATATATATATATATGTTATAATGCCGTTATTATATTATTAATATATTTGTTTATTAAGATGTCATACTAAACATTAATAATCTTTAATGCATTTCATGTTGAAAAGAGCAACAAAGAAAGATAAGATTGTGGTCAGACACCTTTCCTTAGTCCACAAATGCAATGCTTTGCTTAGGTACAACAACTGAAGAATGTAACTTTGCCATGGGAGGAGCATGGTTAATTAGCTACAGGTATTGTATGCAACTACAGCTTTTCTGTGTCTTGTACATGCCCATCTACACCTGCTCATGTCCACGGAACAAAGAACTAGCAAAGCAGTTACAGATGTACTCACCACCTAGATACAGCCTAATTTTTTTTCCGTGCCAGTCTAAGATGACTAATCTTAATTAGACCCAATGATCACTGCCCAGCTAGAATTGGATCAAATAAGGTGTCTTGGGTAAAAATTCAGAGCAAAAGTCATTCTCTCACTGCTGGTTGCACATACTGACTGCACTGCTCCATCTAATCTCATGCCATTACAACATATTGAAGTCTCTGTTTCTCAGAGAAGGTTTACCAAGATATTTTGAATTCACATTATTTTTACACAGTAGATTAGAAAGCTTTTCTCAGTACAAAATGAAATAAAACATCCTTGCTATTTCGCTTTCTTTTCATTTAATCCTCAATTCACAAAATTGGGTCATTTTCAATGGTTTTACCACATGAAACAGTAAGGAATAATAATAGCCAGCAATTAAGTCAAATTTAGCACTTATTACTCAACAAGAATTGCCTAGGAACAGAACATGTTTTCCATAACTGCATTCATTGTTCAAAATTCTTTTGAGCATGTTTTATGCATTTGCATCCTCTCCTACGGATATTTAATAAGCTGCTCATTGCAAAAATGTATCAGAAGTTGAATACTCACAATTTAAAATTAAAGTTAATTTGACAGAGCTTAAACTGAATGTGTCTTCTGCTGATTACACAGGCATAGCTCATCTGATCTGCAGTATGTCCATTCATGAGTCTGAATTTCATATTTACTTTTCATTAATATTCTCCAATAAGGACTAAAAACAATAAGTTTTTTCAACTTACTTCTATGACTAACCATGTTCTGAACAGATTGAAGCTACCTTCAGCAGGAAATAAAACAGCTTCACTGAGCTCTGTTCTGTCTTTGAGCACAAATCTAAGTGGCTATATACAATTGAAATCTGACTATAAAGTTCTAAAGAGGAAAAATTGTGTATTTGACATGAAATTAAGATAATTCTGCTTGTCTTCTGTTTGTGTAAATGAAAAATACGAGCTACTGTCTCAACGTGACACACACTTAGTGTCAAACAGTAATGATTTCTTAGCAAATACATAAGTGATCCATTTTGTATTCATCAGCTTTGATATGCTGTCTGCCCTCAAAAACCCCTTGAAAATAGGAACAAAGGCTGCAGTACCAGACATGTTTTCTGGACCATTATCTTTCTCAACCCATAATATAACCACTCATCTACTACAAAGTTGAGGTTTTACATCTCTCTCTTTTTAATTTCAATTATAACTTGCAAAAAAAGTCAACATTCCCTTACAATACAAATCACTTAGGTTAAATACCCATTACGCGATCAACATAGAAAGCGAGGAGTTAGAATAGGCACACTGTATTTATAACATCCTTTGACTGTATCCATCTTTAGTTTCCTAGCAGAGAATCAAGTCTTTAAGTTAAAAATAGTCATCAAATCTTTGGTCCTTAAGTTAAAATTAGCACTTGAAAACATTCACACTTTGGGAATTATAGCTCGAGCAACAAATCTCACCATTTCAGTTACAACATGTGACAACGCTCCTCTGCAACACCCAAAAAGCTGAACATAATGGGATGTTCCCTATTAGGTAGAGACTCAGGAGGCATAGCAGCTCCAGGTTGGGCGTAACGTGGGCTCTGAGCCTGGAGCTGGAGCACGGTGCCACAGACGCCGTACTACACATCCAGCCTCCGTCCCACAGACTTGGGGAGCAGTGTCAGGTTGGAGATGACAGTGCCACACGGCAATAAAGTAAATCTGCTTCAGATCCTCATGGCACATGTCCAGCCCATACATTGTTTCAGTCACTGGTCCTCATCCCGTGACTCGTGCAATTCACAACCGTGCAAAACAAGAGTGCAGTAGGCAGACAGATCAGATTTGGTATTTGTGCTTTGCGCAGCTGCAGGAGGCCTCACACTGTGCACAGCAGTAAAGGAGTCAGCCTAGCATTCATTACTCCAGGTTGTTTACCACCTAGCCCTCACTCTCACCTATTTGCAGACTGGTGAAAACGAACAAGTTTTCTTCATTTCAGCTGGCTGCCTAACATGGTTTAAAATTCTCAGTCTGACCATGGAACCAAGTGGAACCCTCTAATGAGACAAGTGAGGCTATGAAGGTCTGTCTTCCAGCCACTGTTTGGCACAAACCAAAGCACTGTATTGACCAAATCTCTGTACAGATTTTGTTGGCTTACATAGCCATTCATCAGAACTTACTACAGGTAATAATACTGGATAACTAAGATTTGTTCTCTTCTTGAAATAAACAAGAGCATATGTGAGACTATAACAGAAAAATGAACTACTCTGTATCTCTCTAAAAGCAATAAACTTGGGCACTGGATTTTTAATACGAATAGACTGATATCTAGAAGGCGTAATTAGGTATTTTGTAAAAAATCCAAATAAATAAAGGACCAAATTAATAAAGATATAGCTACCTCTTCAGCACTTAAATATCACAGTAATGGAGAAATACTCTAAAATGATTTATTGCCTCCCATTTTCTTTCAAGTTGCAAATTTTATCAAATTATACAGGGGTGTACACATATATTTATATATATATATACACGCACATAACATTGCCAATCTCACAAGATTATAACTCACAAGCAAAATTAATATTATTAAGAATATTATTTCCAAACTGTTCTTACCCCTTTCCTCATCTCACCTTTTTCCCTCTGGGATCTGATTACATGCAAATAGAGGGTAAAATGGGGAAATACAGAGATTCTGGGCACCTGTTACACTTTTTGCTTTGCTTCTCTTTCTCTCACTTCACCCTGTGTAATGGGAAAGGATGGGTGAGGAGATGCCACAGGCTTCTCGTTTTGTCACACAGGCTGTCACTCCTGCGACAGCAGAAACCAGTGCAGGCTATGCAACACCTGCCTCAACTGGGAGCATCCTGCATGCCAGTCCAAAGCCATCTTCCACTTTCCTGCACTGGCAGCCATCCCACCCTCTGCAGCCAGCACTGAAGCAGAACTGCTGAGCTGTCAGCAACTTCTCACAAGAGGCCAATTTTTACGCCGCATAATTGTAGCAAAAAAAAAATTCATAAGAGTTGGCAACCCATGTTAAATTTGCATGCATATCTGATTAGCTGTGTCTTTAGAAAACACAGTCTTACAAAATATTGCAAAATTATTCATTTTATTTTTTTAAAGTCTGGATTGAATTCTGTCAAAATATAAAGCCTGTTTTCTTCTTCCTTCCCTCCCTCCAAGTGAGTATAATCCACTTTTCCTTTGAAACTGTAACGTTTTATTTCACAGTGCTTGGGAGTTATGAGCAAAAAGAGAAAAACAGTAATAGGAGTGAAAAGGGAATTTGCCAGCTTCATCTTTATTTAAGCAGCCAGAGAATGAAATAGAATACTTCCCTACAGTTAGTCCTCTTCTTCCACCCACTTCCCCAGAAAATATCTAGAAGATAAGGCTCCAAACTGGTTAATCAAAGCTTATGGAAGCCATTCTCAGGGGCAGTTTTATATATCCTTTACATGCCCCTAGCCTGAGTTCAAACTACTGAGATCACGATACAGGAGAGGAACCAGGATGCTACAGATCTAGGCACAGATGGGAGACCTGCTCTGGCTCACCTACACAGCTGGTGTCAGAAGGCCAAAAACATTAATTGCCATCTAGGCTAGAGTGTAAGAGCTATAGTGAACTCAGACAACATTTCATATTTATCAGACTGACTGGTACATATTTTCTGAGACTGGAAACTGCATTGCAGGAAGATTGAGGTAGGAGAGTTGGGGTCACATTTTCTGACCCTGCAGAGGAATTTGGTTCTGACATGCTGTTTTTTCACCTTTACTTGTGAAAGCTTAAATGACAAATGCTGCATTTCAGCCTGTGACTGGGGCTGCCAAACATCCATTTCATGTGGCAGTCTCAACTCACAGCTTGGCCCCTTTCACCCAGAAGTCACATGGTACCACCCCAACCCATCCCTTCTCCCCAGTGAAGTCAAAGTAAGGAAGAACACTTTCACCACAAAAGGACCCAGTCTGCCTATATACCTGCCAAGCTACTGCATATGACAACACCTTTCCAACCTAACCCTTTCTCAAAGCTCCCTCAGAGCTTTCTTCCCAGTCAAACATGAGTAAGCCCGTTTGAGCCATCTTCCCGATCACTGACCCCTTGCAACCATCAGAAACTTCCAGCAAAAGACAAAACACCTGGTTTCCAAGACCAAACCACCTGCCTTCATCTCACCTTCACTCCACCTTCCTCAGTGCCTTCCTGGCATCCATGGCTCAATGAGCAGACTCTCCAGCACATGTCCCTACTACATGGCTCCAGTGCTCAGGCAAAGCTCAATGTTCAGATAGTGAATACAAAGAATAAAAAACAATAGGGAATCAACACAAAACAATGTACATCCATGCATGAGACAAAACTAAAAGCTCTTCTTTCCCTTCTCTTGTGGTTCCAGAGGCATGAATTCTTTATTCCATAAATGTGCATTATGTGAATTGCCAACTACTGCTATGAGAAAAGCTGTATCAAACTGGTTAAATCTTCTTTACAATAGTTCAGGCAGAATTTTGAATGCTGTATTTTGCTCAGTGTGAAATATCTGAGGACTGAAGCCATTTTTTAAAAGCAATAGATAAAAATATTAGATTTCATTTCTAGACTTCCATACAATGTCCTGGGTGTGTTTGTGTAACACTTTCTGAAAAGAACAAGAGAGGAAAATCCATGCTTCATTTCAAGAAAGTGCACAAAGCGAAACCTTGCTGTGGTTACACTGATTTTTTTCCCAGTACTTTGATACACAGGTGCTTATGTACGTTTGACAAACACTAAGCAATTAGACACTAAGCTATTAGAGAGAGTCCAAAGCAGGGCCACAAGGATGGTGAAGGGTCTGGAGAAGAAGCCTTACAAGGAGCGGCTGAGGTCTCTTGGTCTGCTTAGCCTGGAGGAGACTGAGGGGAGACCTCATTGCAGTCCACAACTTCCTCCAGAGGGGAAGAGGAGGGGTAGGTATCGATCTCTTCACTTGTGTAGCCAGTGACAGGACTCAAAGAAACAGCATGAAGATGAGTCAGGGAAAGTTTAGGTTGGATATCAGAGAGAGCTTTTTCAGCCAGAGGATGGTTGGATGCTGGAACAGGCTCTTCAGGGAAGTGGTCACAGCATCAGTGTGACAGAACTCGAGAAGTGTTTAGACAGTGCTCTCAGGCACAGAGTGTGACCCTTGGGGATGGTGCTGTGCGGGGCCAGGAGTTGGACTTGATCCTGATGGGACCCCTCCAACTCAGCTTATTCTATGATTCTATGATAAAAATAAGCCTTCCATAAAGGCTTCCTATTAGGGAGTAGAAAGCCCAAACTATAAGCTGTTCCCAGTGTCATAAATAAAATCCATTTGCTTCTGCAGTGAAACACCACCTTTCATTTTTTATTATCCTCTTACAGCTTTAAATAACGTGGTCACCATAGTTCATTTTCTTTGTGGCAAAACTTTATGCTTTAGTTCATAAAAATAGAGCATAAAGTTTCACCACAAAGAAAATACTATGCCTGGTAATGTTGACATATAAGTGATAAAGCAAGAAACAACAGAAAAATAAAGAAAATCTGGGAAGAAATTGACAATGAATCCTGCATGCTGTTGTCACTTTAAAACAGTAGATGTAAATTCAAACTGCAGCTGCAACCATTTCTCTTGTCAAAGTCCTCAGAGCCTCTGTAGTTAAGCAGGTGGCAGCCCTCAGCCCTGAGAAGGGTTTGGACACTGAGCTCCTGGTGAGGAACTGGCACCTACATTAACAACTTTCTGTGTATGGAAAGGACATTTTCTCTCCCCAGTTATACTCACACCAGTGAGGAGATGGCATGAGGTACTTGGCACCAGTTTGCACTCATATGGGGTTTTCTAGCTCCAGATGAGCACCAGTTTCAGAAGGGTCTAGACAGCTTCGGTGGTAGACACTTGGATGTTTATGTATTGCACTCTTCAGTACACCACGTAATAGGAAACATTATTCACTTGGCCACGGTGCAGCGCAAGGACACAGAGACAGCTTGATTTCTAATCACACCTGAGCTAATAAGTCCTCCTGAGACTTATTATTGTCAGCTTGAGCTGTCTGGAAACATCTTGCCCATATTTAAAAAAACTCTCAGTCAATCCTCTGAAAAGGTCTAGTGCATCCATGAAGTAGAGCAGACGTCTGTAAAAGCACCACAGAAAACCTCAGACTGTGTTTTTCTAATAGACTTACTAGAATTTAGCAGCTAAAATCTCCGGCTGTGCTGTGCATGCTTCAGCCCAGGATTTTGATTAGTGAGTAAGCAGGATTTTCTCTCGGGTTGCTCCTAACCCCTTTCCCAAGCTGCCAGTGAGGTAGTCTCTACTGTGTGGCTCCAGTACTCAGGCAAAGCTCAGTGCTCAGGCAGTGAAGACAAAGAAAACAACCAAAAGGCAGTCAAGTAATTAAAGCCCTACTCGAACAAAATTAATACATATAATGGAAACTAGTTAAGAAGAAAGTTAACCACTCTACACCCTGGAGGTTGCTTTATACCCAGGCTTCTTATTCCTCCCCAGTACAACACCTTTCAAAACTACAGGATTTAATCCTGCTGCAGTAGTTAAAGCATTGCAGCTTTCTAAAGTCAATTAGACCTAACATTTGAATGCTTGATTTTGCAGCTTCTTTTAATGAATTTTAATTTATTTGTTTGTTTTAATGATGTATTGACAAATATCGCCAAGCAGCAACAAAAACAAGCTGAAAAAAAGCAGCGTGATTACGTGCACCAGGTTTAACCTGCTTCATATCCCTGGGAGCTATTTACTTTTTTTCAGATATCTGGATGCCAGAGTATGAAAGCTAGTGAGTAAAGAATGGTTTTAAGGTTAAGGCATTGAAAAATAAGTTTGTGTTCTTAAAAAGAGTATTATACAAAAATGTTAAATCATTATGCTTTTTTAGTCTTCCTTTTCTTATTTCTAAATAGATAGAGGTTAGTAAGACTCCTTTAGCCCACAGAAATTTTGGAAGTACTAAATAACACCTGCATAATAATTTATGATAAGGGATGGATGCAACAAATTAAAGCAATTAATTTTTATTGGCTGTATTTTCTATAGTGCAACTGAAAAAAACCTGCATGTTGCAAACTGGAATTTCTATATACCACGTAGTAACCAAAGGAATACAAAGCTCCTGGTGCATGCTCTGTTCTCTCAGAGCCTTCAGCACAACATTGAATGAATACATTTAAAGAGACCTAACTTTAAAAAGGAAAAAAAAAATTAAAACTACTATGCATCTGATAGTTTCCATAGCACTAATTACCTTTAAACTCTTTTCCCCCCTCGAAAACATCAAAATGCTTGGATTTATCAATGAAACCAGCCAAAAAATTCTACCCTTTTCTCCTTAAAATCACTACAGTTGCAAAATATTCCTCAGCACTTTTGATTACTTCTATTCATACAGAAAAAAGGTAATGCACTTGTTTCAGATATTACATTATGTGGCAGTCCTTCTAGGAAGTAAGTGCTGTTGTGACAGAAGCAAATCTCCACAGCATCACTGATGTGAAAGAAACCCTTTCAGTTTTCATCAGCTGAGATGCTTTCTATGGTGAGGGTGTGGCTAACTTTTCTCCTGAGGCTGTTGATATCTTGCTGCAGATCCAGTAGCTTAAACATAGGAGAGTTGTCAACATTGTGCCCACATCAGATAGAGACGTGCTTATGACTCCTGGGCAATTTTATTTCACATGCTCATAGAGGGAAGGTTGCAGCCAAAGGAACTAGGGCATGACTTCTTTTCTTTGTTCTCCCACTGCCATTTCAGCCATCCAGACAAGGAATGAATGTCTGCAGTAAGGATGTTTATTTACATCATATGCCCATGCATTAGCTTTGTGCCATAACCATAGTCAAGGAACTGATCTGAAAAGAAAATACCAGAAATACTAGAAAAAGGACTGATCCCAATTCTGCAACAGGCAGGAGGTGGTTCTTTGTTGATTTCCAAAGTTGCCCTCACTCAAGCATAAACAGCTGAAAATACATCCTGGTCTTTCTGCCCACATTGCACGTGCTGTGTTCAAGTCATTTGGATATCAACCACATCCATCTTTGAACAGATGTTCAGAGTGCAGTAAAACAGGTAATATCTCTTCCACTTGTGTAGATATTGTATGTTAGCAACTCCATGTGAATTACAGCCCAAATTCTGAAAGATGCTAAAATCCCTCACCGTTCATTTACCTGCTTAGACCCACAAGCAGGGGCCCTTAGAAGTCACTATTTGTCAAATATTTTAAACAATATCCTGTAACTTGTTATTTTCATTTCTGCAACATTTGACAGTAGTGTACATTGTCAGCTGAGCAGAGGAAATGAGGAAAACAGGAAACTTTAATTGTCATTTAAGTAGAACTCACTATTACAGCACAAGGACAAATGAATGAGGAGCAGAAAGTGTCTAATAACACTTCAAAAAATATTACAAAAAGATTAGGTTGAGTTGTCAACTTTAATTGCTATCCATATGAAAGCAGATACTGGCTTTGCAGTTGTATCCCACATGCCATTAGGAATCTGTGAATTAGGTGCCTTTTTATCAGCAGAATTGCAGCACTCTATGTGACACCAGAGATGGATTTGTTGTAACTGGAAGAAACGGGGCATTATTCTACATCCCGCAGCCCATGGCTCTGCCTCTAGCCTTCTGGCTGCTGCAGAAACAGCAGAGACATGGCTTTTCCCACCTTGTCAAGAATCAACCTCCTGGACATCTCTCTGTGCCCAGAATAGAAGAAATAAGTTTGTGCCAGCCACCCTGCAGGAAGATGAGGGAGAGAATGAGCTAAGCACTACTTTGTCCTTGGTATGCCAAGTGCAGAAATAAAGTATAATCCCAACCTTACCATGTGAATAGAACAATTTGAATGAGTGCACATTATTGTACAGGGATTTTCTTTGGATTTATCTGGCACAGTCAGCACGTAATTTCACTGCTTTTTTTTCATGGCCATGGCAATACCATGCCAAAGCAGAGGACTCAATAATAAAGTCTTACACTTTTCTACTGCATATAAGAGAAGTTGAATTTGGACAGAAAGCAGTAAGTACTGTGGGGTGTTGGGATGAAGAACAGTGACCACCTAAAACTATTTTAACTGTATGGTGACATTTTTCTAAATCATTTTTGTCCCTGAAAAAGTATTTCAGGCAAGACAGGTTTCCAGTCTCAGTTATAAAAGTGGAGATGTATATGACCACAACTCTAGTTCCTCCACTCCTATAGGTACTGTGACCTATTTAATTTATAAGAGAGAACAAGCCACTGATAAGACAAATGAAGCATTACCTTCCTGTTACCACTGGAACAATTTCAAAGACTGATGAAAAATAACATAGAAATTTACTTAGGATCAAGGTTAGCTAGAGTAAACAGTGAGTAATTTCTAGCTTTTAAAAGACATTGCTAAGATGAAATACTTTCCTTATCTCCTACTGAAGTATTTTCCAGTTTATGTAAGTAAAAAATCATAGGTTAAAATAGTAATAAATGAAAGAAATTTAATGAATAGAATAGAATAGAATAGAATAGAATAGAATAGAATAGGATGGAATTCACTCAGAAATAATAATTTCTTTGTTTCTGAAGGAAAAATCAAATAACTGGATTATTTGCAGGAAAAATTAATCTCAAAAACAGTGAATTTGAAGTTAGCACCCTCATTGGCTAAAGACTGAGACACGGACAGGCCTCAAGCCTGCTATTATTGAATTAATATGATTTTTTAATGACTGATCTAATCATTAAACCTCTCAACATACTCAAATGCTCTGGTAAAACTATAGAGTTGGGAAAGCCTGGTTAAGAAACTGAATGGTAATACTAAACATAAAAACCAAATAGGCAAGTGGCACCTTCCATTTCGTATTCTTGCTAACTGAATAGATGCCATTCATTAAATAATCATAGGGAAATTTTCTCCCCAAGACTCATCCAAGTCAAGGGTAATGTTCACACTTACTGAAAAGACCTTTGTGCCGAAGCTGAATGCTTTCACACAAATGGAAATTTTTGTAACACAGCTGATATTCCAAGATATGACAACTAGGCCACGAGCCTTATCCCACCATTAGCATTACACTTTACCTTTAGGGACACTTCGAGATCTATTAACAGCAGAATGAGAATTTGTAAAATGTATTAACCTATTTATTTCTCAGATTATCACTAGAATTTTTGAACTAAAAATTGCCTGCAAAAAACCCAAAATCTAACTGAACCAACATCCACTGAAAAATCCTTCATGCTTCTTTGTACATGCCAAACTATGAGATATCAGGGAAGTATTACCAAAATTGTATTCTAAGAGTTTTTTCACGTCCTTGTACATCCATCGTAAATATGACTAATTGGCTTCTGTTTAGACATTATCTTCTTAAACCCTCATTACAGTATTGCCAAAAACGGAGCAAAGTTGAGGACACAACTGAAATGGCTGCTGCATGATTAAAAAAACCCAAAATCAAGGTTCTTTAATAAGTATCAACAGTCTCATGGTATCCATGAGCAGGGAAAAGCAGGAAGGAAGAGGAGTATACAGTGAATACTGTCAATATAGTATACGGAAGAGCAGAAAGGCTCTTTATAATAAAACAAAAGCTTCTTTTTTTTCTTTTTTCACATTTTGAAGAGAAGAACTTCGAGTAATAGGACCCAAAAATTTTGATTCTCAGCCACAAAATGTGAAGCTCCTTTGCTGAGCATCTGGCTACCAGCGGATTTACTGGCTTTGTTCTTTCCTCCCTCTATTCCACTCACACAAATCCCTCTGCACACTGGCTGGATGGTGCAGTGAGCAGATCTTGTGCTCTCTCTAGAGAAACTTCAGAAGATTTTCCCTCCCCATCTGTTATTCAAATACACCCTAATTTGTTCTGAGTGGATCTTGTTCTCAGAAGGGCAGTATTTGTCCTACAGTACCATAAACTCAAAGTTCAAAACCTCTTCACTCCTAAGGAAAAGGCTTCTCCTCTTAGGAAGCATCTCCATGCTGAAACTTACCAGGTGATGGGGCCACACAGCATGCTCAAAATATGGTCACTGCCACTAAGGTGTTGAAAGCTGTCACTGGTTATTTCCTCTCATCATTAAAGGAAACCAGGAGAAAGACCATGAGCTCTCTTATAAAGAACAGCAGAAGTGTCCTAGCTCTCAAGCTTCTTTAAATCCAGCACAATTTAAAATACAGGAAAACACACAGTGCTGCTGAGGGTCTGCACTACAGCAAAGGATGTGAACTGATGGGAGCTTTGCACTGTACCCACAGAAGCAGAGAGAGTGGTGAGGAAACTTTGCTCCAAATCACATCCTCAGGTGGAAAAACTTCCCCACTGGATGCTCTAAAGCAGGATTTTCACTCTTTAATAAATTTATCTGAAAGGAAGATGGGGAGAGAGATGAAAGCAGAAGGAGGAGAATAAGTAGATGGACTGCTGTAGAGGTCACGATACTGGCAAAAATAATTTTCCCTTGCTCATGTCTCAGTCTCTGGAGGTATTCAAAACCTGACTGGACATGATCCTGTGCAATCCACTCTAAGTGACCCTGTTTTAGGAGGGGAGTTAGATGATCTCCAGAGGTCCCTTCCAACCCCAACTATTCTGTGATTCTATGTCCTCTGTGGGCTAAGAAAAGGAAAAACAGCTTAAAGTGCTGTGTAACAGGATAATCACTAATTAGGTAACTGCATCTAGGGGCAAGAACAATCTGCCCAGTCATTAGCCATGAAATATCCTGACAGAAATGGTGCCTTTTAATGCGGTTATTACAGGAAATATAGGAGCAACAGCTAATTTATTCTCTTGTACAAAGAGTGGTAACAATTTGCACAGAACAAAACAGAAGAAAATAAGAGCTTGTAAAAACATCTAAGCAGAAAAGATTCAGCTCCATCCTTTTGCTATGAAAGCACTGGGTGTGTTGAAAGCGCAGAGTTGAGTATGCAAAGTGCCACACTCCAGACACTCCTACTTACTAGCACTAAGAGAATTGTTAATGTAGAACTGCTCACCACTAATTTAAACAAATTGCATATAATTGGTTCCCATAAACCCTCCAGAAAACACTGTTTCACTACCCCAGCTGCCTGTCTCAGTGTATTCTCAGTTCAAAAGGCTTAGCATGGATTTGCAGAGGGTACCATGTTAATATAATCAAGTTCTTTGGCTTAACTGCGCTCCTAGGTAAATATCTCTGAACTTAAAGCAAGAATTACTATATTTTTTTTTCAGTGATGGACCTTTGTTTCATAATTATTGAGTATTGCAGTCTACTGGGCAGCATTTTACATACTGGCCTTTCCACCAGTGCTCTTCCAGAAGCTTTGTATACTCACCACTGTATCTAACCTCAAAAGAATGAGTATTTTTAGAACTATTCAAAAAGTACTGCTAAGATCTACCAATGCCACATATTTCTATACTAGCCAGATCTTTCTGTACTGCATTAAAAGCAAAAAAAACTTAAAAAAAATGGTAGTACTCTGTCAGGGACTTAGGGTACTTTACATACCCCTGAGGGAGAAAACAGTGCCATGTACCAGGGACAAGGAGACTACCAGGTGACTCGCTTACTAATTTGTATACTGCGATGTAGGCAGTTTGAACTTTCATTCTCTGATATTCCTTTTTTTAGAAGTATTTTTCAAAAGGATTAGAACTTCCTGCCAAGTCAGCCTTTCATTTAATAAATTTGCTTCGAGTTCCTTCATTGAAGACACACTGAGACTTCTGAAATCTATTTGTGTAACCTCCAGTTTGTTCTGTGTTTCACTGTTGCCTGTACCTAACTGAGCAATGACAAAACTAAGAACTTTGGGATTCTGAGAAAAACTTCAGTTGTCTGTAGAGGAAAACCCAAGAGAACCATACCCACATGGAAGGAAATTGTAGTTTAGTTTCATCTGATCATTTGCTGCTTGTTCTACTTGTTTTTTCTAGACCTAGATTAGTTTGTTAACTAGATTAGTTAATGCCCTTGAGTGCAAACAGGAGAAGGTATGCTTGTTCTGCAAATTAGTCACTGTAAGATAAAATGACTAGAAGATGAAGCAGGCTGAGGCTGATGTTGTAAGAATTATCCAAGTAATAGTAGATTAAGGACAGAATTATGTAATCTGTACAAGAAAATTTTTGTCTTCCACAGAAACTAGGGTCTTCCCTTAGAGAGGCCATGGAGTGGTGGATTAGCAAGAAAGGATCTGAGTATTTAAACCTAGCTAGATTTTAAAAACCCAAAGCAGTGTGCCATGGCCTAAAAACCTCTCCCTTTTTTTCTTCTGAGACCAAAGATCATTTACCACCACAAGAACTGTCCCATGTTCTGTCCTTGGAGAGAATGCTTCCTTTATCCTCCTGTAAAACACGTTTTTGGAGGTCTTTGATGACCCGAACATGACAGTGGAGTACTGACATGCAAAGCAAATAGCAAGAAATTTCCTAGAAGAAGGATTAAAGGTGGTGCTTTCACTTGCCATGACAAAAGCAAAAGAAACACTATAAATGAGGAGACACCAAAAAAACTTAATTTCTCCAGCTTAGAAGGACTGAAAATAAGATACTTTCACTCCTGAAAAGAACCTCAATGCAGTTAGTCAGGCCCAAGTTGTCTTAATTGCCAAGCCATATGAAAAGTCCTAGACATGTTACATTAATGTTCTACTAACAGAAGAAACAGTTTCCAAGATACCCAATACATTGAGAAGTATTTATACTGCAAGTCTTTTATTCATCTATTGCTAAAAAGACTTTACTGGCTTAGAAGATTGGACTTGACTTCCAAATTCAGAGTGTTTAGAATAGTTTCAGAAATCCCAGCTTTTTCTAACAAGCTCACAGCCTGAATAAAGCCCCTCACCTTATTTTTAGGCAAAACATAACTGTGTCCCATCATCAGAGCTTTTCATAACCGCTTTCATTGTAAGAAATGAAAACACAAAAATCTCTGTTAAATGCAACACCCTTCTTAGCCTCAGATTAAGCTGTGATACTTGGGTCTCTTCAGATGTTCAACTTGTAAAGGAACAGTCACCTTAAGGGGTCTTCAGGGGATTGATGAAAAAAAGAAGAATTTACTGCTTAAATTCAATCTTTTCACATTTAGCATTAAACGTAAGGGTAAATATACCCTGTGCATCCTCACAGAAAAGAATCAAAGGATTCCAAGCCCCACAAACTGATTTTCCCTAAAACTACTAAAAATAAACCCCACCCTACCAAAAACCGAATGCAAACTGCTTTATGCTGTCTAATTTGTATTAATTTAAGAAACACACACAAATATTCTGGACCATACTGTCAGACTATAAGCCAGACCCTTTAAATTCACAGACTGTGCCCAGATTTAGTCTGCCAACATATTTAAAGCATCAATAATCAGAAAAAAAACTATTTCTTTACTCATCTCCTCACAACTATATAAGGGGAGAGAGCAACTGGTGGCCATGTAGGGAGAAATACATATCCTTTAATTAAAGGAAGATCAAGAAGCATGTGCATTGACAATGCAGGTTGATGCCCATGTAGCCCAGCAAACAGAAAGTGGGTATGCAGTGAAACAACAGGTTACTGAGATGACTGATAGTGCTGACAAGTGCTGTTGCACATGCTCACACAAACGAAGAGATGATCCCAAATAAGGTCAGTGAGAAGGAAAGGAAGTACAAGACAGTAAAGGAGAAGAAAAAAGATTTTATTCAGAGACAGAGAAAATTTCCTGTCCTTCAGCTCTTCCTTACCCCGGAACTCCATCTTCTTCTTGTGAAAGAGAGAAAAAAGAGGAGGTATGTTCCTGTCCCCAGCAAGATTTAGCTTTCCTTCCTGTCTGGTTCATCCTCCTCAGAAACCCGTTGTGATTCACTCCCTGCAGGCTCAGGTCTGTGCTGCTCAGCTGCCAGACTTGCTTGGAAGCAGGTATACTCTGCTCTCTTTCCTCCACCAGCTTTGCACAAGGTTAAGCAAGGGCCCATAGGAAGCCCCTTTCTAGGTGCTCCATCTTCAAAGGATGAAGCTGGGATTCATCCACTTTATTGAAGCTCTAATAACCCTTTAGCTTGTCCAGGATGGTGTTATGCTGTTATTAGTCCAGGCACAGTTCCTCTCTGAAGCTGGGGGCACAAGTAAACCACCCTACAAGCAGAGCTTGCCTTAACTTTCCTTATTGGGAGTGAAAGGCTTTTTCTGACCCTCTTTGACTACGTTCAGATTTTGAAATTAAAGAAGTGCTAGAGCTTTAGTCATCCACACTCTTCCTTAAGTCCCATGCACCACCTCAGCGAGCTCTCTCCAAGCTAAATCTGCCAGGGAGGGTGGTAACTGTAAGTGGTGTGGACATGAGCCAGCCAGAGCCATTTGGACTTGGATCAATCCCTGGCCCTTTTTAATTAAGCAATATAAATTCAGTCTTATGTTCCTGAACAGCTAGGAGGAGTTTAAGGTGGGAGAAGGATATCAATGCCAAACTGAAGGTGGACAGTTCTTACTCACAATTCTGACTTGCCATCTGTTAATGAGAAGAGACTGGCTTTCCTTTTGAAGTTACTTGAAGATCTCCACTGTAGGCTTCTTGATGCAGATTTATGGTCATCTGCAAGGACTGAATGGCACCCAACATTCTTGACCTATTTGACTGTGAACTTAATAAGCTATTGGAAGAAAAACGCAAATTAATACTGAACCTGTAGTACCTTCTTCTATAGTTTGTACCACCCAGGGCATGGTGTCTTATGCAAAGATTTATACAGCTTAAGATCCATAAAAGCATACATTCTGCATTTAAAAGTTGTGCTGTAAAACAGTTTGGAGGGGGATATTACATTTCCTCTCACCAGCAGTTGCTGTGGCAACTACACAGGCTGTTTCAGTTTAGATTGAGGGCCACCCTCAGGAGTCAACTCCTGTGCCATCATCTCTCCTGCAGGTGAGCCGCAGGTGTTAGCCCAGGCAGCTGCAGCACACGCAGGGCTCCACACACCCATGCAGGTCCAAAGCATCGAGGCCTGCCAGACAGGCTGCTCACAGGGCACCCTTGTGACAGCAGGAAGGCAGGAGGCCCTGGACGCTCAGCCTAAGGTCACCCTGGAGGCCACTCTTTCGGAGCTATGCAGTGACAGCTGCTAGACTCAGGGGAGTGTGGGAGCACCTTCATTTATAATAGCAAAGCAATGTTTACAAGGCTATCTCACCTTTAGCAAGATTGCTATGAATGGAATAAATTGAGAGAAGCTAGACTCTAGAATATAACTCTCTCATATGTCCTTGGAAAGAAACACTTCTAGAAATAGACGTTTTCTATGAAAATGTCCTTAAATTTCAGATCTATTTGGTCCTCAATCGATAAATAGCTTCAACAATTTCTAAATTCTGCTTGCCTGTAGAACTCTATCACTAACCTGTCTAAATGACTACAGACTCCTTTAATCCCTTTATTATTTACTTTATAATTTCTTTTGTCATTCTGGTTTTTCATCTCCCTCTGAGAATAAGTGGGAGAGAGAGCATCCCACACTATTCATGTATCATCCACATAGCCCCTGAAAAAAACTCACCTAATGTACTAACATCACATTCTGACTTACTTTTGTTCCAACTTCAGCAAGTTCCACCCCCAAATTCTTAACCTACATACATGACTACAAGGTCTTAGTATCTATCTTCTCCTCATCTTCTGTCTTAAATCTATTAGCAGGTGTTCTTTTTGGCAGCCAACCGAGACCACAGTTACTCCAGACAGCCACTGAAGTCCAAGGAGAAGGAACTTCAGGAAACGTAACAAACCCTTCTTTCGCTGTTTCTCCTGATACTTTTTAAAAATATTTTAACCCAGACTGCACAATGTACAGCTTACCTCTGGCTTTGGTTATAAGGTCCTAAACTTCTACCTCCACTTTCATTCAGATGGCAGCTGGCACAGCTGGAATAAAATCATTCTCATCCAGCATCCAAGAGAAACTTAGTAGCCCTAACATGAAACTTAGTAACCCTAGAGTTAAACTACCATGATATTCACCTTCATATACCTATGTTCAATTATTTTTTTCTCATTGTGCTTAAAGACTTTTCTTTTTTTTCTTTTTCTTTTTTTTCAATGAGACCACCATATTTATGCAGCTGTCTTGAGGAACCCCTTAGAGAGTGTTTTCATCAATGGTGTGCAGCAATGGCCAAAATCAACATCCATGATGTTGAAATGCTAAGAAAGCCAATGTCTTCAAAGACATACTTTCACAGAAAACTTTCAGTCAGAAGAGAATATCTTCTGTGGCACACAAATCACTGGATTCACCTCCACTTCATGGCAGTAATGCTTCAGATACATCATTTCATATAAACTGCAAAGACGAATCAAAATGAGGAAAGACACCAGAACAGAAAATCACAATTACTCTATTCCCACTACTTTGGTGCAAATTTGTCCTACCATGAGTAACCTGATTTATTTTACCCAGACATGTATTACATAGGAGACTACAACAGCTTAATTTTTTTTCTCTTATATTTTCACTATTCCACAAACATTATCAGAGCTTAAAGTCCAGTTTGAAAACAAAATAAGATCACCTTCAAAAAGTGTGATTCTTCCATACAAACACTACATAATGACTTATCTGCTGTGAAATAATCCCATACTGCTTTCAGATGCCCTGTTCCATGGAAGAGTCCACGCTACAAGTTTCAAAGGTAAGAGAACTCATCTCTGCCATGTTTCAAAACTTTGTGCATATAGCCAGAGCTCAACACTTCAGAACACAGAGTTTAGTAACACATGGTCACTGGCTCTGCTACTCGTGTCCCTGGTCAGCAGAAACCCTAGAGCATGTCACACTGAAGTGGCATGTTACAATCCTCTCATACAATAAAGTCTCTAAACTGAGCTATCAAAAGTGAGCTTGAAGGTGAACAAGGTGAATCAAAAGTGAGCAAGATCCAAACCACAGGTTTACTCTGAGGTTATGGATGTATGAGGCATGCCTTGCATCCAGACAGGTTTTGCAGTTCTCTGGGATCTCTTCTGCAGGGTGCCATGGCCACAAGCTTCAAGAAGATACACAGCACCTAAGTGAACAGACAAAGCCAGGACCTGGAACCAACTCCCTACCAACTCAAATAAGAAATGCCCAGCACCATTACCCGGAAAACTTCCCTGGAAGATGAGAAGTCTTGCTTTAACAGCAGAATCTCACACAAATCATTTTATCCTCAAGCAAGTATTATCCCCAAATGATCCTCAAAACAAATGAAAATGATAACATTTGTTCTTAGGTCTTCTAAATCCTCTTGCTGATTTTACTGTCTTTTCCTAATCAATCACAATTGCTTTACGGCCTCTGCATTTCTTTATTCTGCTATTGTTCTGCTACTGTAAATTAGCAAAAAGTGGCAAAACAATAATGTATACAGCTCATGCCCAATAAAACAATGGCTAGTCCATCAGCCTACCTTTCATCCATCCTAAATATCTATTATATCATTAATAAAATAAGCCTGTGCAGTTGTTATGCTCATAGTCACTAGCTAATTATTTAAAGTGGTGGAGAGGACCGATATTAAAAATATCTGAAAGAAATACAATTAAGGGCTATTTTTCCTCAAAGACCCTATCCAAAGCAAAAAGGTGAGATGCTTGCAAAAGGAGAAGGGGAAAAAAACTCAAAGAGACGTGAGAGGCTATAATGGAGATGACAGAGTTTGGGATGGATCAAGGTCATATTCACAGAGATAATAAACACCTGAGTAAAGACAGGAGACTAGTAAATGTTGGTTATGAAACTATGAGTAACCAGATTTTTAAGGCAGAAAGTCTCCTTCACATGCAGGCAAACATAAAAAAAGAAGGATTTTAAACAGCAAGGGACTAGGAAGAACTCTCTCAGGGTTGCAAAGCTTTACAAATTTTAATCAACCTGTTAATGCTACTTCAAAATATGGATTTTAGTGAAAGAGTCCAAGCCACAAAATTGCACCTGAGTTTTAGACATCCTAAAAGTAGTTCACATCTGAGATCTTGGGTTGATCTCCTGGTGGGATAATCTGCCTACATCACATTTAGGTTCAGTTTCTCAGGAACTAGTAGCTGTCTGGGTCTGACTTGCAATTTCCAGTTCCAAGAAAATCAGAACTGTAAAGTGGCTCTTTGTGTCATTAGTACTACAAATTAATAGAGACTACTATTAATTTAATCCTCATTAAGATATTCCTGATCGGTTATTCTATAAGATACTGCTGTATTAATGATTTAGCTGATTTTTTTAAGCATTTCCCTGTGCTGTAATTTTTCCGCATCTTTTCCCACATCTTTTTTTTTCATTTATTTTTCACTGTGTTTTGCACTGGTAGTTCCTCTTCATCTCGTTCAATGTCAATAAATGTACCTGCACAGAAATGAGCGATATGTGTAGAAACTACTGAGCAATGGTAATGCTCCATAGTACACTTCTTTAATGAGAAACATGAACTGGGAACTGTTTCACCTGGATATTTGTTTCATTGTAGCAGGACATGCTTAGAAATACATTTACTGAAAGAGTAACAAGTCTGGCAAACTTGCCGTCTTTAAATTAACATTTCCATCTCAAACTTCATTAAAGGGCAATGAAATTCCTGTATGTTTCCTTTGCTAGCATTGGTGAGAAGCAAGAGATTTATATGTAAACAGATGTCTGCTTCTTTTATATGCAAGCTCTCTCTCCTGTTCAAACGATTCAACAATAGTACAAAATTCTAGTTTTCAGTCACACTAGAGCTTAATTCTTTAAAAGCTACTTCAAGGGAGTAATATTCCACTTCTTCCCTCAAGAGAAAGGACATTGTGAAAACATGCCCTTTTTGGGAGATACTTTCTTATCCCATAGGCTTAGAAAATCCATAGAAATTAACTTCTTTTAGCTGGACGAAAGCATCGCATGCAAAGGGACGTGTCAGCTGCTGCCTCATTTTTGTCCTCCAAAGCCAAAGATATCCTGTATCCTCAGCAAAGGCAAGTTATACTGCACAGGAACCAAGATGACAGATATGTCCAGGATTTCAAAACAGTTCAAGGAAGGAAAAGGCACCATGAAAGAAGTGCTTTTCACCTGAAAAGCTCTCCGTGAACAATAATCACAAACACGGAGAGGAATAGCAGTGTTAACCTCTGTTTTTCAACAGAAGAACCAAGGAGTACCCACAGAAAGTGCAAACCCCTCCACATCCTTTCCACACAGCACGTGGTTATGTAGAGCTTGCTGCCATGCAAAGTTTTTTGATGCCCAAAACAGAAATGCTGTTTGATAACTAAAGTTGTGTAGCTCTTTCAGAAGCTACTACATACAGTGACCTGAATACAAGCTCCAACTTCAGACAGCCCAGTGACAGCTGAAAGCTGAGAGGACAGTTTAGGGGATGGGTCAAACCCAAACATTTGCCCATGTCTTGCATTTTTTCTTACACCAATTGATGCCCAGAGACGGAAACAGGACATGCTCAACAGCTAAGGCAAGACAAGACGTGCTCAACAGCTAAGGCACAAGTCCTGCACATTCTGTATCTTCACTATGTTCTTATCTTTCCAGATGACAAAGCCATACACAAAAAAACATGAATGACAGGACGAATTTTTAGTGAAAAGCAAAGTATATTCCTCTCTCAGCTCAGTAAAATGCAGGCCTTTCGGGAATCTCCTCAGAACATTGTTTTTCATAGAGGATTACAGTTCATTTGACTCACTGTCCTCGAGCAAGAGCCAAAAAATTCCAATGGATTTAAAATGTTTAACCTTGGTTTCATTCTACTGTCTCATAGGACCAAGTTCATTTTAGTGCCACAAAAAATTAAGCAAAGTAATTTCCAAGACAGTGCCCACTCCATGCAAGCGCTGAACTTGTTCAGTGCAGTTCCTCATGCTCTTTCCAGTTGAAAGTCAAATAAGCAGGTGTCAGAGCGAAAAGACAAAATACAGACATTAAAATTAGACTATCAATTTCTGCCAGCAACTGTGTGCTACGTATTGTCACTTGACCCACACAACCATGCAATATTAACTCAAAAACTATTAAAATTTTGATTATGTTCACCACAGTATGGTACCTAAACTAGTGCATTGAATTTTACTGCAGAAGGTGTTATTAATCTGGCTTGTGCATTGAATATTACTACAGATACTATTATTTTGACTTCTCGATGCTTTTTCATCTGCAACAGTTTACTTTCCTTGCTACTATTTAATGTGAGTGCTTCTAACAGCATATGCTACAGATACACCAAACCTGCATTCCACCTATCCATTAAACGCCTTTCGCTTAATGATTTTTGCCTTTTTGCCTCCACAAAGTTCTTCTTCAGAGTCAGTGTGCTCCTGTTTTGGATAACAACTTTGTTAATTATTCACACGCTATTTATCTTTGCTGCAGAGTATATTAAAAAGAATACACTATTTACATTTTGTTTGCTATGTGCTCAGTCCGTCGTGGTGCCAAACACCATCAGTTCCCCTTGCAATTATTATTTTCAGTACTTCTGGGTGGATCCACTGTAAGGATCCACTTCAAGAACACAATAAATATTTTTTTTAACAGCCAGTCTGAAGATGAATATACTCTTTTGAACACTTTATTATATGGTCTCCAATAAAAAGAATTTCTTCCCAGCTTCATTTGCTGTGACAATAGAAGGACACTGTGCAAGACGTTTTCTGAACTAAACTTGGATGCAGTCCTACAAAGTTTACTTCCAGGTAAACTGTTCTTCTACTGTAAACACATATACACTCCTTCAGTGCAGTGGCAAGCAGCTCTTGGATACGTTAATTGTACATCAAGCCTCGTGCTACACCTCAGCAACTTTTTTTCACAACAGAGATTGTAAAATTTTATGATCATTCAATGTTTTGTTACTCAGTAAGCTGTTCAGTAAACTAGTAATTTATCTTTGAAAAGCCATCATTCACTGAAATGCAAAAAACAAACAAAAGGGCCAACAGCACACTTGTGCAATGTTCAGACATTGCCTGCAGTTTCTAACAAACAGGAAGGGAAAGCATAGGTAATAGTATGTCCAAAATCACAAAAGCCATCTAAACCAGAACTAGGTATAGAAACAAATCACTGTTCCCAAAGCAACAAGATCATCCTTGACTGAATGAGACATGCTCCAGCAGGACTCACTGTTTACAGGCACATTTGGCAAACATCTGTAAATATTCAGAGTTTAATTTGCACACAGCCACTTCATTTATCCATCTGGAATCCAGATTCAGAGCACTTTATCCTACATGTTGATTGTTCCCATGAAAACCTCAGCAGTGACCCCACCAGCAACAAAATTCCCCCTCAGAATCAATGTAAAAGCCCGATTCCCATTTCTTTAGATTTAGGAAGTCCTCTTGAAAAACTGGTTTCCAATTTCAAGCAACTCTCTCATCTCCAGATTATATTTTCACAGGCATTTCCTGGAAAATCTTTACAAAGGGACAAATTCCGAATGTTGAAATCACTCCTTTTTTAAATTTGAAGTTAGTAGGAATTTTAGCTTAAAATTAATATACTTAAGGTAATCCGAGATGGTTAAGTAGAATAAACATGAAGCTAAAACGAGAAATGCATACACATAAATATTTAAACCTATGATATCTGTAAATACTTTTTTTGTATTTTCCTTAAGCCTAAATTATCCTTTTTATATTTGAATTCATTTATAAATGGCCTGTTATTAGCAGACATTGAACTAGGTGCAAACATTTTATTACAGTAGGGAGATGCATGAGCAGGCATAAATTTCACCCCTTAATAAGTAGAGTGTGCAATTTAATTTGATCAAGAATAATTAAATTTGTATAAATTCAGGAAATGTATTCCATAGAGGACAAAACTTCAATAGGTGAAATACATGTAAATAGGCAGTTTTACATTTGAGCAAGAGAAACAGACCATGGCTCAATTCCCATTATAGGAATTACAGTACTTAAGCAGTCAGAGCTGCTTTTCAGACCTACATGAGAGAAACTTCAAGGACCTGATCCCACAGGTCCTGATCCCAGCTCTTACTGTCTTTGTCTTTTGGTGGGAGGTTTGTTTTCTGTGGGTAAGAAAAGCAGTGGGGAGGCCAAATTTTATCAGAATTCAGATAAAGACACATACATACTATATATTTTATGGGGCAGGACACAAGCTTCCATTTCAAACAGATTCTAGCATGGCTGTGCTTAGAAACTTTTTCAAAATTATTAGCAACCATGAAATACCAGTCAAACTACTTTAGGGAGAAGAAAATTAACATGGGACTATGCAGAGATTTCAGTTCAGCCGCAGCCTGGATTTCAGACGTATTGCTTTTTAAATAGGTTTTGCATTTGAAATTGATGTGAGATTGATACTAATTTCCTAAACTAAATCCTCCATCCGTAATATATTTATAGTAATGTCAATTGCTATCTACTCTCCTGTCAACGTCCCTGACTGTGTTGCAGAGATGCTTCTCCTTGGAAGTGAATGGAGAGGAAACCTGATCCATCCTGTCTGTTGGGTTGCCACCAGGAGTGAAATGTGATAGCAATTCCCGCCATGGGGGCATCTAGTACTCCAGCCAACACACCTCCCGTGGGCACCCAAACACTTGTTATTCGGTAAAAAAGTCTATTCACTTGCTGGACTTGCTTCAAAAAGCAACCAGAGATAATCTCCTTCCCCACTTCTCCTCAGACCCCAAACTCTCCCCACGACTTTGCCATTCCCTAGCTGAAGATACCCGGTTTGGAGCCTGGGGATGATGGTGGGAAAGCCATGAGGACAGTATCTTATTATAACAAGCCCTAGTTCAGGGCTTATGGTTTGGAGCAGCTTTTAACTATTTGTGAGAAAAAGTCCCTTTAGTCTTGCACTTTTTAAAGTCCTTTCTGTGTGTATGACAAGCAAGAAGGGCAGAGTTAGACAGAAATAATTGCCAAAGGAAGTGAGGCCCAGGGAACCTGACACATGGTAAACATTTTCATGAGGGACAGGACTCTGTAGATATGTGGGGCTTCATTAATATTGGTACTATTAAACTCAGGAACACTCAAAAAAATTCAGTAGCTGAAAACACAGCCACACCTATTGATTCCCAAAGTTTTTCTCCTCATGAAGAAATGTAAAGAGGTAAATAATTGCAGCAATCAAACGCAGCTCCTCTATCGAGGATATCAAATTTTAAACCAAGGGGTTTCAGCCAACCATAAACCAAAGCCTCCTGATGCAACTGTGCCAGAGACTTACACACAGCCCTTCGGACTCCCCATCCCTCCCTGCCTTCTTGCCCCCCTCTCTGGAGCTCCGACCGGTGCCGGTTACCGGTGCAGGCGTGGCGAGGCCCCCGGGGACAGCGAGGGAGCCCGGGAGAGGGTCCGCACATGGGGCGGGGGCCGCAGCCAGCGGTGCGGAGGAAACGCAAAGCGGAGAACATTTGGAAAGGAGCCACCCAACCCCGTTTCTGGAAATAGACCAATTCTCGAAAGGGACAAAAAAAGTGCAGCAGGCCGAAAATAGCTAAATAAACTGCAATTACAGCCAGCCTTAGCTGCCTAACCTGCTGGATTTTCCGCACGGTTGGATCAGCGGCAGCTGCTCGTTCATTTGATGCCTTTTGAGACAAAAAAGCCCAGCGGCACCCGAAAAGTTTGGCGGGCCAAGGGGGCCGGGGGCGGTAGAGGCACCCCGTGCCGCAGTGGGGATGGGGGTCTGCAGTCCCCGTGCCGCAGAGGGGGAGCCCCACGGCCCGGGGGCACCAGGCGAGGCCGCGCATCACGGCATCGGGTCCCTGCGCTTCCGCGGGCGACCCCAGACTGAATGGAGATGATCTGCCGTCAGAGCAACAGCGCCTGTGACCGAGCTAGCAGCTAATCCGACCAAGCGGATTATTAGCCTCCTCAGACAGATAGCCGCAGTTCAGCGCTCCCGGAACGGGCTGCCAGGACGGGGCGTGCAGCTCGGCTAGGCTCAGCGTCCCGGCTGCTCTGACGGGATCAAGACGGAGCGGAGCAGAGCAGCGCAGACTGTGCGGGAGGGGAGCGAGACCGCGGACCTGGCCGGAGGGGTGGCCCCCGCCAAGGCCCCACTCCGAGCCCTCAGCCCGCTCCCCCTGCCCACCTCGCTTGCTTAGACGTGCTCCCCCCACTCCTTCAGAAGAGGGGGTCAGCCTTCCTTGGGCCAGTCCAGCCCTTCGTAGGCAAGGTGGCTGCCGCTCTTATAAGTGCCGCTCCTGCCACCCAAACCCACTCGTCCCGTGCAGAGGGAGTAGGTAAGTGCGGCAAAGTCCCCGGGGAGGTGGAAAGCTGTGCTGCGGTTGCCTGGCACTCCGAGGGACACAACTGGGCTTCAGGGGCCGATGTCTTGACAGCCTGCCCTCCGCAAGGAAAGGATACGAATCTTTAGAGGAGGACGAGGGTGTGTGTGTGGGGGGGGTATACACCTTACTCCCCAGTATGCAAAGTGAAAGGTCTAGAAACCATCAGCCCCCTCTTCCCCTCCCCTCCCTCCAAATCCCTCAATCAGGAGCATCGCCTCTTGCCCAGAGCACCACGGCGCTGGAGCCGGCCCCCCGGGAGCTGGGGAGCCACAGCAGCGGGCAGGGCAGGCAGGGCCACGCCGCCGCTCCGCTCTCTCCCCGCGGTCACGGCCCCTGCGTGCGCGGCCCGGGCAGGCGGAGAGGGGGGTCCCTAGGGGCTGCGAGAAGGTGGTCGGCCATCCTGACCCTGTCTGGCCCATCTCGTCCGTGGGGGCACACGGCTGGGAAGTGGCCCCCGACTGGCTGCAGTACTGAGGGACGAGAGAAGCGAAGGGCACTTTGCAGGAGGCTGAGCGCAGCCTCCGGCGGGGCATTTCAGCCTCTTTGGTATGCTAAGTGGCTGCTTTTCACTGCTGCGGCAGCGGCGGGGGGGAAAGGGGCGAGACGAGCTGGCAAACGAAAGCCGGGGGCGGGGAACGGTAAATCCGCCGAGGTGCCCGCCTCGACTCTGCACCGGACCTGGGCTGGGCAAAGCAGCAGCCGGCACACCGGCTGCCTTTAAGGAGAGGGGTGCGGGCTGCCAGCGCTGCTGCTTGTTGATGTTGGGGTGTCAGAGAGGCAACGAGAGCCTATGATCTACTACACTGCAGTGCCAGCGTCAGGAGCCTCCTGCTCGGGAGCTGCCACTGCAGGGCAGCCGGCACACACACACCAGCGCGCACACACGGCATCCCTCCCCTCACCGCCCGGGCTCCGGCGGCTCTCTCCTCCCCAGGCACGCAAGTGCTTGCAGACAATCTGCCGGCCGGGGTGAGCGAGCAAGGCGCAGGGGACCAGAGGCCGGCGGGGAGGGCCGGTATTTCCCCTGAAAAGCTCCCGGCTCCCCTGCCCGCCGAGCATCCCTTCTCGCCCACCTTGCTCGCCAAACCGCGGGCTTGGCCGCACGGACGCCCCGAGCAAGAGGGATGCAACAGCAGCAGCGTGACCCCCAGGGACCAGGCGGCCCAGAGCACCTGCATTTGCATTTCTTATGTAATGTACTGCAAGTTTCCCCCTCGGAGCCGGGCTGAACCGAAGCGCATGATCCCGCTGCCAGGCAGACATAGAGACGGACGCAGAGACACCGGCGTGTGGCACAGAGGGGTCATCCCGGCAGCGAGAGGCGGAGGAGCGGCGCAGCCAACCCGGCGGTGCTGCTGCTGCCACTCGGCATAGCTGGCTGAGTTGCCGTCTGGGCACAAGCCCCAAGAAAGTGCCCATTCCCTTTCCTCAGCACCCTCCACCCTCCCGGCCTAGAGTGCCGGGGGTGAGTGACAACGGGGAGCCCCCAGGCCGGGGGAGGGGGGTGTCTGGCTTGACTTTAGAAAGCCGAGCGAGGCGGTGGGTGGGTGGATGTGTGTGCGTGTGGGGTGACATACTGCAAGCTATTCAGAAAGTGCTGTGCAGGACCCAAGCCCCGGCACACTCACCCACCGCAGGCAGGGCCGGCTAACACCAGCACAGGAGAACCAGTCTCCTCTTCTCAA
Organism: Rhagologus leucostigma; assembly: GCA_013397725.1. NCBI lineage: Eukaryota > Metazoa > Chordata > Aves > Passeriformes > Rhagologus > Rhagologus leucostigma. Next base: position 257,624 of record VZTD01004424.1, read on the forward strand.
AACTGACTGGGGGTCTCCACGGGGGCCTTGCATCGGGGTCGGGAGTGGGGGGCTCCACCGGCTTCCCCTCAAGAAGGGTAGTGATATAAAAGTTTCCTCTTTGCAAATAGCACATAGGAACTAGGGGATGCCGGCTGGGCTAGGATCGCCTTTGATTTTATTTTTTACCCCTTTTCGGTGGTGATTGGGGCTGAAGCTAATACAAACCGCTCCTTGCTTATTCATACATGTATGCACATGCATGTCCGTGCTGGCCTCGATATATCCCCCCTTCTCCCCTCAGCGGGATTGCAGATCTACCTCGGCGAGCAACAGACAGGGTAGCATTAAAGAAAAACAACGCATTGCAATGGATTGCTTACCAGTTGGGTTCTTGTTTTTCTTAAGACTCTTGCCACAAAGACACTGCAGCATATGCGATCCTTTGCTGAAAATGTTCCAAAGAAACCACATTGATTTGGGCGAAAAGCAATCCAGCAGCTTATACACCCTGAGAAAGAAGAGATCCTTGTGGTTGCATAATAATAAATTGAGATCAGTTCTCCTGAAGAGGGGCACCAGTTTTATCATAGAAAAAACGATTATATTCCGATCTTCTCCCAGTTTTTTTTCCTCACGTGGTATTTTTCTTTGAGACTTTTCAACGGATGCTTTTTTTTCAGCCAGGCTGAACGGTTGTTCCCTCTAGACCAACACTGGATTATAACCAAAAGCGTGGAGAGCAAATATAAGAAATCCCTTTTTTCAGCGTGAAGCCAAACGAAAAGTAAGGTAGTGAAATCCCAGCCGAGGCCAAAACCTCATCGGAGACACCGGCAAAACGCGGAAGAAAGATCCCCAGAGAGAAAACCATAGCCTGGTACTTGACTGCTAGGAGGATGGGTGGATCTGCAGAACAAAAGCCACGGCAGGATCCATCCTACTGAACGACTGCCATTGTGCAGCCCCGCGGCGGGAGAGCGCACCGCCAGCACCCGGCGAAGCCCGGCTGAGGCGCAGAGACCGCTGCCGGCCGCGGGCGCGGACCCCGCCCGCAGCCCCCGCCGATGCCCCGCAGCCC
>VZTD01004424.1:258698-301768 GCA_013397725.1 Rhagologus leucostigma
GGCCCGGCCCGGCCCGGCACCGCCCGCGGGCAGGACGGGCGGGCTGCCCCGGGGCTGGCCGCCCAGCGCGCACCCATGTCCCCCTCACCCGAAGTGCCCTGGCCCCTGAATTCTGTCCCTCCCCCACGTATGGCTCTTGCCCATCTGGGCCATGCCATGCTCTCAACGGTCACGAATGACCAACGCAGTAGCAAACTGAATAAATCAGCCCGAAAGGGGTGTTTCTTTCTGCAACCTGCTGGCATCAGACCTAGAGAGTGTTCTGGTGAGGGACGGGGATTGCCCCGGCAGAGGCAAGCACCGCACGTCTCATGGTGTGATGATGCCACGAACGGTGGAGTCCTGGGCCGGGACTGGGGTTCCCAGGTACCACAAATTCCCAGAGAAGCAGTGCTAACACAGCCTCACAAAGCACCTGCTGCACAGCCGAGTTGACAACACGGCAATGGGCAGACTGACCAGCTCCTGAGCAGCACCAGTCAATGCTCTCCATAGGCCCACCCAGGGAGCGCTGCCCTTTCACCAGTCCTCCCTGGCCTCTGCCGGAGGGCTGCACCAGCCGAGACCAGAGCGTTTGCACCCACGCGTGGCAGTGGTGGCACTGGAAGAGCTGGAAGCTGATGCCCGTGTTCTCCCTCTCCCCTTTAGAAGCTCTGAGGACTGTTTGGATACTGGAAGATGTTGGAAGATAGAACAGAGAGCATGAACAAATGAGAGGAAATACCACGAGGTAGTAGTAAAAAAGAGCTGCTGAGAAGAGAGTGGAAGGAGAAAACAGGACAGTGAACACCTCTCCTCTCCTCTCCTCTCCNCTCTCCTCTCCTCTCCTCTCCTCTCCTCTCCCCTTTCCTCCTTTCCTTGTCTCCTTTCATTGCTTTCATTCAAAGTAATCTATATCCACCTTTATGATCATCTTTACCTCTTTGAACAAAGGTTTGCTCTTTGACCATTCACTTTTTCCAGTATCAGAGTACAAACTGGAAGTACCAGGACACTGTTTTCACCTGTGGAATCTCTAATAATACTCACATTCCTTGAGACATGGTCAGATCTTAGTGTTTTCTCCCGCATACATGGAAGCTGGCATTGCTCAAGGAAGTGTAAGACTAAAATATGAAAAATGCAGAGGTTTGTGTGTGTGCTTTTTCTGCCTTGCCAGGATCTGTTGCTTACTGACACTGGGAAATGCTTACAGTAAACATTTGGTCAGCATACCAAAAAAACCCACCAGGAAACAGAAATTTTCCAATAGTTTTAATTTCAGCAAGATTCCGGATTTATATGTATGGATGAGCTGCTTGGTTACTAGATCCTCATCTACATTATGTTTAAGCATCATTACCCTGTTTTACAAAGATGAAGAATTACACACAGGAATGAAGTGCTGTATTGTGAGAAGTAGCCATGGGGTTTGCAGAACTTTGGAGAGTTCCTACCTCTGAGCACCCAAGTTTGTAAAAATAAAAAGAAGCAAAGCTCAATAGATTAAACGTTAGGAAGAGTGTGAGACAAAGGTCACAGAGGTGATATTGCTTGTTGCTGAGAAGTGGCTTGGTCCCTTGTTCCATCACCTTGGCTGTGCTGCCTGTTGAGCTAATGCACTGTCCTGCCTGGCGTGCGGATGTTCCACAGGCTGCCGGGAAGACAAGCTGGCTCGGCCACCTTGCCGCCAGCTGGCTGGGAGTTCACAACAGCCCTAGTGCTATTCATGGTAGCTCATATGTCACAAATCCCTACAAACATAAAACTGATCTAGAGTATTCCCAGAATATCTGAGGTCTGTGTCTATCTTCTCTTGACCACAAGAGCCAACAATATGTAGTTGGGCACAGTCTGTGATCTGTAGAAAACAAAAAGTCATTTACCAGCTTCCCACCCAAGTAATTGGTATATACCTCCCTCAGGCTAGCATGTAACTCCCTGCTTTCTAAATGAAAGTAAAACTTCTCTGTAGCATCTCATCATCATCCAGTTGTTGGGAATTGCGGCTAGGGAACCCAAGGGGGCTGGTTCTGATGGTAGTAATATGAATTAAGGTTTACCAGAATTATAACAGAAGCAGAAATTTCGTATCTCAATTGAGACAACAAATACACACTTTGCCTGTCTGATAACTTAATGCCTTTGAAAAGGTCCCCAAAGCATCGCGGGCCTGCAAAGAAATACCTGAGCAAGAGCAAGAATTTATTCAGGATTCCTCTTTACACAAAGTCAAAGTCACAGAAAGATTAGCCTTTGGAAAGAAGAGTTGACCCAATGAGAAAAAAAAACCCCAAAACCCCACAAAAAACCACAAACCAAAAGCACTTAGACATCTAGAGCCATCTGAGGTGTCCCAGGGTATCTTGCAACATCAGGCATGGAAGATATGATTCTGGATCTATGGGAGACCAAGGCCCTTATGGAGCTGCAGGTGGAGACCACACAGTGCACCCTAGAGAATCTCAAAAGGACAGTGATTGCTACCTATGTATAAGCTATTGTATGGAGCTTTTAAATCCTTATTGATTGCATGGGGGCTTAGATACTCACCTCATACACAGACACAGACACAGTTCAGTTTAGGTGTCTTGCCTACAAGCTGTACCCCAAACTAAATGTTTATACCTGTAGACTCTTGCTATCCTTGGAGACAGCTAGTTCTGAAACCCTTCATCTCTTCCTCTTCTATGCCAGGGGCAGTGTCTGGAGGAGAAAGGGAGGATGAACCCTTCATCATACTTAATAGCAGAGTTTTTTTGACTATTCCACAGAGAGAACATTAAAAAGAAGTTCCCAAGCACAAAGAGCAAGGGAGATAAAGGTGTTGAGTCTTTTTGGAAATGTCACCTTGTTCCTACTGGGAAAGGGAAGAAGGAGGGTTTGTCAGTCTCCCCTGACTCAGCATACAGGTGCACTTGCCTTGAGTGAATGAGGGGTATGAGTTTGAACATTGGATGATCTTACAAATTTGAACATGCTGATCCACCAGTTCCAGCCCAGTACCAATATCTGCAGGACAAGAAGGGTGACATTTCTTGCCTGAGAAAGGAAGAGAGAAAACAGGGAATAGACCATATTCTTACAAGAAGATCTTGGCCAAATCCATTGTTACATATATAAAATAAGAAGTTGCCAAATACGAGAATTTTCCTGTGGTTCCATGGTGATGAAAGAGCTGCAGGGAGTTCTTGTAGCAGCTCAGGTGAACAGTGCCCTAAACTGGTGATGCACTGGTGCCCTGTACAGGTGATGCCTGGTTGAGTAGCCTGAGTAAAGGTGAAAATACATGGAGGGCCTGGGATTATTCCAGTTTACTAAAGCAAGTGGATATTTTCATGAGCAGGAGTGCTGTCCTCAATTGTCTGACTCTGTCCTACCAACCTGGTGTCTCATGACAGCACTGCTTGTGTGGGAAAGAATGAGTTAAGTGAACAGGAGAAAATGAGCCTGGAGCTGCCTGCTCAGTAGAGGCCTAAAGGCCTGATACTCAGCAGGAGCAATTATGGAAGGGATCCTACTGTTTCCATAGAGAACAGTAAGATTTTATGAGACATTAACTGGGTGGTAGATGGGATACGAGTGTGATGTGGATCTACTGATACATGAAATGGTCAGAAACCCAGATGAGAAACCCTGGCCTGTTACCCTGTTTTGAACTGGAAGCCCCAGGAGAGGCTTTACAAGGAGGTGTCAAGTCTGCCTTACTAAGCAATTTGTTGATTTTAATGGAGCAGTGCGAAAAAGGATGGGATGCTGGGTCTGGTAAAGCATAAAGACTGTGTTTGGACTAAATCTTTTTTTGCAGGGGAGAATAAAAGATCTAAATTGGAAGTAGCAGGCAGATCGAGACGGCTCAGATACTGTCCCACATTAGACAAAACGTAGTCCATTCATTAGTCTGTAAAAAACTTGAGCAATGTTCATAGAAACGGAAATGCTCCTGCATGCCTTAACTGTATGAACATATTCCCTAGCAAATGTAGGGTCCAGTGGCCATAAACATGTATTAGTCCACTTGGGTGTGTACCACTCCTGCTTTCCCCAAGGGAGAGGCTAAGTGCAGGAGAGCTGGCAGAGCACAGAGTCAGCAAATGGGTAGCATATGATGCAGGAGGAACCCATGTAAGTTTGCGTGCAAGATCTGTCTTGAGGAAGCCTATTAAAATTCCTTCCATCAGACATGGAGCAGACTTGCTCAAGCAGGCTGTGGTAGCCATGCTTGCCCCTGCCTAACCTGTGGTACCCACATGGCAGGGACTGCCTTTAAGGCACTGGGCAGGGGCTAGAGAGTGGTGAGTGATTTACAGATTGAGCTTTTCAGCCTGCAGACATGTCTTGGCTGTGCTGGCTGTACTGCTGGGGGCTGCCCCGGTACCAACTCCAGATGGCTCCAGCATAGAGCCTCCTCCACGGACCGAAACTTTGAGAGCAGAGCCCTGGCTACTCTGTGACATACAAACAGCTGTAAAGCCCTCTGGTTATGGCAGGAGGCTGGGCAGCATCCCTGTGTAAACTGCAAGGCTAATTCTTCAGTGTTTTGCTCTGTGGAAACACAAATCTGTCATTGTAGAGACCATAAACTGTAGGAAATCTGAAATCATTGTGGTCATTCAGACAAAACAGAGCTATGGGTAATAGAGCAGAAGGAATTAATTTTTTAACAAACCTGGTCAAGGCACTGCTTTCAAAGGCAGATTGAGCCTCTTTTCCTTCAATAACAGGAATTTCATAGAGTGAAAGAGCAGGTAGTACAGGGCTGAGGATAGTAATTTGAGAAATATAAAAACATTGAGGAAGCAGGTACAGTTAAGATAAATATACAGCAAGAAATGTCTCACAGACTTAAGGACAATGGCATTGAAGAAGCAATTAACTGTGAAACTGAGCAAATATTGCAGGTTTTAGGACAGAGGAAAGACTTAAAATAGCTTAGTCTAAGTTGTTTAGGTGATACAATGGTCTGGTATCTGTAGTTGCTTGATTTAATTTCAGATATGTGTAATTGCTATGAAGACTGACTAGTGAAACTTTTATAGTTCCTAAGGGGTAAAGCATTTGTGTTACAGCTCTGTGGCCAAAATAAAAATGGTGTCAGTGAAGGACAGCAAAATGCTTTAAGTGGCTAAGTGGAAAAAAATTCTGCTTCAGTGGAGTTTTTGTCTCAGTTTATTGTATTTGAAAGATGTGAAGAAATCAAACTGTTTGGGAAAGGAGAAGATACTACAGGGATTAGAGACTTGGCCATGAGAGACAAGAGGGGAAATCCTACCTGAATATCTTTTATCTTCTACTGATTATGCAGAGAACTGAATCCTGCCCACCTGCAAAATTTACCAGTGGCCAAAGTTGTAGAGCTGGAAGCAAGCGGCTCTCTTCAGGATGAAAAGAGTGATTATCTAATCCCTATGTCCTGTCATTGCTATTATCTGTAACAACAGTCTGGGCCAGGCATTGACTGGAGCTTTTTCTTTCTTCTATGTTATGTATATGTCTGATGTCATGGCACAAAAATTTGTGAATTGCCCAGGTAAATAAGACCAAAAAAACCCACAAAGCAGATAAAGGAATTAAAGAGCTTAGAAAGCAGACACGGTGTCAAGAGTTGTCATTTGGATTTTTTTCAGTAAGAACGTTCTATATGCCAGATTTTATTATCACTAATCATTTCCAGAGCTGAAGTGATCAAGAGGAATAAAGACACTTTTTCTCCTTTTTTTTTTTTTTACCCTGACCATAAAAGGATCCAAGGTTTACCCAAGACAGAACTAATTCAGATTTAGCTTGAGTACCTTGACAGGCAATTTTGCTGTGCCACTGAGACACAACTGAGATTTGGACATCTGTCCCACAGCTGACCCACTTTTGCATTTTCTTCCTGCATAAATAAAGAAAAATCTTTTCTTGTTAAATACTACAGCAGGAAAACTATCCATTCTTTGGCTCCAAAGCCATGCTTTCTACTGTGTAATTTTTCTATATGCTCTGGTTTTGAGAGCACGTTAATGTATGATCATTGCTGGAGACAGCTGTAATATGTTTTACATCCAGGAATGCAATTTTTCTACAATGGTTGTATAAAGAGACTATTCAAGACTGAATTTTTATGCCTGATGATAGTGATAGTGAGTGGATTTCAGCTTCCAGTTTAAAATACCTAAGAGGTCTACATGTATTTACACATAATCTATATACGTCTGTATGTGAGATAGCTGTCTCTGTTCCAAGGTAGTCAATGAGATTTCCTCAGCACAGTGAATGGAGTGTCAAAAACTTAGAGTAAACTGTAGTTTAGAATTTCTCTGCTCCCCTCAAAACAGACACCAGGTCTGCTTTGCTCTGCATCAGCCAAAAACCACTATTGATTTCACTGACCCTACTGACTAGCTTCCCATAATAGAGATTATGTTTAAAAGCCCTAATCCGCAAATTGAGTCCAATCCTTTATTACATATAGGTGATATGGCAATAAACAGAGAATGAAAACAATTTGGGTTAATTTCAAATATTATCATACTGGCAATCAAATTAATAAAATAGTAGGCAGTCAGACATCACCTCCTGAAAAATACCCTCTGTGTGGACATGCTGTTTTCTGCACGTGCAAGTTAAGCCACATCAGTTTCACTTTCTACTATGATCACCTCCCACATAAACAGCTTGATCTTCATAGGTGCTGAGAATTCATACTTTCTGGAGCCAAGAAAAGCTGCAACAGTACATCAAATCTGAAAATTGGGACATTTATTTAGATTGCTATGTGACAATATTGATTTAAATACCCAGTTTGAAAACGTTAGCGCAGCTTCTTCAGTGAGAAAAGAAAGCAGGTCCTATGATTATTCTTTGTTCTTCCATGTCAACATCTTCCAGTTAGCATCTTTGCTTTTTTCTAGTTTTTTCTTTTTTTTTCTCCTACAGATTCTGGCATTACATTCTACTGATTGATTTCGGCAATGGTTCCTCTTTGACACTTGTCATTTCCAGATCTTTTCTCAGTACTGTTATTGTTGAAGATAGAGATTTGCACCACACATATAAATTTTTCTTCATGTCTTTCTCTTCCTATCAATATTTAGTAGATGTTTGTGCTGAACAAGCTGTTAATCTAGAACACCTTTCTAAAGAACTTTTAATTTTTTTTTTTCCCAAAGGAAAAGTATTTAATTCGAGTTGTTCACATCTTTTTCATACTTTTTCCCCAACCAAACTATTAGTTTTAGGTCTGATCTGGGCAACTCACCAGCTTTTCAGCTACATTAACAAAATTTTTTTGAGTAGCCGCTTGTACTGCACAGAGTTTGCACAGAAATCACCAAAAATTTTTCACTTAAAAGCTTTACTTTGTACTTGGAGCATGGGTTTTAGAGATAACCGTCTACTCTTTAATACATTAAAACACATAGTGATGTACTTTCATACTGCAAATGAATGAGAACATATTGTAAATAATAAATTACAAGAGAGACTGACAATGTATCTACCACATATCTTAGATCTTGCATTTATGTTACACTAAATGACTACTCTGTTCCTTGTGTCATAGAACCATAGAACAAGGTACCTCCAAATGAGGTGTGTTAAAATGTTAGTGTTGTTGGAAAACAAAGCCAAAGTTTGCTTCCCATATGCATCCTTGAAAATCTGGAATCACTGCTGAATCACTGGGGTTGTTATTCCTTATTAGGGACACAAGTTAAGAGCAGAAGATGGCTTAGAACAATGGTCTAGTCGTCCTCTGTAGAGACATCTGAGCCATTCTGCTACCATCTTCTAAAGGAAAAAATTTACTGCTCAGGGGCAGTGGTTCATTGGTTTTCATCTAAAAGATAAAGCAACAAAGCATTACAAAACAGTATTAAAGCCATTGGCTTTATCCCATTTACCCATCTGAAGTCACATCTAGACCAGCAAAATCAAGAAACACAGAAATCAGCTTAACCAATATTAATATATATTCGGATGTTGCAGCAGCTGCAAAAATTCTGCTATTAGTTCTTCAACTAAGGCTCATTTTCACATTGAATGGTGGCAAGATAAGGCTAGTAGAAGTCAATTACGAATGAATAGATCACTGATTATATTTATTAATCCCACCTCCAACATGTATTAGGTTTCAATGGAGTTCTAGAAAGAATCCAATTTAAGTGACAGATGACAAGGATGAAAACACTGCTGTGGAAAACCAGGCAAAGCAGAAAACAGTTGCGCTCTTTAATAAATAACCTAGGTCCCCGCATTTTTTTTATATATTCCTAATGCATTCTGAATCCCATCTCAGGACTGCCTGAATCTGGGCAGGAAAGAACATTTTCCGTACTTTCCAGTCAACAGGGGTAGAGGCAGGAGAAGCATCTTCCGAGAATAAGACCATAGGAAGTAACAGACTTGCCTAGCTACCTAGACATTTAAGATCTAACTATCCCTGGAATGTATTGGAATGACACAGAGGAAATAGTCAGGACTGGTCGATTCAATAGTTTCCTACTCTGGTTTATACTCATCTCTCTTTACACCATTCACAAACTCTCATGGAGTCACAGAGCAATGTAGAGAGCACTACATATAGGGGAAAATTTGAGTTTGCTTCATTTACAAGTATCTTCATAAACCCTTTATTAAAAAGAAATAAAATTACATTAGGACTGATGCGAGACCAAGGACAAAAACCAGGCAGAGCTCTGCTGCAATGGGGCCAGAGCCGGTATAGGCATATTGCCATTTGAAAATGGAAGGTGTTTGATTTAGGAATGAGGGCCCTATTTCTTCCTTCTTAAAACATGCTCTGTAAGAAAGCTGAGTTAAGCAAGAACAAGAAATATGGTTTGATAAAAAGAATGTTTAGGTCATCCTTGATCTAAGCATAGAAAAGACCCATAATGTCTCTTTGGATTTCATTTGAAAGAGACAGGAAGTTAAAACATATTAGACAACTGAAAACATGTTAGACTTGAAAATCTTTAACTAAAATAACTACCAAAATTATAATTTCTTAATTTTTTTTAACTATTTAGGCACCAAATCTTAGTCATTGTGTTATTGTGGTTATTTTCAAGTTAGCTGCCACAAGGTACCATAAAATTGTTAAGATTTTGTTGCTTTTCTGAAGTAAGCCTATTTATCAGGCATCAACTGACAAATAGGGCTAAAATATAGAGAGAAGATGAAAAACAGAACAAAACTTTCAGTTCCTCCCTCTAGCCACACTCAATTCTAAATGCACTGCTTTTTGTCATTGTCCATCAACAAGAGTAAAAGATAACGTTCCACACAACATTAAAAAAGGACACCATCAGCCTAGCTTTAATAAATTAAATCAAAATCTAATAAAGCTACTTTCTCAAAAGGGCACCTGCCTCTGAGATCATCTCCTCTATATTCTTTCTCATTATTTAAACTAATTTTATCTAATTTAATATTTTTATTACTTCTCTATTGTCTGCTGCTGTGAGACTGTTTCTTCCCCGTACACAGATGCAAGCAGCTTGCAAAGATTCATCTCAGGACTGCAAGTAGGACCAAAATCTCAGGGCCCCTTTATGCACCCACCTGTTTGTTCTTTCTCCTCTTCCTTAGCTTCAAGCTGAATGAGGCAGTATTGGAAAAACATGTGACCAAAGATGCACTTGGGCATACAGCATTCCCATCTTTACTCTCACATCACAACCCTGCACTCAATAGCTCAACCTTAGGCATGTTTCCGCTGAACATGATAATTATTTGGATCCCATACAAAGATCTGCTTCGATTACCTTCTTCTTTATAAGATCTAAGTTATTTTTTAGATGTGTTTAATTTTGTAATCAGAGCTATCCCAAGAATGCATCTTATTCCCAGACCTACATCATTCAGAACCTAGCACACCAGATCAACTATTTAATTTTCCATGGCAGCATGGCAGTTATTCTGCCGTGTTCCCCTTATGTCCTTTAGGTAGAAAAAGAAAGCCCCTCCTCACATCCATTGGAATAGTGATGTCTCCAGTGTGATACTGTCTGTTCCTGCTTCTTTCTCAGGGCATCACAAAGTCTGACTATGTGCTTCTCAGACAAGGAGCAGCTTCTTAGATACTAACAGTCCTTTCCCTAGCATCTGCAGGGATTCAGATGAGAGAAATAGTACTACTCACCAGCTGCTGCACGGACCTACACATTTTCTGAACACTCAGAAAACATTTACAGATTAACTAATCTTAGCGAATAATATTTTCCTACTATCATCTTGCTAAGGTCTGCAACTTAAAGCTCAGATGCTTTAAATTTAAGCAGCCATATTTAGAAGGTCTAGGTTTTCATCCTAGAGGAAATGTGACTATTGAATTCTCATTTCTCTTTTGTTAAACTGGGGCATGACACTGATGAAACTGACACTCATTTCATACGCAAAGAAACAAATTGGAAATAATTTCTCTCCAGCTGAGCAGTTCCGGTAGCACAGGCCGTATTTTCTGAAAGTGGTGTTTCAAAGAACATAGGCAGTGCTCTGCGGAAAGCTGGACAGTGCCACTTGTGGCAGCAGTGCTTGTCTCCAGATCTAAACCTCACCAAAAAAGCTAAATACCCTTTTGGCATAATTTCCTATTATTACATCTCCTATGAAAAGGATTTTGTGTCATAGCCATAACAAGCAAAGGCTTTGGAAAATAGCCCTGCAGTGATCCAAACCATGATTCAGATAGCCACATTTCCTAATTCCCCCTGCTTCACAGCATTTCTCTATTCCTTGCTACCTGATGGTGGCCAGCTAGCCCAAGCAGGCTACACCACTCGTTCTCACCTCTCTCCTGAGAAAGCTGATGTCATTTGCGTGTACAGGTGCAATTAAGCCACAGAGTAACTCACAGTGCTGACCCTCACACAACACTCAGCTTCCCACTTACCCTCATAGGAAAGAGGCCAGTTTTCATGGGCCTTGCCTATGCTCACACCTTTTCTTTGTTGTTACTGTTGCCTTCCCCTCTGGTCTGGAGTCTTGGGTTTTGCAGCAATTTCTCTTTTCTGCCCGACTTTCTGTCCAGTTTTAATTTCTAAAGAAGGGAACATTGTTTTATATTTGATCTGTTCCTCATTCTGTATCCTGGAAATGGACATACCTTTTCTTTGTACAGTGCCTCCTGACTTGAAAGTGTGAGCTTAATCTGCTTCCAGCATAGCAACACCAGGAGTGCTGTCAGCCACAGATCTGTTCTAATTTAGTTATTGTTGTGCTTTAACCACCAAATCCAGGACAGTTCACAGACTTACAGAACCACAGAAAAAGCTGAGTTGGAAGGCACCTACAAGGGTCATCAAGTCCAACTCCTGGCCCTGCACAACACATTCCCAAGAGTCACACCATGTGCCTGACTGTATTGTCCAAACGCTTCTTGAACTCTGTCAGGATGGTGCCGTGACCATTCTCTGCGGAGCCTGTTCCAGTGCCAAACCACTGTCTGGATAAAGAACCTTTTTCTAATATCCAACCTAAATTTTTCCTCACACAAGTTCAGGCCATTCCCTTGAGTCCTGTCACTGGTCATCACAGAGAAGAGATCAGTCTGCTCCTCCTCTTCCCCTCTCAAGGAAGATGTAGATTGTGATGAGATCTCCCAGAACAATCTTTGCCATAACTTTATCGGGCACTGAAGTGAGGCTGACAGGCCTGTAATTTCTGGAGTTCTCCTTGTTGCCCTTGTTGAAAATCAGGACAACATTCGCCAGCTTCCAGTCAGCTGGGACATCTCCAGATTCCCAAGACCACTCAAAAATCATCGAGAGAGGTTTTGCAGTGACATCAGCAGCTCTTTGAGGATTCTCAAATGTATCCCATCAGGCCCCACCAATTTGTAGGGATCCAGCTGGAGCAGCAGATCCCTCACAAGTTCAGGGTCAGCTGGGATTTGATCATTCTCGCAGTCATGTTCCTCCAGCTCAGGGCTGGAGACGCCCTCGGTCCATCACCTGTACTGAAGACAGAGGCAAAGAATGTGTTAAACACCCCTGCCTTGTCCATGTCCCTGTTTGTGAGGTGACGATCCTCATCCTGTAATGGGCCTTACATAAAGCCATCAGATCAAAAGGGAGTGCTTGTAAACTCTCTGGTGGTGTCAGCAATGCAGGCCAGGTGTGACCACAAAGGAACAAGGCTTTTCACCGGTTTTAAGCTACTGGTAGTTTAGAAGACAAATCAGTGGCATCCAGGAACATCTAAAGAAGTCAATGAAACCAAAACAAAATTTCTCGCTGATGGAGCCTGTTTCTGAAGTTGTCTCTATATACCTAAGAAACATAGCATATGCTCCCACACTTACATTTGCATAGCTGGCAAGTACACTTTGGTTATAAAGCAACACATGTGGAATAAAACCATTAAAGAATAATAAAAATTAGAATCCCATGAAGCCAGTGTACATGATGATCACTTATCAGAACATGGTTCTATTTTAACATATGGCCTGTAAAAAATGTTACTCAGTATATTTTAAAATCTAAAAGAATGACCTTTTTAATTGCTGATGAAATTGGCTTGCTCCCCAGGCAGTCCAGTTTTGATGAAGCTACAAAGGAATTAACTGTTTTGTGGCAAAAAAATAAAAAATGCATAACTTATATTTCCAGGAAATACCACAGATGAAAAAAGAAACTCAGAAATATGGTGTGTCTTTTAATTATATTTTTTTTAATATTCATAGTGAGAAGAAGTAGAAATCAGTTACCACAAGCCACCATTATAAGCATTAATTCAACTGATTAAAAATTATATTAATAATTTAACCAATTTTAATAATAGAATAACAGACTAGGTTTGATGAGTTAATAATACAAAGATTTATCTACAGACAAAAACACATTATGCACAGGGTACATAATTTCTCATATTCATAGAAGATCCATTTATTTTATAATGAAAATATTGTAAGATTTGATCTACTGAAGCATCATAGGATACCCCAGCGTGACTGATGTAAACCTATCAGGGGAGTTATGCCAGACATGTTGATTCTTATCTTAACCCTGTTACTTTCCAAATAGTCATTTGTACAGTATGACGTGGGGTTCAACGTTGCTTTTTAAAAACCTTTCTTCTTTTATTAAATGCCATAAAAGCATTTTCTTGTGAAGAAATCATAGCTCATTTTACATTTCTCTTAACAGCATTTACTTAACGACTTCACCACTTCGGAGTTACAGCTGGGACTGACTCATAAGATATTTATATAAAGGACTATTTTATCTTGTAGCTAAATTCCCATATACAGACAAACTCCAACCATAGATAGAGCAGGACAAGATTGGTACCAAGCAATGTGGATTTATATTTAGGATTGCTGAAGACTCAATTTTACAAAAAGCCTCAGAAGTGATCTCACTATTTATTCATTTCCTAATAGACTAACCTGAGCTTATTTCCAGGCAGAAAGTGCCTGTGAATCTTGAGGAAAAAAACAGCTTTTACAGTCCATCTGCTGTCTTCTTCTACCCAGAACATGTGGGCAGTTGCACAGCTGTATCCATTTGTTCCTATCATAGCATGCTCAAGGAGACCTCTCAGTTATTTCCTAACAGAGCCACCTGACAAGTGTTGGTTCTTTTCAGAAATGCTCTCTGTTTAAATTGAAGCAATATTTTTTTTATTTATCCTTGAGAAACAAAGCATTTAATGCTTTGACAAGACGTGTTTTCTTCCCCACATCTACAGTTTTTCCAGTGAAGTAAACAAAAAAAACATGACAATAATTATAAATGACTGAAAACCCCAAACGGTAGTCAAGACACCCTTAAAAATGAAAGGCTGAGGAAAAAAAAGTAATCTTGGTGGGTGGAAAAGGATGGGTTTTAGTATAAAATAGGCTGGGAATTTTGAAAATTCCCTTTCCCCTGCTACCAAATCATGGAAGACACAGACCCCTGCTAGAATCTAATATTCAGCATTACTGAAGCCATTACTCTTAATAGAGGCAGACTACTACAATTATCCATCGACCACCCCAGCCACATGCTCGCTCTGAGGGCTCCAGGGTCAGCCTGGCTTGGCATTCTCCGAGGCTCCCAGACCCATGGGGCAGGTCTAGGTCTGATCACAGCCTTTTCAGGGAGGCAGCCTCATCCTTTGAGACACCTTACCCACTGCTGCAGATAGTGCCCATGGGCAACCACTCTCAAATTCAACTGACTTGTGGTGTTATGGGTTTATCCATTCTCATGGGCTTGGAGGAGGATTGGGATTTCCTCAGCTCTTGGGAGACCCTCACATGCTCCCTCTCAGCTCCATTGCCTGCCTTCGGATGGCTGTTTTCAGTAACTCTTTCTCCATCCACGTCCATATGTCCCTGCAGAGCCCATTCATGCAAACCCACATACAGGAGACTTTTATGACAAACTGGGTTTTATTTTTGACAGCAGAAGGGAGGAATGACCCTCCTAACATACAATCTTAAAATGATAGTTTTATCTTCTTCCTTTGCAAAAATAGCTCTGGTTCTCTGCTTGATCTTGTTCATCACTGAGTTGCTGTGGAAAATGTTGTTTTACGAACGCCTCAGATATTATGATAGATATGTGCTTTTATTCCTAATAGTTGGAAAGCCTTGAAGAAAGCCAGCCGATAAACTTGCAGATAGCACATCACTACAAAGGGAAGAACAGCAGTCCCTGTGGGGCAAGTGAGCTACCTCTGTTAGTGGCTAAAGTTCAGGGTTATGTTACAGTTTTTACTCTCTATATTACATGCATTATGCCCTCCTCCACCCTGGTGCCACAGCCCGTTCATACATATTAGCAACTTACGGATGTGGCTGATCGCACAAATAGCTGTTAAGCTATTTCTTGCAGCTTGGAAAGGGAGAAGTCTCAATCATCTGACATATCTGTGTTATTTCCAGGAAAAGAGGTGGGAAAGCATATCGAAAATGACAGAATTTATACTCAGAAATCCCTGGATAACAGTGTCCAAGGTATGAAACTCCACGGCTGTCCTTTTTTACCCAGTACCTTTCCACATTAGAAAAAAGAGAGGAAATATTCTCCTCTATTTAGTGCACCAGAACCTGGGAAAGATAAAGACAAACTTCCCTGGGTCTATGAGGGTGCACAGCCAAGGCTGTCCCACTCTGGAGCAAACATTTGCTCTGTTATTATCTATGTGATAGAAAAGTGGGACACAATGGTTATCATATTTTTTAAAAAGAGCTGGTCATGCTTTATTAGGTTGATATCTTCAAAGAGGACTATGTGGAGTGGATTCTAAATAGGCAAAGTCATCTAACATTTTAGTCTCTGTGTAATTAATGAAGAAAGATAAGTATCTGACTTAGTGAGGCTGCATCTCCCTTCCAGCGTCTTCAGAGACACCTACCCTGCACCATTAACTCTAAAGGAAATGCAGGCACTCTCTTTTCTCCTGCCAGGCCAAATACCTCAAATTTCTGCAGATTTTCATAGATCAGTTAGACACATTGTGTTTTGCCTGCACAGACACCCCTTCCACAGAACTTATTATAATCAATACTTTAAAACTCCAATTGTAAAACCAGTCTGTGTCACATCGGATGGTATATATGTTTGGTGCTTTCAGGTACAGTGAAACAATTTGTTGACTTCCAAGGAATCAAGGAACCAACCTGACTGTCTGCTCCCTGTACTTTCTTCGGCCTGTTTGTACAGCACAAAGTGAATACAAAACACTCTCTACCAGACTGTCTTGGGGTGACTCTATCATGTGTATCCCCTATCATGCTCTATGCCCCAAAAGTAATATTGTGCCTTTTCTGTGCCTTTAAACTGAGCTTGAAAAAAACCAGACAAACTTTCCAAAGCAGATTCTCAAGGACACAGAGATTACACTCCTCAGTTGTTGTCTGACTGCGGAAGGCACGAAGGGAGCACCCTGCTTGCTTTTTCTTCAGCCAGCTGGTTTTTTTTCCCTCTTGGCGTGAGACGGAGAGCTGAATTTTGTTTCCTGGGACTTTGGTTTTTTTCCCTTCTTCTCTTCTGAACTGTTTCAACAACATCAGAACACATCAGGAGAATTTTCTCCCCGAGGCCCGGGGGTGGGCCCACGCCCTCACCGACCAGCTCCGAGGAGGAGAGAGACCACACCTACAGAAGGACTCTGAAATCTTCCCAGGTTTCTCTCTATAGCGGGGGTTTTAATCCATTATTTAGCATCATTATCCTTTTCCTGTGTGTTTGTTAAAATAAAGTTTTTATCTCTTTCACTTTCCTTCGAGGAAAAATCTCCTTTTTTCCCGAACCCCGTGGGGGGGGAGGGGTGGTTGCAACCTGGTTTTCTCTCACGGGCTATATTACTAGATTTTGGCCAAACCAGCACACAGACTCCCTGCCTTTTTTTAAGCTAATGCTCAAAGAATTATTAAGTGTCTGTGACATCGCAGTAATTTATTCAGTGTTCTACCCGCTCTAGCTCAAAGGAGTCTTGGGCAGCGAGTGGAGTTCTGGGATGCTATGACTAATGGGATTGTATATGAGGGGCTGTTTTTTAATCTCAAGATGTCTTTTTTTTTTTTACCCTGTCTGAAAAGTCTGTTCCAAGAGGATTTTAGTAACAGTTTGGAGCCAAGTTCTGAAGGCATGACCAAAAACAAGGAGTGGGATTTTGGTCTTCTGGGAAAAGGGATGGAAAGCAATGCCGCAAGGTGAGGGTATGGATCATCCAGGTAAAACAGGTCCTGGTAGAGGTGAATCTGAGGTGTTGGACAACTGTACTAGTTCTGGGGAGAAGTGTTAAAGCAGATCTCATTACCAATTGTTTAGTTTTCTGATACAGACATGCTAAAGGTTCTGGACTCCTCTTCCCTGTATAAGGATAGTTCCTGTGATTGCTTGTATCTTTGCCGTTTATCTTTGCCTTATGAATGTATTTATAGTTTCTGGAAGTTCCTTTTCTTGGAACCATGCAGACAGGGACTCAGAGCCTGTTAGCTACTGGGCTCTTCCTGTTTTTTGTAGAGTCATAGAATATGCTAAGTTAAAAAGGACCCACAAGGGTTGAGTCCAACTCCTGGCCCTGCAAAGGACAGCCCCAAGATCGACACTATGTGCCTGAGAGCATTGTCCGAACACTTCTTGAACTCTGTAAGGCTTGGGGAGCCTGTTCCAATGCCCAACCACTCTCTGGGTGCAAAATCTTTTCCTAATATCCAACTTAAATCTCCCCCTGACACAGCTTCCTGTCAGTCCTTTGGGTCCTGTCACTGGTCACCACAGAGAAGAGATCAGTGTCTGCCCCTCCTTTTCCCCTCACAAGGAAGCTGTAACTGCAATGACAACTGCAATGTAACTGCAATCCCCTCAGTCTCCTCTTCTCCAGGCTGAACAGTCCAAGTGACTTCAGCCGCTTCTCATACGGCTTCCCTTCAAGGCTCTTCACCAACTTCATTGCCGTCCTCTGGATGGTCTCTAATACTTTAGTATCTTTCTGATATTGTGGCACCCAAAACTGCACACAATATTCAAGGTGAGGCCGCCCCAGTGCAGAGCAGAGCAGGACAATCCCCTCCCTTGCCCAGCTGGTGATGCTGTGTCTGATGCACCCTAGGACACAGGTGGCCCTCCTGGCTGCCAGGGCACTGCTGACTCATGTTCAATTTGCCATTGACCAGAGCCCCCAGGTCCCTTTCTACAGCACTGCTTTCCAGCATCTCATTCCCCAGTCTGTACATCCAGAGTTGTCCCCTTCCAGGTGCAGAATCCGGTACTTGTTTTGATAAACTTCATACAGTTGGTGATTCCTCAACCCTCGAATTTTTCAAGGTCTCTCTGCAGAGCCCCTCTGCCTTCAAAGGAGTCAGCAGCTCCTCCCAATTTAGTATCATAGGCAAACTTAGTAAGTTCCATAAGATGTGACACTTTTCTCCTGGTGGTAGCTATGAGTCTAAACCCTTTGGCTTCTGGTGGAGACACCAGCTCCCAGTTTTGGAGGGTGATTCTGGGATCTCTACGCTCCAGATGTTGTGGAAGTCACACATGGCTTAGTGCACCAGTTCCCTATTCCTGGCTAAGAGACCTACAGATTCCCCCACGAGGAAGCACAGAGGAAGCAGGGCAGAGGCAGGCTGCCCATCCTTGCTGGCAGGGTACACACATTGTAGCAGAAACTGAAAAGAGATGGGATGAAGAAGGGCCCAAAAGACTCTCACTAAGCAAAAATCTTTAGGGTAACGAACGACACCAGATGGCTGGATTTGATGCTGTATTTATGAGGGAGATCAATTAAGAGAAGTAGTGATTTCACCATTTCGTGGAGTATGTCATCTTCAGAGGCCAGAGATGACTGTTAAATTACTTAAACTGACTTCTCATGTATTAAAGGCTTGTAAATGTCACCCACACATTCCGTTCTGAACACAATGACTTTAATTAGACTTAAATATTTCAGTCCTCAAGCAACTAAACCCTTTTGTACCACAGAGTGGGAACAGACAAGATTGAGGCATCAGTCTACAGTGAAGGGAATCTACTACAAGTGAAAGAACCTCTTTTACTTAAATTGCAAAAAGTGCCATGAGTCCTTCCAGTATGGATAGATTTTTCTTCCCAGAAGCATTTCTTTATCATCTCGAATATGATGTTCAATTTGACTTTGAGTAAATGTCAATCATCCATCTTTTGACAGGTGCATTTCAGGATACCAGTTCATTTGTTGTGCTGCTCCAGTCAAAGTCTGATGTCTTAGAATAAGAGAGAAAAATGGAGAAAACAAAATTTGGCCAGCTGTTGTTCTTACTGAAATGAGGAGCCTTGGGAACCGATTGCAGTAATTTATTGCAGAGCTGCAAGTTCTATGGCACTGCGCAGGCAAGACTGTTGTACCTTCTTCACCCTAGGAACGTGTGGCTGAAAGTGGATAGCAGAGTGGTATTTAAAGCCACAAGATCCAAGGCAAGAAGGACCACAACCTCTTAGGCTTACTTTCATACCTGCCTGTGCAGTCTTCACACTCTCAGAAGCTGGATCAAATCCTATCTTTAGGACAGCAGCTAACGTCACCTTCCAATTATAGTGACAGCACCACCCTCCAAAATCAGTGTTAATTTATCATCTTCCCTATTAGAAAACTGCATCATATGTCAAGGTGAATTTTCCTGACTTCTGCTCATTGGATCTGGTTGTCTCATGTTATATAATACTGAACAGACTTCCAGTTTTACTTTCTTTCCTAAAAGCCAGAACTACACACTTGTAAGATCTTTTTTTCCCTACATGAATGAGTAGCTACGCAAGATCTTATCTCAGCCTTCTTTTTATAAGCTGAATAGGAACAGCTTCTCATCTGAAGAGTTATTTTTAGCAATTTTATTTTATGACTCTTCCTCTGGAAGGGAGGATAGCAGAGCTGGTACGGTAGTCCGGCGTATTACTGTAGCACAGCACATAACTGCAGCACAGAAGTACAGCTATTGCAGAACTATTACAGTGGCGTGTTGCTCCTATGTGCAAAGGAAATACTCAATCTCTTCCCTGCACTTTGATGATCCTTCTTTTTTCCCCAGTCAAAGAGGAGCATCACCTTGATCAAG
This sequence comes from Rhagologus leucostigma, assembly GCA_013397725.1. Lineage (NCBI taxonomy): Eukaryota > Metazoa > Chordata > Aves > Passeriformes > Rhagologus > Rhagologus leucostigma. The sequence goes on from VZTD01004424.1 coordinate 278,194, forward strand.
GGTGATGCTGATATCTCTAAGGACAGTGTAACACTGAAAGCTGACAGTAAGGTGATGAAGATGGCCATTGAGTAAGCAAAAAAAATATTTTTTTTTTCTGAGTTCTGAAAAAAGATTTCTTGAAAATATTTGGGGGGTGGGAAGAAATTCCATTTGTAATCATTGTGAAAGTGGAGAGCTAGGGTGTTTTTATATTTTTTAAAGGAACCAGAATTAACTACTTAACTTCTACATGTCATTGTGAACCTATTACAACTTCCCTAAAAAGATATTACAACATTTTAAGATTCAAGGACAGGACAAGGAGAAAATCAAACAGAGAAGAAGTACTGACTACCTCACTCTTCTTCTTAGAGTGAGGCTCAGATCCAAAAGGAAGAAGAAAGCTGAGTACATACCATGTTTGATAGCAAAGATTTTGCCAGAGGTAGTTTTGAAAACACTTTTGAAACCTGTAAAGTGCACTACTTACAGGGAAATGTGTTTAACTCCCTGATGAAGTAAGTGACTTAAAATTTAAATGCAAGGCTCAAAAAAATTCCAGTGTGTCTAAAATATATCACTTCAAAACGGTTTGAAGAAAAACAGATTTATGTTGCTAGAGATATTTCCCAAGATAATTTATAAAATTATAGTTTTAATTATAACCAGTTATATCAGAATAGAGTAAAATATTTTTAAATGCATGTAGTTAACAAAGCTAGCTTATTGCAGCTATGTGATAAAATGGATATATTTTACCATATGGAAAAACACAGAAAATAATTGGACATTTCTTCTCCAGAAAAGAAGAAAAATAAAAACTCAAAAACAGCCATTTATGATAGATGCTTCAGAACATATTTATCATCACTACATGAACACCTCTACGATATGTAAAGAATATGTTTCTCTTCTTTAATAATCAGCAGCAGCTACATGAACGGACTACTTCCAGATTTAAAAAATAAAATAGCCATATATATATAGTTTACAACCATTTCAGGTTTCAGTACAATATGTTTGCCTAAGTAGATCACAAAAATTGTTCATTTATGCTGGCAAATTGAATATCTGAAAATTCACTGAAGAGGAGTATTTCAGATGATACAAATTCTAGTTAGACACATGATATCCACCATATCTCTACAGAAAATAGGTCCTCGACTGATTTTTGCACACTTAAAAATCTTTCCTGCAATCATATGATCTAAAAAGCATAATTTTAGGCTGTTTTTCTTTTAGAAGAATCCGTATTCTTTCTACCAAATTATCAGTGGGGAGTGCAGCTCCACAGGACTATGCATTTCTGATGATTTCTTCAGTTCTAAAGGACAGGTCCCTACCAGAAACTCCCAAATGAAAACTTACCATCTCGGAAAGATCTGATCTCTGAAACCAAATAAAAGAAAGACAAACCAAAATGACAGAGTTGCCTCTACCATTCAAATTCTGACTTTATTTGAGGAAGTTAAAGCAGAAGTCATAGAATTGCAGAATTGCAGAATGGTTTGGGTTGGAAAGAACATTTAAAGATCATTGAGTCCAACCCCACTTCCGTGGGCAGGGACCCCTTCCAGTAGATCTGGTGCTCAATCTAGCCTGGCCTCAAACACTTCCAGGAATGGGACATTCACAACCTCTCTGGCAAAGCCTAAGGAATAAAGTAACCCAGGTAATTAATATTGTGGAGAAGGTATCCAGCTATGGATGCTGAGCATTGAAACACTGCTGTGAGTTGGTTGTGACTAAGCTGGACATGGATGACACATGGAATTGCTCAGGAACACAGTTCTTTCCACTGTGACTTCAGTGTTCTGAGCTTATTGAGTATGCTCCTCTAAAGTAGAGGGTTTTCCTTTGAAATTTTTCAATCTGTATAGCTCTATTACTCTTGATTTTTCTGTTTTGCCCTCCCCAGAAACACCTGTCAGAGGCTCTGTCAAAGTCCTGGCACCACAGCCATCAACATAAATTGAGTTTCTTATTATTATGTAAGAATCTAAAAATTGGTGGAGAACTAGACTGTATAATTAAATATATTTATTCTTATGACAAATCTTAACACCATTTAGCCACACATTTTTCCAGCCAGATGAATTTTGTGCAGTTCTGCTTCAGAGAAACTAAATTGATTTTTTTCTTCATGGTCACTTGGATAAGCAGCAAAAAGATATATGACAGCAGCCTGTGTTTTAGCCATGGAGACAATCTCCTGTGATTGTCAGCAAATCTGACAAGCCTGACCCTGAAGGTTACTCCAGTCCCAGCAGACCCTGGAGAAGGTTGATGTGCTATCTTTGGCCTTCAGCTAGTGCCAGGGAGACAAGCTACATTTACTGTTTACCAATCTGGTATCTTACAGAAAAAAAGAGAGGTCAGAAACTTCATTTTTTTCTGTCTATGTTCTATTTTTGTCTTTCTGAAGAACACCATTCTCCTGTTCTTTATCTCTCCTTGCTTTTGTGCAGGGGCTTCTCTGTGTCTCAGCCAGTTCTGACACAGTAGGGACCTATACAAGAGCAACTAAAAATAAGTATCTTCAGAATTCCTTGAGCTGCACAATTTTTCCTCTAGTTCATCTTTCTGAAAAGCTCAAGAAGTAGAATCAAATTTTAATTTTTAAATGACTAAAATATATACTTTTATGCCTTTAGAATCATTTAGAATATACTAGAATGCCTTTTACACCTTTAGAAGTCGAGAGCTACTTCTGAGCTGAGAGATAAATCTGGAAAACTCTTAGTACTTAGTTCTGGTTAACCCTTAGTACTTAGTTCTGGTTCAAACCTGCCTTTCCTTTGGTCATCTTTCCACTGAGGAAGTGTGTATTTCAGTGGAGGGATCTGCCCTGACTGCCTCCAGCTTCTTGCTTCTTTCACTGCAGGATCGAAATTCCTGACCCTGACCCTGGCCTCTACTCAAAAAATCTTCTTCCTTGAACAGTTTTCCAGATTCTTTTCGAAAACTGAGTTTGTTTCTGTTACATGCTGCTGTGCCATATGGACACCAGGAAATGTTCAGAGTAGCTGTGTTTCTAAGAGCCTAAAGGTATTCTGCCTTATGCTGGCAAAGCATCTGCTGGTGGTGTCTAGGATTTGCTTGGGGAAAATTGTATGTACAGTCCCAAAGATGAAACTCATGCACCATTTGTTCCTCTGCTACTGGTGCTGAAGTGCAATTTAAGAAATTACAGGCCACAGAACTTCTGAATCTCTTCTGGAGGGTTTTGGACCTCTTCAGCCCTCCACCACCTTCCAAGGAGTGAGTGAAAATTGATGTTGATGAAATGAGGTAATGGGGCTGTTGCATTAAGTCTCACTTGATCATGTGGATTTTCCATTTTTCTTGCAGGACCCTTGGCTTGAATTGACTGACACAGGTAAGTGTACTGAATTGCCAGGTGTCACTGTAGCTGGGTACTATTTGATCTTTTCCATTCTTAACTGCTCTGACAGCCCGTTCAACAAGCATTAGCAAAATGTAAAAGGAGTAGAATCAAAATTGTGAATATTTTCATATTTACATATCTTTCTATATTTAAACAGTAGTCAAAATGAAAAGAAGATCCATTTAAGAAGGCTGGAGCTTAAACAAAATACAATGAAGGAGTTATAAACGGCTTAAATGAAACTAATGGCCTTCATGAACAGTAGGAAATCACGTTTTGCATGAATGAATGAATTTTGACTGTTTCACAGTTTTTGCCTTTGCACTCAATGTGTGTGTGTATGTGTACTTGGGAATGAGACCATCTTCCCTTTTGTAGTTACTTGCAGGAGTACCAAGTCACGCCTCCCCGTGAGTTTAACAGAAGTGACAACACCAATTGTCACGCGACATTCCCAAGGTGGATGGTGGGTAGGAGAAGGTGAAGTAGTAGGACACAGGTTAGTGTTTTGCTTTATTTTGCTAATTAAAACTACATTTCCTTCAGCATGAACACCCTTTATCCAGGGGAGGAGGGGAAAGTTACAATTTTCAAATGTGATTATCATCTGCCTCTAGTGGAATTAACACAGCGAGTTGAGTTTTCAAATCACTGTGGCTAACAATAATTCTTTTCTAATTTGTTCTTATGTTGAGTATGCATCTATTCTCCTTTTGTTTATTCTTTGAAAAATAAACTAAGTCTGCAAATGTTTGATATTGATGTTGGGTCAGACTTCAGGTTTTGATATTTATCATTTGTTCAATGAAATGGAACTTTTTAAAGACAGTTAATAAATCAATTTGTCAGCTGAAAAGTGACCCACCAGAAAAAGAAGGGAAATAGCAAAAAGGCTTTTAAAAATATCTTACACATATTCTGTGACTTCCTGTGAAAACTGTGGAAGAAACATTTTCAGTCAGTTTCCTTCAATCCATTCCTGACTGCCCTCCAAAAATTTTTATGCAGGGTCTAGCATGAAATATATGAGCACATGCCAAGGTGAAAGATAAATGTAGCTCTTTGTTCTCACTGTTTCCTCTGGATAAATCTAGTATATTGTAAGGAAATACCTGCAGGACCTGCAACTCACCTCTACAGGCTGGTGTGAAAAGACAGATATATCAGAAACTACCAGAACCAACGTGGCATTTCTAACAATAGACTAACACCAACAACGATATGTGACATTCTTGGTGAGGTAATTAAATGCTCATTTCACTTCAACATTTTTCTAAATGACAGAAGGCTCAAAGCATTGAGTAATATGATTTGTGCAGTAAAAGAGAGGGAGCTTCCCTAGGATGGGCAGAGCTCATCTGGGGCATGTGGGCAGATGATGGAATGCCAGTAGGGCAAGGACAGGCCAGGACCCCTGAGCTGAGGGGTACAATTGCATCCTTTCATCTGGGTACACCCTCATTCTTGCATGGTCAACTCTGAGGATTTCTACACTACCAAAGTGTGAACTGAACCTTTGCTTAAAGCTTAAATACAGACTCCACTACCCCAGGTGTGAATTCGCTCAATTTTTGCTTACAAAATAATTATACAGTGATACAAGAGTGTACCATGAAAACCTTGAAAACTTACTTCTAAATTTGCATCTCTTCTTCATGTAAAAGACCTCATCTGTGAAAGGGTTTAGTGTGAATTCAATATTACTGGTTAAATATCCATATATAATCAAAAAATGAAAGTTCAACAGATATAAAAAACTCAGAGCCTGGAATGTCTTTAATGACTGTTATTAACAGAAATAATTATATTCTGCAGCAAAGTCAATTTATACAACATTTGCTGTATTGGTCAACAGGCATCTTTTGTGCATGTTGGTGGGTAACAAGGTATAGCACCTGTAGTAATCAATTTTTTATATCAGTGACTGTTTTGGAGCATGTGATTGAATGTGCAATATTCATGTCACCATTTTCAGCAATTTTCTCCAAAGCCTGGTGATTGTTATTTTGTAACAGCTGAAAAAGCAATTTCACTTTACTGGAATCTGTCATTGGACTGCTTTGACAATTACAGGATATCCAACACATGCAGGATAAAGACAGGACAAAATTAGAACTGCTGCTCTTCTTTCAATTGTGCTGTCACCAATATTTAGGACTTCAGACAGTGGGACATTGTGGTTTGCACGGTTCTTGTATTTCAATGCCTTCATAAAGCCAGGACTGAACATTTAAAACCTGAAGGAGAGATGATATACAGAACCAACATGAGGAACCAGTTAAAATGTTATCAATGCACTCTTGACTGATGATGTTACCCTAATTAGAGGAGGTTAACTCCACCTATATGTGCTACTTCAAGAAGCTATTTCTGACCATAACAAGCAGCAATGGGTCAGCTAGTCTTCCTGAAACGTGGGGCCTAAAGCCATCCTGGCAGAAGTGTGTGTGTGCTTCATCCCTTCGAGGAAAGTATTGCAGAAGAATGTAGATGTTCACAGTCTAATTCTCATTTACAACAGCACGCACTCACACTGACCTAGCTGTTAATACAGGGACTTTAGAGCTTGATGAAGGTACAGACACACTTATTTTTATTCTGTCATACCATGAAAATGGAATTTACAAATTCTTGCCCTGATGGGCCAATGAGGGCAAATAGTGTTCACCTCACTTGCACAACTAACCTCTATACAGCTTCATGCCATGAATAAAGGGAAAGGATGGCTTTTAAATTTCAAGGAACTCAATATAAAGAACTCTGTAGATAAAAACCAAAGTCCTGATCCTGTAAACATTTCCTTCTTTGGGGCATTTTACTTTATTTTTCCCCTTGTATCCCACCTTTGCCAAACCATCTTCTTAGGGTTTAGTCAAACACTGATCTCTGTTGGGAAGTACAGCATTCCTATCAGGACCTGGGTTTTGGGGTTGCCCGTCTCTCACATCCTCCCATACAACAAGCCTCGACAGACATCTAGCTTTGCCTTTCTCAAAGGTCCTCAAGAAAGAAAAGTAATGAGCATTTCTGCTCACTTATATAATATGGTTCTTATTCTCCACACTTTATTCTTTCTCTCAATGTTCCCCCCTATTTGTTACCAACGAGGTTCATTGATTAGTTATGCCAAGTCAGGATGTAAGCTCTCCCAAGCACGTGCTATCCTTTGTGTTTGTATAACACCTGATTCCAGGATGCTAAATCCAACAGATGCCAAATCCTTATTAGGGATACTCCTAGGTGCCACTGCCTTACAGACAATAACATTCCCATTAGTCACAAGAACATATGATTAGTGCTGCATTCTTGTTTGTATAACCATGAATTACATGACAGTATGTTTTTTCTACGAAAAAAGCCCTATGATTTCAGCAGCAGTGTAAGTTGATTTCATGAGCAGTTAGTACAAGAAAATTTTATCCTCGAATCCTGATCATCCAGCAAACCTTTTGCTTTTGATTCTCATGACATGATTCCTTTGTGAGGATATGAATTCTCTGAATACTTATTTTCAGGGAATAACTCCTTTTACTGGGTTGCAGGTGATGTGAAAATATAATAATACATTATTCAAACACAAAACCTCAGTTAGGTTTTCAAGAGAACTATAAAACCTTGATTTCAGTTGCTTCGGTTCATTCCATATTTCTTGAGGCTCTGTATTCTCCAAAACGCTTCCTCCAACCAAAGAAGAATAAAACCATTTCCATTTGGCATTAGTTATTCTATTTCTTTTCAAAAAACAGCAGCAGCCTTGATAGTGTTCATGTTCTGCTAGTAAGCGCTAAGAAACCTTTTCCTTAATTATATTTTTGCAGACAATGCCTTCATTTCACATTTTCCAAGGCAGATAATGCCATGCTGCAACACATCAAGTCCTGGTATGTCAGCCATACACCTCATTATCCCAGGTCATGGGATGGATTACAACAAGCCTGGTATAAACGAATGTCATGAAGCACAATGTAGGATGTCAGGGATGAGTCCTTGACATGCAGCACTTCTCTGCAAAATGCAGTGTGATGAAAGAGTGCCTTCTCTTAACTCTCCAGCAGCTAAAGACAACAAACTGAAAGTGTGTGCAAGAGCATAAAGAACTTCAGAGTTTGATAAAATGCTCCTTTTTTAAAATTTTCTAAGTAGAGGTGATTATCTAGTTAAAGTTGCAAGCAAAAATGTTTCAATACAATAGGATCTCATACAACTGGAGTCTCTTCCTGCTTTTCATTACGCAGGATCCAGGCCATTCAGCTCCAAGAGACAGCATCTCTCTCCCTCTGGAAATCATAAAAGTCAATGATGCACCTTAATTGTCTACACAGGAAAATTTGGCACTTACTTGAGAAGAATTGCCTTTGTTAGACACCTAAGATGTATGTAAAAGCAAATTGCTAAACTATGCTGACTTGATACAGTCCTCCCTTTTATTTCTGATGTTAGCGGTATATCGGCCTCATTAATTACTAATTAATTAAATGTATGGAAATAGTTTACAGTTTAAAAAAAAATTACAACCTCTAAAAATTATTTTTATTATGTAAGAACAGAATCCAATGATTTTAACAGACTAATCAAGGTATCTGCGTCAATCATTTCTAAAAAATGTAGCTAAAACTTCCTGTAATCTGAATGAAAGCAGGAATTAATTTTGCAACCAGAATCCATTTTAAGCACTCACACATCCTGTAACCAGTACGGGCATGGTATGCATAACAGAGGGACAGAACTGTAATAAATGAAAATAGCTTATTCTTTGGGAATAAAAAAAGGAAAATATATCAGCTTTCCCGGGGAAAAAAAAAAGAAAAAAAAGAAGAAATTGACAGAGCAGGGCTCCTCCATCTCATGTTCTATTCATCAGCCTTTCATTACCTCTGGCATTCTTGGGGCATATTTCCATGGTGTTGTCTCCAGACTGGAAACGCATTGTAATATTTTGATGGCATGTGTAGTGTTCTGAATCCTGTAAGCAGCATTCTTTCTCTCAAGGTGATGCAGCTTGGAGGCAGGAGAGTTTGCTATTCGTAGCAACAAAATTAAGGAAGAAAAGGATCACTCAGAGCAGATTACTCTGAGAATAAAAGTATTTTGTGCAAGAATCCCCAAAATTGTCCTCTTTCAGCTTGAATGGGCCTGTATTTTTAAGCTGTTTCACTGAAGCCTGAAGTACACAAATGGAAGCAAATTTTAAAATGCTTTTGCTTTCTGGGATTTTTTGTAGCTATTATATGAATTATTTAAATCCATCAGATAAAATGTAGTAGAGTGAAGAGAGTTCACTTGCTGTTCAGTGCTCTTCATTGAAAGGAGTTGAAACTCCCTCCTGAAACAAAAGCGCAGTTCTTCTGCAGAACTTTTATGTGACAGAGGAGTGTAAAGCTCAGTAAAAGCTGCAGTTACATGCCCATTTGCACACTGTTTTCTCCTGAAATAAAAATGTTTGTGCTACAGTTCTCTGCTTTATAAGCCTGCTTCATTTCTCAAGACCAGAATCCATGCATCCACTGATGCTCTTGCAAAACACGGTACATAAGCTGGTGCCACCCTCTCCTCCTCCTCCCCATGTGAGAAGGGCACTTGTCTTGTGCTCTGGTCCTCCCTGGATCCTTTCTTTGACCTGTGGTCAAAGCTGCTGTGAGAGCATCCCTGAGCACTACAAAGCTCCTGAGCTCTCTACGTGCAACACTGAGTCAGGCACTTCAGGATTACCAAGTATTATATCAATAGAAGAGGTCTGTGTGCACACAGTATGAGTCTGTTTGTCTTCCCTAAAATTTACTGGTGTGATTCATGATTGGCTCTCTCTTTGCTGTTAATGGCATAATTGAAATAGTTTTACAGTGGTCAATTTAACATTCTTTAAACCCAACAGTAAAATGAGAGCAATGGCAATTACACTCCCACACACATTTTGTAATTTTTAATATCCATGGGCTGAGTAGAATATATTCTTGTTTGCTAAAGGCATGGCAGATTGCCGGTGTGCACTACATTACTACACTCTCCTCATGGCTCATGCAGGCTTTCAGTGGGCTATGGGCTGGGGCTGGAACGGGATCAAGTCTGCCTGTATGTTGCTCTAGCCAAGAGTGAACAAAGGGAAGGTAAAGCAAGGTAAAGGTAAGGTAAAAGTAAGGTAAGGTAAGGTAAGGTAAGATAAGGTAAGATAAGGCCAGGTACAGCAGCAAAATAATATGAAGGGACACATGGAGAAGAAATACTATTAATGACAAAGCAAGAGAAAAATACTTAGGGAAAGTGCAGGATGACACACTATTGATAGAGGGCAAAGAGCTGATCCTGTGCAGAGGGATAAATGAGGAGGACAGACAGCTGAAGTGAGAGCGAAGTAAACGACTCAGGTTGGTACAGAAGAAGGGATGCGTAAGTGTTGTGAAGTATGTGCTGTATGGAAATGGGAAGCTGAAGGTGTCCTACTGCCTTTCCTTTCATTGCATGACAGCATTTGCTGGTTGCAGAGGAGCAGACTCAGAGAGAATGCAGGTATTAGTTCTCCCTCCAGAGCTGGCCAGCCCCAGGCAGAGTTACAGGCATTTCACACGGCAGAACTGTACTCATTGTATTCACCAGAGGTCTCAGCAGTCGGATTTGTGGTGGTGACAATACACCTGGAGGTCAGCCAGCCTTGTCACACAGGCAATACTTCTGATGATTGAGCTGTTGGTTTTGGGCCTTGCCAAGAACATAAAAGTTGCAAACCATCACACTGATCATCTGAAGAGCAACTCTTTCTCTTTGAGGCAATAACCTCTGTTTCTGCAGCAGGGACATGTCTGTGACACCATCTATGGCTGAAAACATTTAGAGTACGCATATTCCAGAGGTGAATTCCCTCCCTGGGACTGACTAAGTTACAAATGCTGGAGTATATAAGTATTTTTCTGAGGCAATTTGGTGCAAGACTCTGCAAAATGGAGACTTGAATGGCACGATTCCTTAGGGTTGCTGGCAATTAGCTGGTTCTGGGCTTCCCTTTTTCTGCAGTTTTTCAACGTTGCTCAGTGCAATCACACACACAAATGCTTGAGACCCCTCTCAAACTGTTATTGGGTGCAGAAAATGGTAGTTTATGCTAGTGGGTGATGTGTTGGTATAGCCACACACCTTTAGTTTACATGTGAGTCCATTCAGACCCAGATCCAGACTTTGTGTAGGACAAACTTTATTTGACTCCCAGAATTTCCTCCTGTGTCAGCAAGGTTCACATGAAGGACAAGAGCTTTATACAGGAGCTTTGCTGGGCAAAGAACTTCACCTAGTGATAGTATGGTAGCTTCTTGGTTATTTATTAAAATAAGAACAGAAAATTTATTTTAAAAAGTGAATACTAATATATTTTGAAATATATTGGAAAGTATTTTTTTTATAGCTAGATGAAGTGATTATAGCACTTTAAAAATCAATCACTGTTCCCCTTTTAAAAGGTTCTTTGCATTTACCAAACTGATGAATAGCCTAATTAAATTCAAAGGAGTTAAAAAAAACAAGTTCATAAACTGAAGCATGCTGAAGTGCTATTTTGGGGAACACAAAATATGACTATGTCAAAAGCCTGTTTGGTGAAGCAGCATGTGATGAAAACTGTCTTACTCAATTGCTCCCTTTCTGTCTCTGATACAGCTTTTGAATGAAGAATGGCAGTGCTGTTCTTTGAGGATCAGAGTTCCTGTTTCAACCTCACCTTTTTCACTTCCAGTAGTGATGTAAAACAGGAGGAAATTATAAATTAAGTACTGTAAATTACTGCTCTCCATTTTTATTCTTTGTGGAGTTACGACTGCATAATAATTTTATTTCTTATTTTAGTGTCCAGGCAGAGTAGAGTTCTGTTGCATGAGGCACTGTGCAAACATAAAGTGGGACAAGTTACTTTAGTGTGAAACAGCCATGAAAAAAAGTTTAAAAAATTCTTCTCCTCTCTTGAATTGGGACATTTAACAGATAGGACTGCATTGCTACAACTAAAATATTTAAAATTTTGTACGTTTAGTTTTATAACTAATATATAGCTAATTATTATTTATTTATACTTGCTTATTGTTTTATCAGTTTATTATCTATATTGAATTTATGTCTTCCTTCTTCCTAAAACTTCAGCATAGTGAAACAACAGAAGACAGCTACAGATCTTTACATCTGCTTGTTCTACATTTCTACTGAAGCCTTTTTAGTTTCTCAGGCTTGTTTGGTTTTTAAATACAACAGTAGGAGTTAAAATTTGCTTAAAAATGGTCATCAGATCTCCTATATGAGAATTTAGCTAATCTGGCACTTGGATACTGAAGAAACAAACTCTCTTTTCTGCACATGGATTGGTTGCTTCCCCACCTTCCATGCAACACTTGTAGGAACCTGCTGTCTTCAAAATTTTGAACAGTTACCTCAATTTAAATTAGGTGAAAGAAACAGATAGGAGAAAGGGTATTAGGGGTATTAATTTTTAGCCCAAATTTGAAAAGAGTGCTGCAAAAGAAGAGCTTGGGTAGAGAAAATTATAGAGAATATGATTGATTAGAAAAAATGTATCATGCAGGAAATAGAGATACGGTCCAGAAACAAACTTGATGAGTAGGTGAGAGATTAAGTCGAACTAGGGCTGGGACTGACACTCAGCACAAAAAACAGAAGCAGTGCAGCGAGGGAGGAAAGTCAAACGACTGGAAAAAACGAGAACTGCAGACAAAGTGAGAAGTCTAAGCAACATAGAGAAGGAAATGTTAGCAAAGAGCTTAGTAGACCAGTCTACTGAGAGAGAAAGGAAGATACAGTATGCGTGGAAGAGTAACATACAGCTCCATGTTGGCCTCAAGCGTGGAGTACCACATTTCAAAACAATGGTCAGGTGTCAGCTAATGTGAGGAAAGGGACAAAGTGCTTTTCTACAGTGATAGATCTGTGGGTTTTCAACACTGTGCTCAGTGAGATGTGGGTTGGCTTTTCTTCGAACTGTCAGCTTTTGAGGCATGTTCAGGATTACCCTTTGCCTCGGAGGAGAGACAACAAGGGCTTACTCTGATTTTCTAGTTGTAGCTCAATGATTTAGCAAAATAAATAGAACTTCAAGTGAAAAGAAAACTACCAGCAGCTTCTTTTCTTGTTTGGATTTCTTTTTGCTAGCACATACTGGAGTTTGACATTACTTTCTCTTTGCTTCCAGATGCATTAGTACACACTATTCTACAAGAATAGTGTCACTGTCAGGTTTGGACTGACTTCTGCCACTGACGGACCTGGAAAGTGAGGCTTTCTGGAGGAGATAAGCTTTTAAGTAGCTCCATAAAATTTCTACTTGTCTCATTTTTTACATTGTGCAGAGGTTATCAGGCAGCCAAAGCTCAGTCACTCTCAAGTGCAGTTCATGGCTCAGGAATATACAGGTGTCAGAAGAATTTACTGCAGAGTGGCACAGTCTGATTTCAGCATGCAAATGGTCCCTCTGATGAAAGCACATAGAATTTGGATTTTCCAAGAAGCATCTCACGATGAGTAGCTGAAACCTGTGATAAACTTAAAAGTGCTTGCTAACTTTTTGGTTTTGTAAAATTCATGTGTCTGGAGAAAAAATAAATCTCCTAACCATTTTACTTAGGCATTGAAGCTGTTAGTCAAATCCTCAAATTTTTCTTTTTTTTTCTCTTCTTTTCTTCATTATTTACACTTGCACTTCAGTAGACTAGTGCTAGTATCTAGGGCTATCTAGGGCTAGTATGAACGATACCAGCTACCAGTAGCTCCTGGCAAATGGCTGATGTGTCTCCATTGAGTAGTGAGTACAGTTGTACATTTGGTCAGCTGAATTTTGGTTCTCAATCCAGCATCTGTTTCTAAAGTGAAGCCACAACACTCATTTTGTGGGGTGTAGAGAACCCTGCAGATCCATCTATCCAGTGCATTGTACAGCTAACATCTTCAGCCACTGCAATGATAAAATTCTATTGCCTTACTACCAAACTAAGCATGTTTGGTAATTTTCTAAATTGTTAAAATTTGTATAGATTGTTATGTGGAGAAAATACACTCTGCCAATGAACTTGAAGGTTCTTCTTTATAGTGTGGGAGCATTAATAAACTTCACAAATATACTTTTAATAGCAGAAAGACAAAGAGCTTGTCCCTAGGGTGATTCTTACATAAAATCTCGTAAAATCTAGAAATTCACATCCTAGGAAAAAAATTAGTCCAGACCTTTGGTTAATCTTTGGCAACATTTTAAGTAACTGGAAACAGAGTCTTCTAGAGGAATGTGTCAGGAAAATTGAACTGTAGGAGGGACTGTCAGCTATGCCTACAATTTCTTATATACATCTCCTATTGGAGATAACCCTATATAAAAATCTTAAAATGGTTAGTATGAGCACTGCATTTTCCTAATAATTTTCTTTATTTGAGTCTGATCATTTTCCATTAGACCACTGTTACTGCCATTAATCATACCTGCCTTTCTTGGCAAGGTTTGCTTGAAGAAACATGAGCAATTCCAAAAATCTTCTTCATTTCAGGTGTCATCTGACATTTTAATGTCATTCTCCAAAAATAATGAGGATACTATGCTGAATCTGAATTCATCGTAGGCAAAATCCAAACCTGCGCAAACAAATAAACAAGAGGTTAATAGTCCATTCACACCTGCCAACTCTGTGGACAAGGCTAAAATGTTCTCATTTTTCTCACTTTGTATAAAATCGATTCAAAACAAAAGCTCTTACTGGTCTGAGGGAATATCAGGTCTCCCCTTCTTAACATGTAACACATGGATTCTGAAGAAGCTGTTGGCTTTTGTCACTGCTGGAGAAACCTTTCATTTGCATTTTTCAGTAAGAGTGATAAATAACAGAAAGTCCTTCTTTCCTGTCAGCTCTTCCAACTGCTTCAAGCCAGATGGAGCGTTCTCTTTCTGCTTCTCCCACCTTTGGTTTTGGAAATGCAAAACTATTTATTGTTCAGCAGGAAGCCACAGCTTGTCTTTCTCTTCTCATCCTATTTTGTATCTCCTGCTGCTGTAAATAGTTCCAGACTGTGACTCTTCTTCAAAGCTCCTCCAAGCTTATGGGGGTGATTCTGACCCAAGTTTTCTCAGTTGCTCAGTTGTCCCCAGGGATCCCGGCACTGCCACTGTCCACAGCAATCCTGGAAGTACCAATTCGTCTATTCTAAAATAGATATCTAGGACAGATATAAGTGTCAAGGACCTCATCCAACCATAACACTTGGGAAAGCTGAAAGCTGCAACAGAAGCATGGGCACCTGTGTACCTGTAACCTCAAGGAAGACAGCATTGCTCTGGTCATTCCGGCTTCATGTAAAGAGGGTTTTCATCTAAATTACACCAGGCTTGAGCCTGTTTATTTCCATACTGATATTTAAATAAAGTTAAAAATCTGCAGAATTTGATAGCACTCATTTGGAAGAATTGAGGTTAGAGAGGAGCTGTTTCGTCAAGTCTTACATATTTAGTAGCTGACATCTTCTACTATATTTAGCTTGTGTACTGAAGAGCAGATAGCTGATTATGCAACAAATTGAACTTTTTCTGGCCTCTTTGCAATGAGCAGGGCATTTAGCAACCTGATTACAACTGTAAACAGTTAATAATTATTGTAATAAGGACTGCATTAATTTAGCATTAAACTTCTGATATTTTCAAAGCATTTTACAAAATACTGGAGACTTGTAACATTCCTGTGAGTTAATTAAGACCTGACATTCTTCCTGTTTTGGGAGGAATCTCAGGATTAAGGGTCCCATCTGGAAAGAAATGGAGATGATATTGACTCACGTTTTGGTTTTAACATTAATAATACTGATAACATTTAACTGAGTGTTTAAACTTATGTAACTTATGTGTCTTAATACAGAAACTGCAAAGTTATACTAAGCTACTGCTGGCCCAACTTTTCCAGAAGTTTCTCTTGCTATTTATAACGAAGGCACAATTAAGCCCACTGTTAGTGAACTTATAAATCCTGCTACTGTAACATTTGTTAAATGTGTGAGGAAAAAGAGGAAGTCTGAAAGAAATTTCATGCAGCGGAAAGCCATTCAGGTTTTTTTAATCCCCAGCTAATGGTGAATCAACTATGTAAGTATCAGACATAAGGAATTTTTTTTAAGAACAGTATTTTTGTCAGTGTTTAATTTCATGTAGTTGGCACTTTCCAAAGATTACTGAGGAAATGGGTGGCATCAGGACTTAGAGATACGAAGAAATTTCCCCAAATATCCAGGCCTTTCATGTCTCAGTACTCTCCTCTAAAAATTAAATCCTCATCCTTCAATGAAAGAACAAGACAGATTTCTGAAGCTTCATTTCTGTGCTTTATAACTCCACAAGTAAATCAGGAAAGATGCTTCACAAGAAACAAACATCTTAAATGCTTTGGTTTCTCACAAAGTGCTAATTATCAGTACTATGCTGTATTATTATTCTTTTTATGATCAATTTTTTTAATTATTTAATAAAATACCATGGTAAAAGAATGACTTTGACTGTGCAGTAAATTGGCTGTTATTAGTCAACAACATTTCATAATATTATGATTGTGTATACAGCTGTAGGTGAATTGTCAAAGTAATATAACACGTCAGTAAGGAAACCTGCAGTTCTTGTTCCTGATTTCACCAAAAAAAAAATTCACGTTTGAAATAGAAAAAAAATAAACAAAATCTCTGTAGCTGATTTTATTAACTTACTGTTGCTTGATTCATTCATGTTTACGCAAGGTGTGGTCATAGCCATGGTAAGCCTTCCGATGTTCACCCATTTAAAGACCGCAAAAGTTATTGTTGATTAAGTAATGTACATTTCATCATCCTCTAAAGTGTCAGCCCTGGGGAGATGGATGAATTCATATTCTGTATTCCCTAAGGAACCACACATTACCTGTGCATTACCACACACTGGAGACAGCAAGGCAGATTGGTTTTATCTGAAACAAGATGTATCTCCCAAGAGAGGAGCATTTTGTGTTTAAATTAATATATGCTTGTGTATTACTGCATGCAAACTTAATAGATTACTTTTGTTTTTCTTCTGATAAAGCCACAAAGTCTCACTTTCCTTCTCTGATTTATTGACACTTCAATGTAAATTTTAATGTGCTATCTTATATGTTCTTTCCCCTTTTAGGAAACCAACTGCCATTATATTTTGTCATTCTGTTTAACAAAAAGTAACCACAGATTCAGAACTTCAATTGTTCTCCTTTAAACATTGATATTATATGATTTTGTGCAAGCCACTCTTCCAAAAGAAAATACATCAGACCTAGAGTGGAAAATAGAATTAACCATTTTTCGTGTGACACCATCCTACCTTAACCACGCAACATCACCTATCAGGCTGTAAGGAGGCAAAAGCATGGCACTCCAAATTAATAATAAAACACTACATAACTCCTGTCCCTTCAGCTTTCCAGTCTCATTCAGCCTCAAAGGAAAAGAAGTTTTTTCTCTCTTTTCTTTTTCAGTCCACAGATGTTTTTAGAGTTTTGTGGGTTTGGTGGGGGTATTTTTCCCCTAATAGCAACTCTTGGGATTTGGAGAGTAACGACCTATTTTGCTGATAAGTTCCCTCAGCTTTAATATCTGTGATTTTTCTGACTAGGCAAGAGAAGGCCTCAGATACAATGACTGAAGTCCTGAGTGCTTTGTGACATTAACTGGCAAGCTGACACAAACATCAGCTCAGACTAGGAGCACGTGTGGAAGCGTCAGTATCCAAGCCCACACACAGCCACTGTAACAGCCGGATGGCTGAGCTGACAAACGTGCCCCAGCTCAAGACAAGTGCAATGCAATACCATTCAGTGCAGCCCGCTGTGAGGAAGGATAGCAGCAAGTGGCTTCCTGCACGTTGCCATGGTCTAGGAATGCGTGCACTGGTGTCTCCTGCTTCTCAGCCGACACGAACTACTAACCTTGCACCCTGCAGCAATCTGGTCATGTATCTGAGCCTCGTGCAGGAGGCAGTGAAGAAAGTACCAGCTTAGAAAAGCTCAGCTACAGGTTGCTGGCAAAGGAAGACAGAATATTTTGTCATAGTCACAAAGTGATTGAAGTATTGTTAGAGGTGTTTGTCATACCACATTTGGCTTCTGATGCACACCTTCCAAATCGTGTTTAAAGGCTTAAAAGTTTTGATTAAAGACTTTTATTTAAATCACTGAGCAGTGAAAGTGTTCAGAATTTTCTGGGTGATAACTCTATTACTTATGACAGACTGTTTAGTTACCGGTTAGTGAAAATGTTAAACTTACATGACACCAGTGTATAAATCATCTAGAAAACCATGGATCCACTCGGGAAGTCACTGTCTCAGAGGCTTGCTGAGATTCAAACTCGGTTTTGCATTATTATCTGATACATAAACACCAACAGGTCCAGAAACTTTACTCCTTTCAGGATTACTGTTACTAGTCAATTTTTGGTCTGTTACAAGGACCTCAACACAGATGTTGATCAACACAGATTACTGCAGTTTGGTATCTTCTTGCTCATCATTCCATTTCTCAGCCAGTATGTCTGTTATGAATAGCGCTGTATTACTTTTCATCTTTTGTGCTATTTTAACCTAGCACAACCCACTGCCTTTTGTTCACATATGTGGCAGAATGTCACTATGGTAATAATTGTGCTATTTTTTTCAGCCGTTTTAATGGTATGATAACATTTGTTGGAAGCTAGAGATTTGCTGGGGTACTATTTCTCACATCTGGAGCATATTGTCTACTGAGGTTTGTTCTGTTGATTCAATTTCTGATTATAAATACAGCCCTAAATTTTATTTGTTCTCCTTGGCTTCCACTCAGTGATGTAAATTTGTGGGTTTTCACTCTTTATGTGTAATTTTCCTTAAGACACCCTGTGAAAATCACTATGCAAGCACAATTTGTGCTGCATGGTGTTATTAAGTATTCTCTTTTGAATTGTACAGTGAAAGAACTGTATAATTCATTTTGTTGTAGCTTCCCAAAGAAATATATTTAGCTAAAATATTTTTGATTAAAAATTGATGTGTCATTTAGCTACTTCCCACTGATTTTAAGTGAACACAAATGGGATAGACTGGAGGTTTTTTGAAAGGTGTTTTCATGTCATGTATTTTCTTCAGGTTGAATCTAAAAAGGCTTCCACTGGTAAAATACTATTTCAAAGCTATCACACCTAGTTTCTTACGACAATGTTCCTATGGAGGTCAAGATTTTAGAGTAAAATAATCAATAACAGAATGTGTACTTCACAGTTGAGGCATGTAAATCAATCTCCTTTTCTTACTCTTTGAATTTCAGTATTACAGATCAGATGCAGCACCATGGTATGCACCACTGCTTAAAATATTCTGCTGGTGAGAAGGCAATGTGAGAACTACTATTTTAAATAAAAAATCCCATTTTTACGTCAGAGCAGGATGTGATTACATACTGTTATTTTGTAGTTCACCGTAACAGTAGTGAATAGTGAAAACTGCTGTGAAAACATGGCTGACTGACTTTCTCAACAGACTTTAACCAAACTGCACTTCTGCAGGAACCATCTCTGGTGCATTAGACTTCTAACAGGTTTTTTTGTGGAGTAAAAAAATTTGGTTTCTTTGGAAACCAGTTCTTAGAGAAGTTTTCTTTGAAGCTTTGCAGAGGGTTAGCTTTGTCTACAGAACTGCAGCCAAATTTTACTCTCTGATCTATATGATCAGCTTTCATTTATCTTCATATTATTGACGAATGTATACACGAGCTGATCTAATTTTACTGTGCTATGGCTTACATTGACATAATAAGTTCCAATCCAAATAAATCCTATACATTCCCTTCTTTAATAAGCATTAAATTTGAATCAAAATGCCATTAAAAATTAGGAATATCTCCAGATCTCTATATGCACTGGAGTTCCAGTAAAAGTAATAATGGTACTGAATCAAATCCAAATGGAAATACCCTTCAAAGTGGGCAAGGGAAATTTAGAACTGGATCTGAGTTTATGCCATTCAAACCTGTCTTTAACAGTTGAATTACAAAGTTACAACCATTCCTTGGTTAACTGATATATCCAGGGCAAAAAAAAACTTGGGATCCTCTGCAAAGGTCTACTGTAGTCCAATTTTGACTTGTTTTTGAAGGCATTGTCATCCTTCTGAGTAAATGAGGTACAAAAGTATCTCTTCTGCTCGTCGCTGCCTCTTTTCATCAGCTTCTCCCTGTTTCACCACACCTCAATGTCACAGCCTGTCTGCTCTGCAGTCTTTCCATTCCTCAGTCAGCGTATTGCTGGCATATATTTTAAATTCTCCTTCTTTTGTGGAATCTTGCTTCATAGACCTATGCCTACTCCTCTGCCCAAATACTGGGGGGAACGGGAGAGGGGTGAGGTGCACAGATCTAGACTGAATAACTCAGAAACCAGATTTTTGCCTCAATTTTTTGTTCCTAGCTCATCAGTTCTTGTAAATTGTATGTCTCCTGTATATCTAATGGAGTGAAGAGTGTACTTCTAAAAGCCTTCAGGAGGAGACCCTATCTGCCTGAATTTTAAGTGTAAGATAAAAGTCTGCATTGGGTACACAGTTTGTCATGCTCTGTGACTCTCTCAGCGGAAACATGGGAATATTGTTTAGGCCTGTACTTCCTTAGCTTAAGACAACTAAAATTGAATTTTCTTTCTTCCTGTCCCTCTTTTATGTAATGTCATTGACATTTCAGATGTTTTTCCAGTAATTCAAATTTTCAGCTGTACAGTTCTCTGACCTGTCTTAGGTTTCTCATGGTCAACTTGACTTTTTCAACATCCTTCAAAATCCATCCTTTTCTTTGCATCTCCAACAGCAAAACTTCATGTCGTTTTTTCTTCTTTTGCTTTTTTCCAAGCTTACAGTCTCCAGTCTCTCTCACTCAACATTTTCTTCTTACAATTGTTCAGCTTGAAACATTCATTCAATTCTGCTCTAAGCTACAGTTAACATGAGATCTGAGATCCTCAACTGGGTCCTTATCTCTTGGAAGATAAAGCATTAACTCTGCTCTCTCCTATTGAGAAAAGCAAAACCAAGTTGCTGTGTAACTGTGGGTCTTCTCCTCATCCAAGTGTCCTTCTGGCTTGTGCTTCCTCTCTGTTGTTCTCCATCCATTTTCTTACTTTGTTCATTTCTTTGCCTTTCTCCCCGTTTTGGAAGTTTTTCATGTAGCTCTATCTTAAGGCAATGGAGGTGTGGACAATGCAGAATACATGATGGCAGGTTCCTGTTCTCAGCTGGCCTGGCAGGACCCTCTTCCTCTTTCCATTGACTATGGAAGGAAGCAAAGACAGCAAACCACTGTTGGGCCAGCCTCCTACTGTGTCTCCTTCTATACTATTCCCTCTGCTTTGTGATTTTCTTAGAATGCATTAAGGAAAATGTCTCCCTATAACTCCAGCCTTCCAGTCCAATAGTGATTCCCTGGGTCATTGCCTAGTGGATAGGGGCCATGGTATTTTCAGGTTGTGTTGCTGTGGAGAGCAATTTATCCTTTTAATTCCAAAGGATACTGGTAATTCTGGCACTTGTACAAGATAGTTTATATGTTTGCTTCAAATTGTATTTTTCATATAGCTTTTATTTCTACAGGTAATACTTATTTTTAATATCAAATCATTCATGCTATGAGATGGTTTTTAACCCTCCTTGGTTCTATGTTTAAACTTCAATGAGAATAATATATTGATTAAAGTATTTGTCTTAGACTTGAATGACAGGGCAAATATTAAGGCATGATTCTGCACCACAAGAACTGCAGAGAATGAAACAGTCTTTACAAAGCACGTTTTTTTCCTGCTCACTTGAACACTGAATGACTATTCCACCTTCCTGGGAACAGCACTTTTTGTCTTAATTGTACTTTTAGTTCCCAGGAGAGAGTCACACAGGACAGAAGACACCCATCCATTTTAGCATTTTTCTGTTCCAGTGGACTTCCACTCCACATGAAATAGCTTGAGCTGATCAGTTATTTTCCCCCACAAATTCATTGCACTTCCATGCATCTACTACCATGTCTCACCGACCAAAAAATATGGCCTGTTGAATTTGTATTCTGTCTGGAAT
The DNA here is from genome assembly GCA_013397725.1 of Rhagologus leucostigma. Lineage (NCBI taxonomy): Eukaryota > Metazoa > Chordata > Aves > Passeriformes > Rhagologus > Rhagologus leucostigma. The sequence goes on from VZTD01004424.1 coordinate 299,658, forward strand.
AGTATTGACAGGAAAAAGCAATAGAAGACTTTAGTTACCCGCATCTTCTTTTTCATTCACAAAAAGTCACCTCTCCCTCTTCACTAGCTCAGTATGGAGAGAGGGGTCCATCTAGTATTTATATTCAAGGTTAAGGATGAATAAAGAATTAGAAGATTTACCATATGATCTTTTTAGCTTGTTCTTCTGCCACTGCAGAACTTTATTGCTGCCACACAAAACTTGTGGTGCTTGCACTGTCTGACTTCATATGATGGATTAGTGAGAACGAAAAATTATTCAGTGGTAACACCTCACATCACTCCAGTGCAATCTCACATGATGATAAATGCTTCAAGGGCTCTGAGCTCAGACTTGTAGAAGGGAGAGATTGAGGATGTGCAACAAAAACAAAAGCCAACGTGAATGGGCTTTCAAGAAAAGATGAGAGCGGAAGTATAAAATAAGATGTAACTGTGCTCTGATAGAGGGGACAAAGCCTCATTTGTGTCTGATCAGTGGTTCTTGCAGTGTGGGAATGAAAGGAGAAGAAACTTGACTATAAGACAATTTTACTTGAGGAGTGAAGTAAAGTAAAACTAAATACTAGATATCCAGTTCCCTGGCAGAGACTAACAGGACTGATGTAAACCAACTTCCTTAAGATGTCTTCAGCACTGAAAGTTTCCTTTACATGGATAGCTTCCAATAGAGATTTTACGTGTTTGCTCCACTCATGTCAAAATTCTTGGCCTTAAAAACAAGTAACTGAGCCTAGGATTTACAACGTCTCCTGTGGTCCCTTCTACTTCACCAACTGGTCTGGGACACCTCAATGGTAGAAGGGGCATAACCAATAAATCTGGCTCAGTTTTCTGCAGTGTTTCCACACTGACTTTGGGTGATAGCCTAGAGGTATCTCTCAGAAATGCAGCAACAAAGTTGGGAAGTACATTGCAGGAGTCAGGAAACTATGTACCCCAAAAAGCTGTCTGAAAGCTAACACTCAGAAGTAGTTTCTTCTCCAAACATCTCTTTGTACAAAGACGTTTCCTAGATTTAACAGCTTTCGTGCGTCTAGAAGGAACTAGATTTTGGCACAGGCTGTGAGCACTTACAGACACAGAAGCATCTGAACACTCCGTTGATAGGAGAGCTTCCTTGCACAAATGGCACCACAAGCTCTATCAGGGCCATGCATGGCTCCACAATGCCTGGAAAGGTTTCACTCAGCTGTGAGCTAGGAGGTGAGGAGGGCTTTGAAGACATCCCAGAAAGGGAGTGGTAAAATCTTGAATAATCACTAATTAGGGGCACTGCGCCATACTGCTATTTTGTCATGGGGTCTCTCTGACCCCATATGAGGCAGCCCCATGGAGCTTTCCCCATACGAAGAGAGGCCTTGCCTTCTGTGACTTGGACTTTGCAGGGATTGAAGCACATATGGAAGCTGGGCTGTAGGACTAGAGGAGTCTGGCAGAAATCTGGGGGGTTGCCAAGCAGTTAGTGCACGGCAGAAGTCGGGGGTCTGAAAGCAGCACGTGCTGACTCCCTGGTGGGGCCATCCTATGTCATGCAGCCCTCTCTGAACAATGTTTCTGACACATTTGACAATGTCCATCATGAATGAGGCTCTGGCTGTTGTAGAGGTCTGGGTTGTCCAGCATCAAGACTTCTGTGCAGCAGGGAAGGGAAGGAGTCCTTCCTGGCAGTTTACCCTTGAATTAACATCACTAGCATCCAGAAGTGGAAAAGCTGCATCTTGCCCTTTGGACACTTTAAAGGGATTCTGTGCATGAGGGTGTGGTGGGCCCTGAGCTACATCAGACCCCAGAAGGCCATGAAGACAACCTGTGGGTGTAGGGAGCTCCACGATATGAAGTTGTTGGGAGGACTTGAGGGAGGGCCAGAGACCAGATGCCTGACTGTACAAAAGCAGCCACTCTTCAACACTCCTACCTCCACACAAGACAGTCTCTAGGCCAACACAAGCTGCATGCCATCATGTCCTGAAGATGATCTTGGAAATTCTCCTACCAGATGTCACAGACATAGCCCATACAGTCCACCTCCAGTATTTCACATTTAAATAAATGTCTTTCTCACCAGAAGTAAAATCTGAAAAGCACGTC
>VZTD01004424.1:301775-439275 GCA_013397725.1 Rhagologus leucostigma
AAAAAAAAAAAGATGTAAAGGAAAGCAGTAAATAACTTCAATTCCTGCCACGCAAGATTGTTTCAGGTGTCAAACAGCAATCAGTTACTGCTCTCCAGTTAGAGTACTTTTGGTTGAAAACATTTTAACCTTAGACTTTATACTTAAAAGAAATGAAAAGCCAACATTGTTATCTCAATTTAGTTTCACAACAAGTAAATTTAAAAATATCTAAACTGACAGTCAAAATTTGTTACATAGGGAACTGATGTCAGATCCAGATATATTCAAAATCTTAAACTGACAGAAAAGTTTGTTATACTTGGATTTTATGACATGCTAGAGTAAACAGAATTTTGCCTGACAGTTTCTCAGGCAGGCAATCTTACCACTCCTGTATTGTGAAAACTATGTTAGCAGTAGAGCAGTGTAACGGGTATATACCAATATGCAACAAAACCTGTGCAGAATGTTTAATGCCACTTGAAAATACGTGATGACAAAAAAGACAGCTTCAGCTTTGTTTTACTTGATGGACTTACAAGAGCATTAGAAAAATCAGATAAACATGATTAAAGTATCTACATTCCTGAAACTATAATAACTTTTTTCTGAAGTGTTATATTTTCATTACTTTTGCTAATTTTCAGGTTAGCAGATTTTTCATTTTGCAACATTTTTTTGTCATAGAAGCGTCATTTTTTTTTCTGTTTCGTTGTCAGTCTTTGGACTGTTTTTATTTCAGATACATCTAAAAGTGTGTCTTAGTTACAATGAGGAGGCCAGAATTCATCCCAGTATTTATGTTAGGGACTTCTTAATATTCAATACAATGCACTTTTTAATACATATATTCCACTTTTCCCTTAGAGAATGGCATTTATAAGTCTACACAGGTAAGCTAGGCTTGTCCCAGTACTGTACTCTGCAAAATGACAAATTGTTGGATGTCTCTATTCATCACCGAAGTGTCACCGCTCTAATACATAGGTTCTGTAGTTGAATGTAATTAAAGTATGCATTATTGATGTGTCTCTGCAAGAAAAGAAGCAGCTAAAATGTACTTTTGTCATCAGTATAATTCCGAATACGATGGCATCTGTGGTTATTAGTTTCACCTAGTAGCTTAGAGGAGCAGTACTGTTTTAATTAACTATATGAGGTAGTTCTTTCCTCTGTTCATTAAATAGCTTTCTCTGGTTTCCCTATCAGAATAACTCTGTCCACTTTTCTCATTAATCTCCCTCCACGTAATCTGATAATAACTTTCTTTCCCTGAGTTACCCCAGTCTTTTCTCTGTTCATTTAAACTTAGTTCTGCTCACAATTTCTTCCTCCTTATTCTTTCTTCTCCTGTGAACTCCTAATTATCATTTCCCTAAAACCATGCTCCTGTTTTTCCAACTGCTACAACTTAAGACATCTCCGAAATCTCTTCCTCGTGAAATATTTGGAACATGAGGTCATTCTGTATTTGAGAACCCTCTCTGTGAATGCTTTCTCTGCATTCTCAGGTGCTTCAGGACTACCTAGGAGACTCTGACGGGCTCAAGGCTCATTGAAATGCATGATCCATTCTACAAGAAACATAAATGTCACAGTGTTGAGGAGTATTGCCTTTCACTGAAGAACTGAGGTGCAGAGATGACAGCATGCCCAGGCAAGTTCATGGCAGAACTTGGAGATTGTGGGCAATTTAATGTCTTTATTACCAAACCACCTCATCTTCGTCACTGGTAAAACTGACTCATGGTTATCAGTCACAGATGAATACAGATGATTCAGAAGTTCATTAATGAAGCACTCTTTGATGTTGTTGGAGGCTGAACTAATTAGGTTCGGAGATACAGCCAGAATATTCAAGAATCTTGTTGTTTCCCTTTGTTTGCTTGTAATTGCTGTTCTGCAGTACAGCAGTTTTTTGCGCCAGGGGATTTATTTCTAATTTCTACAGAGTATTACATTACCCTTTAATGTAACTCCCTGGTGACATTTTTAAATGATTCATGCACACTTCATATGTACAGACTTATTTTTAAATGGAGGGTGCAGAGGAAAATCTTAAAAGACACACATCTGTACAGCGAGCCTTGCTGAAGACTTCGCATTCAAGGAGTCAGTGATCTTGGATAGGTCTCATCTACTCTGTTAGGGCTCATACTTAGGGCTTGAGAAGCCCCCACGTTATTAATATAATATGAAACTTATAATATAGCTTTGGGAAAGGTAAACTCTACACGGATCAAGGGGTGGTGTGCATTGATCCTGATCAGGAGAGCACTGCTCATTGAGGAGGGAGTGAGCCACACCACAGGTCACCTAAGCAGGCACAGGCCAGTATGCCCTGGGCTGGATGTCCAGCGTGGCCTTCAGCGTGCCATCTATGTCCACCGACTGCAGGATGAGCTCCACCAGCTCGTGGTACCAGGGGAGCCTGCAGGCAGCTCCCACCTGACACTACTGATCACAATGCCTGCCTGGCCTTGACTGCATCTAAAAAAGGGTAGCAAGAAGTTAATGTGTGAGCATCCTGTAGGAATACAGTAGTTTTCTTGTATATAGTACAATTACTATGCTCAAATGGCCAGAAAGTGAGACCTTCCCTCCACAGACATGATCAGCCCTGCATAGCTTGATGGGGAAATTCCATTCAGTCTTACCTCTGATGCTGCATGAACACCTGTGCCCTCCGCCTAAAAGAATGTAATATCTACTCACTATCTATATTTCTTTCTAGCCTGTCTTATTAAAGCAATTATAATATTGAGTCTTTTGCTGTTGGGCCCTTTTTATTGAGGTCCAGGAAGAGCCCTGCATGGGCTTGTTCCCTCTCTCGCCCTCCCCTAGAACAAGCTCTCCATCACTCTTACTGCTCAGCACAAAGTCACTAAGGACCTTAAACAAACCCTATTCTGATTTTTAAATATAGCTAAAGAAGGAAAGCTGAAAGAAAAAGAAAAGAGAGGCAGCTTCTGGTAACTGAATTCAGGATTTGTCTCTGACTTATGAATTGTTTTGTGTGGTCACTCTATATTAACAGAATTTATTCATTCACGTAACTTAGTAATGGGGGACAAATCATCATGGGGGAGGAAATAAAATCCATGGTATACTTATTTCTAAAATACTACTCTCAGCTGGGAAAACCAACACCTGACAACTTTTGATTGTTAGGCAAGAAACTTAGTGGAATCTCTCTACACTTAGAATAATAGTTCTTTTTCTCATTCAGAAAGTCAGATGATGATATGATTAAATCATGGGAGCATAAATCAGGATTCTCATCCAGGTGACTTTCATGAGAAACTTTAATTAAACTTTGATTAGGTGTAGATTGGAGAAGAGAAGTATTTTTGTCTTGCCTATCCACCCCCGTAGTTCACCCCTCCGTTTGTTCACTGTCTAATAATTTTTGAAGCTACCAGTCAATTCATTATGACAGACAGTCTTAAATACATCAGACACCAGGCAAACCAGAACCCATTAGTACTGCTGCTTGGAGAACTATATGGTTTTTCCTCTTTTCCACTTTCCTTTTTTTTTTTTTAAATTCTTTATGTTGTATAAGAGATGGAAATATTCTGTTCTTTTTGATCAGTCCATAGAATCAGTTAACCTGTATCCTATTTCTAGCAGTGACTGGAACAAGAAAAGCATTTGTACAAGTACAGAATTGCCTGTCCACAATAAAGTGGTCCCCCACAGTGGGATCTCTATTCCCATGCCCTCTTAGTTAATAGCTGTATCTTGGCCTGAACGGGATTTTATATCCCTTCTCTTTCCTAGGCTGGCTTTCTGAAGGCAAAAAAAAAATTTGCAGTTTCTCTGCCTACCTGCTTGTGCATCCAGGTGTGTCACACACTCACTGAAAACCATTGAACCCACTGAGCATTTTTAGCAAAACCTGAAAAAGAAGAGAAGTCTGGTAAACCATACAAAAATTGATGGTTCCGGAAAGCAGAATAATATATTAATGTTCCCACTCAAAAAGGGTCTGGAAAAATTCAGCTGCAATACACCTGGTTTGGTTATAGCTCGGGAGCCAGCCTGCAGATACAGAGCTACAGTAGTGTTGCTTCTGGCAAATGAGCATCAAGGGCTGGGGAATGAGACTTAGGACATACGGGGGGAAAGCAGATGAAGGGACAAGGCATACAGTAAATCAGCTGGATTACTGTTTACAGGTAACTTGCTTCAGACACTGTTGCTTCTGTAATAAGAAAAAAAAGGTACAAAAGGATGACAATTTTTGTATCAGTCTCTTCATGTTATTCTGGAGGAAAGGAAAAAAAAAAAGGATCTCCGCCACCACGGGAAAGTTATAGAGGGTGTTTGCACGGAGTGACTCCATTGTACTAGTAAATTTAACTGAGTGAAGTGTTTATGAATTTTTTAATCCATGTAAACCAGAGTAGTTTAATTACATATAAAAAAAGGATTGCATAACCTCTGTAAGGTGTTGAATATTTCATCTCAGCCTAAGGATGCAGCATGTTCCATTAGCTGAAAAAGCCCTTGAGGATGTGTGAAAGCACTGAATGAGAGTGCCTCTATGTTAGATAGGAAAGCATGCATACATGGATGTGTGTATCCATAGGGGAGAAGAGAAAATAACTCTGGGCAACGTAATATTGTGAGCAGTAGGTTGTATCTCATTGAGAGGAAGCAGGTATTCTATAGAAAGATACAAACATCTTTCACCATAAAATCCTATTTTATTAGTATAATAATTTTGACTGGAAGCATCATTTTGCTTTGAGACTTGCCTTTGCTCGCCTTTAGAGAGAAAAGAATGCTTATGGAAAGTCTGAATCACATTCATATACTCTTATCCGAGTATCAGGACGTTAAATAATACCTTTTTTGTAATATTTGGCGTTTGTCTAAGATGTCTTTGTTTTTATGCAATCAGCTTGTTGCTGAATGTTCACACTCCTCGTGGCTATTTGAAGAAAATAAGATTTCGATAATTTGATCTCCAGTGACATAAAAAGACTTTATTCATTCAGTCATTTATTTTGCTCGTGGCTTCAGCAGAAGCACACTATAAAACATATGAATTCCCCTAACCCAGCTCAGAGATGGCATACACTACATTCTCTGCAGCTCAGGTTCACACCTTCTGAAGAGCAGAGATCTGAAATGAGTTCAGCGTCCGTAGCAGATAGATGTAAGTTTGGCTATGCAGCCATGCTTGGTTAAGCAAGAACATCCCTCTCTAAGTAGGTACTGAAAACTGCAGCTAAAACTTTCGTTTTATTCCTCTGTCCTTGCCATGTCTCTTAGATTAACCCATTAATAGCATGTAACAGTTTAATAATTTAAAGCTGTTCCATACTTCGTTCTTATAAAACATAAAACTCGGCTTTTCTTATCTGTCACAGACCTGAAGCCCACATCAACTCTGAGTTACATAGTAGCAATTTAGCTAGGTCCAGAAACACAGGGACAACACTGATCTGTAGCTGCCAGGTCCAGAAGATGAGGCAGACCTTGCCTGGACACAAGGATCACTGCTGTGATGTGGCTGATGAGAGTGGGAGAGGAAGAAGTTGAGCAAGTGCTGTTGGTGCTTACAAGGCATGTTTAGCTAAAGATCTGTAAATGTCCAGGGAAAAGCTTAGGATAATAAAAACCTGGTCTTCACCATTTCCTTGTGAACATAAAGAGGTATGACAAGCAGTCACTCCCTTCCAGTGCTGGCAAAACAGGCTGCTGGGCAAACCAGATCGCTGCTTTGCTGTCTCCTCTTTGATTGAGTCCAAGCTATCTACAGTGAACCTTGACCCATATTTTATTCCAGTCTGTTGTCATGGTTTAACCTCAGCCAGCAGCTCCACCCCATGCAACTGCTGCTCACTCTCCCCTAGAGGGAAGAGGGAGACAATCAGAAGAGAAGTGAGAAATAGTTTAATAGGTAAAAGAAAACCCACCCACACAAGCAAATCAAAACAAGAAATCCATTTGTTGTCCATTGCACGGGCAGGCAGGTGTTCAGCCATACCCAGGAAAGATGGCTCCATCATGTGCAATGTGACTTGGAAAAACAAACACCATTACTCCAAACTTCCCCCCTTCCTTCTTGCCCCAATTTTATATCCTGGGCACAATGCCCTGTGGTATGGGATATCCCTGTGGTCAGTTGGGGTCAGCTGTCCTGGCTGTGTCCCATCCCAGCTCCTTGTGCACTCCCAACCTACTCTCTGTTGAGGTGAGAGGCAGAAAAGGCCTTGACTCTGTGCAAGCACTGCTCAGCCACAGCTAAAAAAACATCCATGAGTTGTCAACACTGTTTCCAGGACAAATCAAAACCAGCCCATACCAGATACTGTGAAGAACACTATCTCTATCCCAGCCAAAACCAGCACACAGTGCCACAAGATGGAGATTGCAGTGGACTATTCACCAGGAAGGCCTGGGTGAACTGGTCCGCTCTGTGTCCACATTACCCTTCCTCCAAGGTGGGTGAGGTGACCAGCAAACCCAACTGAGTCCACGAAGCCCATACCTTTAACGATGCAGGAAAGGCAAAGCCCATGCTGAGGGGCTGCAGGGGCCTGGGCTTTCCCCTTAAATGTGCCCCAAAGCTGTTGCAGCAGGTGTTGGTGGTAAATGCTGTGACCTTCCCAGAAGCATCTCCATAGAAAGCCACTCCGATGAGGCCACTGCACACACACTCACAGGCACGCTATTGGATAGCTCCAATAAGTCGACGACAAAGAGTCAGGGAAGGGTCCTCATATGGGGTTCCACAGGAGGTTCATGGTCACCACACAGAAGAAGGGGTCCAGACACAAGGGCAGGGAAAATGGAGGGTCCAGGGTTTAAGTATGGGGCTGGATAGGGGCAGAGAAAGCACCAGGACCAATGGCCTGAGGGCACAGGGGCGGTACATAGGCGAGGTTAAGGTGTGGGAACCAATAGGGAGACACTGAGGGAGGGACAAAGGAACAAGGACCGGTGGGAGAGCTGGGAACGGAGAACATTCTGGAATGGGACCATGTAGGGGAGAAAGGGGCAGGGAGGCCAACAGGCCAATCAGGGAAACAGAACTGGGGTACATTAACATAATCATCATAATTAACACAAGGTCCCCTGGGAGAGATCATTCTCTTCACCATAACCCTGGAATAGCCTAGGGTTCATCCTTCCAGGGGGCTGTTGTGGTTCCTTCTTTGTCAAGCTCACCGGCCTCCACACAAAGCTACTTAAAAACTTGAGCTTTCAAGTCATGCTGGGTTGTTGCAGGTGCCAGACAGGCTTGGGTCCAAAAGGATGAAGGCCTTAAGTGTCAACTTAGTTTTTTTGACTAGTATAACCTCAGGGTTTTATTCCCTTTAACAAGTTTAAAGAAGGTTTTTAATGAACTTTGGCACAGGGCTCAATCACAGAGGCAAGCTTTTCTGATGTAACCCTGGCAAATGCCTTCAGCGTACCCACATGACAGAAACTCTCTTTTCTCTCTTCATAAGGGGTTGGGAGTTGTAGCTCTCAATGCTCTCAGTCAGCACCTGCCTTTTAAACACACCCAGCAACAACTATGTCTTGCTGGACTTCAAGGGTTCATCTTCCCTCACAGACAGCTGCTCTCATTAATGGCTTCTCACCACTGAAAATGTTGGTGGATTTGCTGCTCTGTCCTGCTCCCTTCCGATAATAAAACAGAACAAAGTCCAAACAAACAAGCAAGCAAACAAACAAACAAAAGAAAAATCCTGTTTGCTTTGTGCTGCTGTAGCAAAACGAATTTGTTTCCGAAAGCTCAGCAGGAGTAGCACACATGCTGGAGAAGGGAACAAGGCAGACTGAAAAGGAAGCAAGATCTCTCAGTCAGCAGTGGTGATTTTAAATCTGTTCACCCCATCCTGTGAAAACCAAGTTGAGAGTATAGATAGTGACTGGCTTCTAGCCCAGTGGCTTTAATACCTAACTGAAATCCAAGGCAATTTAACCACAGTAATTCAATGCATTCAGTTAAAAAACTAATTGCAGAGATGCTTCTTGAGATCGCTCAAGGCAAAGTGTATCCATGTCTTAGGATTGCTTTGTCAGAGCTTCACCCAGTCCACATAAGGAACACCCCAAATCCCATTTCTCCAAAATGGGTGATTTTAACTCTCATTTTTGTCTTTGAAAAATGTCTTTATCACTCCTGGTTATCACCTGGAATATATAATTTCACTCAATGGATTTTCACTGTTCCCACAACTCCTCCAGGCATATTTTAAGAGATGTCTCAGCTTTAATTCTCTCACTGTCCTCTTTCCCCTAATCCTTTTCCTTAATGCCATATAATCAGGCAGAACACTATCAGTTAGTCAAATTAGAGCGCAGATGACATGCCATCAGCCAGAAGGAACAAGAGGGATTAGAGGCTGGTGCAGACACATGGCAATATCTAATTAGTTGACATCTTGTGAAATTCTGTAAGATTTTTGGAGAGTGGTGGTAGGGAGTAGAAGAAGGGTTGCTGATAGGTAAGGGTGATAATTTTTTCCCATGGTCTCCAAAGGAAGTGATTAGTTACTCTGAATATTTTGAAAATTGTCGTGGGTAGAGCATTTTTCTACATCTCAACAATTCATTTGGGCCTTTTAATACTGTTCACAGATGGGAAGGTGCACTGGGTCATTTACAGTAGGACTTCAAAGAGTTTAGTCACAGGAATAAGAAAAACTATGGGAAGTGCTGAGATTTTAGCCATTACTCTTGCTGGCAGGAAAGGAAAAATTCCCAAACTGGTGACTGAGCAGACTGCACAGCACACAAGGTTGGAAGATCCTCAGGGGGACACTTTCAACTCAGGGAGATGAAAGTAACCTTCCCTGCAAGATGCCAGACTACAGGCTTACTAACATGTCAGAAACAGAACCCAGTATTTTGCTGTTTGAAGCCCAGGGACTGCCAATAAAGTTTGAAACTTGTATTAAAGCTATAGTGAAACTGGCTCTGAGAATGTTCATTTCCCACAGGGTTGAGAAAAATTATATCTATATTTGTTTTATATTTTCCCTCTGTTTTCATTAACTAACCTAGTACAGTAAAAATTACTAACCTGTCACACTAACAATTACTAACCTGTCACTAACACTAGCCTGTCACAATCTGTTACAGTAATCTATACTTGAAGTATTAAGGTGACAAAACTCCAGTTGTACTCCATTTCAAATCAAATTACATAAGTGACAAAAAAAAAAATCTTTCAATTTGGACATTAGGAAGAATTTCTTCACTGAAAAGCTTGTCAAGCATTAAAATGGACTGACCAGGAAAGTGGTACAGTCATTATCCATGGAAGTGTTCAAGAAACAACTGGATGTGGCACTTTGTGCTATGGTTTAGGTGGCAAAGTGGTGTTCGGTCCAAGGTTGGACCCTAGGATCTTGGAGGTCTTTGCAACTATAATGATTCTATGATTCTATTCTACACTAGCATAATTTTATAGCAGGCATGAACAACAAAAATAGAGCTTAAAGCAAGAGCTGGGGCAAACATGAGTATTTCTTATGAGAAAAAAAGATGGTTCTTTGTTGATAAAATAACATAGGATTTGATACTTGGTTTATATTTCATCTGGAAAAACTGAAATACAAGAGGATTATGAGACAAAAAACCCAATAACGATAACATCTCACAAAAATCTGAAAAGGAGTGACTCCCTTAGGACAGCAGACAATAAGAGTTCTGAAATGCGAGGGCATGAAGAGGTAAAGATTAGTAAATACTGCAAAAAATTGAAGACAAAGAAACAAAAATGGTGTGAACATGTGGAATATTTCTTTTTAAAGGACAAATTGAACCTTCTAAGAAAAATATATAAATTCTTTGACTGCAGTCAAAACACTAAAAGGGAAGAATTGGATCAAAGAGTCATTTCCAACTGATAGACCAAACCCCTCTTTTTTTGGTGGATAGCCAGTAGAATTACATAAGGGGTTCTGCAAACTGTCTTGGAAGCCATGTTCTAGTACATAGTCTGTACTCATAATTTTAATTATAAGGCAGCCAGTAGTTGATCTGCACTTAGTATTTTGAAAATTATTAAGAAATATAATTTTCATTAAATCAGTAATTACTTCTCTTTATGATACTATGTTAGATCCTACTTTTAAAAAGTCTTTTTATTGTACAATTTTGTTACAATTTTTTTTCTTATAATGCTATTTTAGAGGGACTTCAATAGTCAGGTAGAAAATTAACTTTTGAATTTGCATGAAGCAGTCTTAATAGAAGCCCCTCTTCTTTCCTCCATATTATGTATTTTTGTTAAAATGATGAAATAAGAGTAGCCACACTGGCTCACAGTGGAGGTCCCAGTACCTTGTCCTTGGCAGTAAACAAGGGGAGATGCTCAAGGAAAGAACAGGACAAACATGTAGGATGTTTCTCCTGTACAATAAACTCCAAATTTTTGTGGCCTCTGTACTTAGTGGTTTATAAGCATTAATAACTGCTGCTTGAAGAACCATGAGGTCTCTGATCCCATACATTTTTTATGGCCACAACATCCCATGAAAAGGGATTCTGCAGCTCAATTGTACTTTGATCTGCTCAATTTGCTCAATTTGCTTTGTGTGCAAAGATATACATCCAGTTTTATTTGCTGCATGCCAGGTTTTGTACTGGGGGATACAGAGAAGAACTTATTCCTATTCACTTTCAGCACACTACTCACCTCTTTAGACTTCTGCCTTATGTCCCCCATGTCTCTCTTTTCCAGACTACTTCCTGCATCCCAGTTTACGGAGAAATCCATGAACTTGATCATCTTTGTAGCTCTTCTCTGAAGCTTCTTCCACTTCTGTCTTCTTATTTCTCCTGTCTGGACATTTTATTGTATTCTTCCCTTTTTGAGATGAAGCAAGCAGAACTGTATGTAATGAACCATACAGCTGTGACATAATGACATTCTGCCTTACTCTCTATACCTTCTGCTAACAACTGAATATTTAGGTTTTTGACCTCTATCAGGCATTGATTTGGTGTTTTCATGCTAACAACTGAATATTTAGGTTTTTGACCTCTATCAGGCATTGATTTGGTGTTTTCATAAATGCATCCAGAACATTTCAAAATGGCACTTCTGAGTAGATAATACATACAAATATGTATAGTGCTGCATTTTATATATGATACACTCTTTCTTTGCCCTCATTCCCCTGAAGGATTTATGTATGAGACACTCTTCCTTCATTTCCCTCAAGGATCAAGTATTATCTGAAAACTCTTACATTGCCACTTCCCTTCTTCAGGCGTATGCACATGTTTCACACAGATCCATGCAGAACTCACTTATGAATTCCTAATATCTAAAGAGCTAAGAACTTATTCCTATGCTGTGTTTCTTATTCCAACCAATTACTTCAACAGGAACCACTAGCATCCCCTGGCAGCAGTGACTGCCAAAGGCATATGGGGCTGCATCCCTGGAGCACAACCAGAAGATCAGGGAGGCATTGGTTATCCCCTTCTGCTCAGCACTCACTAGCTACATCTAGATACTGCTCCCCAACACAGGAAAAACATCAATAAACTGCAGCAAGTTCAGTGATGGTCAGGGCTGGAACAGCTTCCCTGGGGCAGGGAGCTTGTCCAGCCTGGGGCAGAGATGGCTTTGGGAACACTGCACAGCTACCCCAGTACCTATAGGAAGCTTGAGGACCTGGGAGTCAGACCATCCAATGTGATGTGCAGTGGGAGGATAAGAGACAATAGGCATGAGTTTAATCTCCTCCGAAGTTTCACCTTTGCTGTTAACAAAAAATATTTTAAAATCTGTGGACTGTCTGCATTGACTTAAAAATCAACATATAATGCCCATGCCTCACAATCTCTTAAAGCTCATGGAAAGTAGCTCTTTTATTTTTGAGGAATCTGAAGTTTTTGAGTCCCATTCTGAACTGGTTGTTACCTCAAAAGGATTTCCCTTTGTGATTCCACTTTGCTGACCATACAGGTATTCCTTACTAATTCATGGGCAGGAATAAATAGAAGACTGACTCCAGGAGACATTTTGGATTAGTTATCTAGGCAGGACAAATAGGCATCTCATGGATGTAATGTAGAAAAAAATTAAAAATTATTCAATGCATTGTTAATTAGCCCTAAGTGTTATTTTTGAGTTAGAGGAAATAAATTAGCATATGAAGAGACAAGTTTTTCAATTTTCAGTTCTATCTAAACTGTAAAATATTTTAAGCATCTAGTCAAACCAAGGAATGAAAAACCATCTAGCAGATCTTCCATGCAAAAATCTACTAACTGATTAACCAATTAATTTTTCTAGAAATAATATTTTTCTTCTAATATAAACATCTAATGGTTAAGACTTCAAAAGAATGAAGTAATGTATTTTCATTGCTTTACAAATTCTAATGTGTAATTTTTAAGAGAAATGGTGAATATTCAATGTATAGCATTAAGGACACAACATTAGAAAACTGTAGAGCTATCCCACAGATTTTTTTTCGAGGATTGCAACTTAGAGCAGTGAATGACGCTTCGGTCATGTATACATAGAGCAACAGCCACATCTAGTGGCCATAAAGTTAATTATTTCTACATATGTTGCATGGCTAATCTGAGAGACATTTTTTATATTGAGTATCAAATGCTATTATTTTTTATTTCCATTGTATGCATATTAATAAAATTTGAAATACCCATAGAAGAAAGGCACACATATATCTGTGCAAAAATCAATACTTTATAATTCTGAATTATGTTAGAGTAAAAAATGCTACAACACTAGTGGAGGTCAGAAAAAAATTAGAAAGCAATTAAAGATACTCATATGGATACAGAAAACATTTTGATTTTGCCATTGTATAATGCCATTTATTAATCTAGTCAATTATAACATGTAAAATGGTAATATAGCCAGAACAATCAAAGATACGAGGTTTTTATATCCTTGAAAACAGAGGCTTGCCATATATTACAGCAAGCAGACATATACAATATTTCATTAAACTAAGTCTTCAGGGCATGGTAGTGCATAGGGACAAATATCATGATTAGCCTGGATAAGTTGCTCTTCTGGCAAAAGAGAAATCTACCTGGGCAAGGAAAGGGAAAAAGAACTCTTCCTTGGGATCAGACAGGGGCCCCATGGCCAGCACTCTGAAGGATTTCAGGCAGCAGTACTGATTTCCTCAGCTTCCCCAGCACAGTCACCTACCACAGTACCTGGCCTTCTGGCTGCTCCACACAGGGCCATCACTGCCTCAATTTGCAATGAAGAATGACCAGCAGCATCCAGTCCCTGAGTTCCTCAACAAAAGAGAGTGAATGGCACTGTGTATGGACAAGGGATAGTTCGGCTCCCCGGTCCAGCCCTATGCAGGACAAACTGATGATCCATCTAACCCTGATCTTGCCCTCTGGCCTCTCTTCAAGGCACAGGCAGGAGGGGGCTCCATACGATCCAGCAGCAGAGTCTTACAGATCGGCAAGGAACAAGCTGAAACAACTGCTGAGAAATCTACTGTCCCAGAAAGTGATGGGAGTAAATCCAGCCATACAGACAGATGGAGTATGTGAATCATATGCTCTCTCACCAGCCTAGATGAAGTTCACCCTGCACACCATACAGAATAACCTGTAAGGTCAGGTCTCCTTCACAAGCCTGCATGGACATGCAACACCCACTGCCTTTCACATCATTCACAAGGAATTTTATTCCTTTAGCCTACATGATATTCCTCTCAGATCCTTTCCCCTAATTTTCTCTGCCTTATCATGAGCTCTTCAATATCACAATGGGTGAAGAATTCAAATATATGTAACCTACTTGGAGATTTGAGGAACGGGATTTGGATAACACATCCAGGGTATACATTCTTGCTACAAAGACTGCAAGTAAGTACTCCCTGAGAGTGCAGTTTGGTACAAACCAGATATACTACACTGAGAATGATATCCAACTTTCCTGGGAGCTGGAAGTAAGCCAAAGAACAAGCAGAGGACAATCAAACTCCTTCCATAATTCCCAGGATCTACGCATCACTCTCCAAGTTTGAAGGCATTATGTTTTCTAGTACCTGAAGTAAATTCAAGGGAAGCAAGTCATTCCTGGGTAAGGCATACATTCTGGTTCGAAAGCAAAGAGAAATGTTCTGAAACACAGAGTTTCTATTAATAAAATCTAGGCAACGGTAAAATGAGACATACCAATGTGTATTTGTAGCATTGCCAGTATTAAAGGTTACACTTACACTTGTCTAAGTTAATCTTTTATCTAGCTTCATTCAAAGACTACACAGAAGTCATAGTTATTTTCAGTGCACTAGTTCAAATCGTTCTTTTGTTAATTAATGACTGAAGAAAGAAAGACCGTTTCTTTACATGTGCATTGAGTTTGCACAATGACATTGATGCAGCACATTGACCAGCACAAGAAGTAACAGTGACAGATATTGCACTGAGGTGCAGAAATACTTCCTGAAATCTGTCACAGGCCTACTGACCACTGCAATAATTTTAATTTACTTGGTTTGCAGCATGAGACCTTACTGAAGAATGAAGCCATGTGGGAGACATACAAGCAATAAATAGGCAAACCCACAACATATGTTAGTAGTTTTTTGCTATTTGGTTGGTAGGTGTTTCCTTTTCTCTGTTTGGACATATTGCACTATGTCCATGAGAAAGACACAGTAGACAGAACATAGCCACAGGTGTCATTCTTCGTGGCTGGGCACGTGTGAATATGCTCATGAATCATCAGAGATGTCCACGGCACCTGAGCTTCTCATATCGATTTCAATCGAGCTCCATTATTATGAAGCCATGTTTAAAAAGCTCATTTTAAACTTTATGACAATGACTCTTGTTGGATGGCTACAAGCTTTCTAGAAGAGACAGGTGAAGCAAGAAAGGTGTACATTACAGAGTGTTTTATTGTACATTACTGTACATTACAGGGTGTTTTGATTGTATTGGAATGGACGATGATGAAGATGACAAGGTTGAGTGCCTATGGGTGCAGATCATGGGAGAAGTTCAGAAGGGCATATGTCATGGTGGGAATCTGTTATAGACCATCCAACCAGGATGAACAGGCTGATGAGGCATTCTACAAGTGGCTGGCAGAAGTCTCACAATTGCTGGCCCTGGTACTCATGGAAACACATTTGCCAGATGTCTACTGGAAATACAACACAGCAGAGAGGAAGTACTCTATGAGGTTCCTGTGGTATGTGGGAGACAACTTCCTAACACAACTGGTGAATGAGCCTACCAGAGGAGGTAGGCTGCTACACCTTTGTTTGTGAACCAAAGAAGGACTAGTGGCTGATGTGGTGGTCAGTGGGCATCTTGGGCATAATGACCATGAAATGTTAGTGTTTTCTGTAAGGGGTGATATAAGGAAAAGCACCAGCAGAACTTCCAGTTTGGACCTCCAGCAGGCAGACTGTGGCCTGGTTAGGACATTGACTGACAGAGCCCTTTGGGAGTCAGGCCTGAAGGGCAAACGAGTTCAGGAAAGCTGGATATACTTTAAAAAGGTATTGTTTAATATTCAGGAGCAGGCCATCCCCATTTGTGGACAGATAAGTCATTGGAGGAAAAGGCTGATCTAGTTTAACAGAGAACTTAGGTTGGAACTTATGGATGGTAGGAATAGGTGGACAGTTGGGCTTGATGATCTTAAGGGTCTCTTCCAGCCTTGGTAATTCTATGATTGTATATGTTTCTACTTGGTTACTCTTTTCTCAGCTGGTTTAAGGTGAAGCTTTGATTTCATATGCTGCATTTTTCACTTAAATTTTCAGGCTTTGTCCTTTAGTACAAGAATTGTAGGGCTGTAAGTGAAGCTTTCCCTAAACCATGAGAGCGAAGGGACAAGCTAACTCTGGTCTATTTCAAATGCAGTATATTCTTTATCACACCATTAAGAAACATGAACGACTTTTAGTTCTGAATGTTTGCTGCCCTCAAGAGGAGAACTTTAACAAATATCTGATTCATGACATTACTCAAAAACAATGACTGAGGGGTGTTATGTTTTGCAAAACAGAAACACATCCCAGCCATTAAATCTCCAGATGACTATGTTGTTGAAGAGATTGCAGTCTGAAAAACCTAGCTTTAGAGTTATTCATATTTTTAAATCAGATACAAATTAAAAACACATACTAGATAGCTGTCACCTCACCACTGTCAACATATCATTTCAAGTCACAGACTTGATTCCCTCTGACCCTGAATAGAGACAGCAATATCCCCACTGAGAAGTACTAATGTGTTCAAGTAGTCATTAAAAAAATTAGGGAAATTACTTGCCAATGTAAAATGTTGCTACGTGTTGTAACTAGTTTTTATAAGGTTAGTAGCTGCCTCTGCTTTAAAATAAAGGTAAACTGTCACTGAGTATTTGTACTCCTGCATGCTGTACAACAACAGAGAAAGATTTAATAGGGGCATAGGCACACCACTGTAGTCAAGGAAAGACCTGCTGCCATTTGGAGAGATTTCTCACAAAAGGCACCTCTTACATTATAGGGAATTCACAGTAACTTCTCTTACCTTGATGCAGTTTCTTTTTTTTTTATTTCAGGGTATGCTGGTCCTTAAAGCACATTCCTTAATCCTGACTACCAAAATCTAACAGCTGCTGCCCATTTCCTATTTGAGTAAGCCACAGATAGATATTTGATATTCAAATTTATCCCTTAGAGACAAGAACTAGAACTTTAGATCTCAGATTATGTCTCCATTTTAGTGCAGGCTCACCAACTAAAAAAAAAAACCCAAAAACATTGCCAAAAAATATTGTAAAAGTGTTCACGGGAAAATCTGGAAATATTCCTAGTTTGCCATATTGTGCAGTTTCTGTCTAAGAAAACATAACTTAAATGTCTCCTATATTTACTTCCAAATGCATAAAACATTTCTCAGACAAAAGCTCCTGAGTTCCATTACAGGGAATATGTACATATTTCATATATGTGTGCAGATATGTGATGCATTTTTCAGCCTTTCTAAGGTGGGGCTTTAGAGTTTAAACAGATGTAGGAAATCTTCAGAAAGAGCTTATAAGGATTTACATTCCATCATAAATACGCATTAATTATTGTACTTAAATTTGTAAAAGTGTGTTGGCTTTAGCTGAGGCAGAGTTACTTTTCTTTCTGGTAGCTGCCATGGGGCTGTATTTTAGATTTGTGCTGAACACAGTGTTGATAATACAAGGATATACTAGTTACTGCTCACCAGTGGTTACACAGAGTCAAGCCTTTTTTGGGGGGTTGTCCTGTGCAGGGTCAGAAGCTGGACTTGATGAGTCTTGTGGATTCCTTCCAGCTCGGGAGATTCTGTGAGTCTATAAGGCCTTTTCTGCCTCTCACCCTACCCCACCAGTGAGCAGCCTGGGTGCACAAGAAGCTGGGAGCGGACACAGCCAGCACAGCTGATCCCAACTGACCACAGGGATATCCCATACTGTCTGGTGTCATGCTCAGCATACAAAGCATGGGAAGAAGGAGAAAGGAGGGGACATTTGGAGTGATGGTGTTTGTTTTGATGCCATGATGATTTTTTGCTTTCTCATATACCCCTCTCATATACCCTTCCACATACCCTTTTACACAGCTTTGCATGTATCCTTAGTGCTTTTAGCCCACATACTTGTAATTCCCCAAGTCTGATAACTAGTTTAGACCCAAAGTTCCGTTAAGCCAGGAGACTAAATATCTTGAGAACCTCGAAGTTGGGTCAGAAAGCCCCAGACACCAAGGTCCTCTCCAGAACACATTCTGTAAACCAAGATAGGCCCATCCAGGGGGAAGGTTCCTCAGGACGGGGGCTCCTCTTGAGCCTCTCATTGGGGAATCTTTGATGGATATGCTAATGTGCAAGGTCTGTAACTGTATACGTGAATTATCGTGTGCGCGCATCTTGGTGGGGTGCATCTTGGGGTGGGCATCCTGGTGTGCATCTTTCGGGTGTGCACTTTCGGTGTGCATTCGGGGGTGCTTTCTGCCTGGTGAGGTGCACCAGAGGATCCTTAAATAAATACCGAGGTAAAACCCTTTTTCCCCTCTAACTGTGTTTGGCTTTTAATTCTAAGCCCAGGGAAAGGCATCAGTTTTCCCGAGTCCTTGTTATGTGTGATGCCTGGCTTTCCTGGAGATGGCAGAACACCTGCCTGACCATGGGAAGTGGTGAATGACTGCCTTGTTCTGCTTTGCTTGTATGCATGGCTTTTGCTTTACCTATTAAACTGTCTTTATCTCAACACACAAGTTTTCTCAATTTCACCTTTCTGATTCTTTCCCCTACCCCAGCAGCAAGGAGTGAGCGAGAGTCAGCTTAGCTGTCAGCTGGGATTAAACAATGACATAATGTTTTCTGTATAAGTGTATCTGTACTTCATAAATTTAAAAGGAAACACAGTTGTGGTGTCTTACAAAGTCCAACTAATTAAAAGCCTAAAAACTCCAAAGTCATTTTCATGTAACAGAATAGCACTTGAAATACCAACTGCTTTGGCAATCACCCTATTAGTACAGTATTCCTGACACTGCAAAAATTTAAAACAACAAAAATCAATGTGAAACCTGCTGGAGGAAGAAGATGCTACCTATGTTAATCAAAACCAATTTAGATCATTTATAGTCATTATCTCATAGGTTGCTCTCCTGCATTCTCATGTTCACTTGCACCAAGGTGTGTGTGTCCCAGTGGTCTGGCCAATTTCTCTTATACATGACACAGGGACAAGTGTCAGTAGCTATCAACTTCTAATTAAACCTCTTGTATTCCTCTTGCTGACAATGAGGCTTAGACATAGTTTTACTGTACTTTGTGAATTAGTCACTATGGCATAAACTTATGCTTCAGAATCTTGTTTAAACATTCCCCCATATACTTCTTGGAAGATTGATACCCATGGACTGTGTATCCTCATTCAAGCATCTTTGTGTCTGCAACTTTGCTGTCATCCTCCTGTTAGCAGAGTTCAAGTCTCCTACTCTAGCGTTGTCATGCTGTGGCCCCATGAGAACTTAGGCCTTCTGGTCTTGCTGTAAACAATGGATTCCTTGGTGTTCACCCCTTTGACTGACGTTAACTGTGTCCTTGGTTATCAGCATATGATGTTCTTTAACCTTTGTTTGATATTGTTTCTTTTTGTGCTTTTATATACCCACAATTCTATCTGTAATTCATTCTACTAATCTTTGTATTTCTATCACAAATCTCTGCAAGTTATACAAGGCCAAGTCTGGGAAAAAGACTGAACTCTGTTTTAAGCTTTAGAGAAACATGAAAAATGAATATGCATGTGCAGCTCTAGAAACACAAAGTATGTATTTATAGTCAGTAATTTCTTTGCTCATTTCTGCAGCATAGTTAAAGGAGGGCCTCTGTTCTCACAAAAATATGTTTTTAAAATGCAACCCCTTCTGCAGCTTTGCCACAGAAGAACACTAAATGTTCAAGGCTCACCTGGTACCGAACGGCAGCTGCAACTTTTTGCTGAGGCCAGTGCTAAATGAACCCTACCTTCTTGAATTTTCAGGATTAATAATTTCTTTGAGCAGCATTATTGAGAAAGTGTTTAAAGCAATATACAAACTTATCCTTATTATTATATCCTCTTATTATATCCTCTCCATATGGATATAATTTCAGACAATTTCAAACAAGTTTGTAAATGAAAACACACCATAAAGACATCAGCTAGGCCTCAAGAGTCTGTGACAGAGAACAATAAGAATTCATTCTGGTAACACTGACAGACATATTTGAAATATGATTATGTTAGAGAGTAATGCCAGCTGTTGTTCACTAATGATCTCATAATTTTATATGTATGCAATGATCTTTTTATTTTATATTTATCAAGGGAAGGACATGGTAAATTGACCAAACCAAGCAAATAACTTTCTGAAGACAAAGCTGAAGATACATTGTCCATTAAGGAAGATTAGTTATCAAAACTAAAAGATGAGTAAATGCTTTCCTCTCTGTAAAGAAAGAGCATTGAACAGTTCACTCTGCAGATTTGATACCCTTGGATACCCTTGTCCATGCTGAAATGTTCGGTAGTAAACTAAGAAAAAAGAACGGGGATGAGACCTTCTCTGAAAATCTTTATTAAATAGCTATACACAAAAAATCTAGGCTCGTAGCTATCCTCGTATCATAGCTGCAGGCACTTTGCAGAAGTCTGAGTACAGGGCCTGGTAAAAAAAAACCAAACAAATTCTGTAAACCCAGTTTCCCTGACAGAGTGTGTTGTGGGCCACATGCAGTGGCCAAGTTCTCTCCTGTAGTGCCTTAGTCCCATGGTGTGTTTAACTGAGGAGTACTGTGCTGGATCATCTCCACTCTGCACCAGCATAAGCATGGAAGAGGTGGTACAGGAGCCTGTCACAGGTACCAGCTCTCAACTGCTTATGTGGGATAGTTTTCAGACAGATTTATTCCTTTATTGGTTCTATCATGAAACCACACCAGCACAAGTGACTGGGGAAGCAGAAGAATGAGAGTGACTGGCCAAGGATCAGGCTGGGAAGGAGGGGGAAACTGCTTCTCCTGGAGGATTTGTGCTGTTTTATGCTTACATAGGAATAACAAGAGCAAATGGGAAAGGAAGGGAGACAGAAGGCAATGGCAGGAATTAAGTCCTATCTTGACATCCACCTTACTCAAGGATCATTTATCCCCATTATTCCCTGAAGCCAGTCTTCTCTCATAAAGCGGGGATAAGGAAGAGTCTCTGCTGAGCACCTTGGTAATTAACGACCTCAGTCAGAACACTGAAGTGCCTGCTTTGCTTAATACAATTTGATCGAACACATCCTCTCACGCTCTAACTGGTAGGATGATTCCTCCTCTCCACATGTTGTAACTGAGGCAGGGTTGAAAGGAGGAGTGGGTGAAATCTGAACCGTAGTGACTAAGGTAATTGCTTGCAACTGAAATTTAAAGAGCTCGTGCGCAACTACAGTTGATGCTTTGAATAGAATAATTTAACATTAATTAGAGAAAGAAGGAACAGCCCAGTACTTCTATGTTCATGTCAATGCCTGTACTAGAAAGATATTAGGTCATGTTGTTTCAGGTTCACTTTGGGATGTTTCCAGTTTGGAAAGAACTGCCTGACTTAGAGAGGATCCTGCAGCAGCTAGAGCATTTAGTTTGCAGAAAGATGCATGCTCAGACAGAAAAGAGATTTGAAGCCCAGCATGGGACTTCTGGGTGTCACATCAGGCAGAAGATGCAGCAAGTGTCCTCAGCCTTCTCATCCACACTGCATTAGGCTGCACATGAAATCAAACTGATCACTGGCTGGCTCGGCATCCTGACAGGCCTGACACATGAGCAGCGTGGGAACCACTCAGGGCTGTCAAGACCAGAATAGTTTTGCCAGGTCTCAGATGCAGACCTAGAAGCACATCCGTACTGGGAGTATTCAGAGCAGAGTCTGTGTGGAGCATCACATGTCCATGCAAATCTAGCTAGCTGGAGACATTTAGATGTTCACAGAATAAATCATAGAATGGTTTGGTTTGGAAGGGATCTTGAAATGCCATTTAGTCCAACCTCCCTGCAATGAGCAGGGACATCTTCAACTAGATCAGGGTGCTCTGTTTCCAGGGATGGGGCATCCACCACCACTGTGGGCAACCTGTTACAGTGTCTCCCCACTCTCATTTTAAGACAAACTTTTCCTTATATCTAGTCTGAATCTACCCTTTTAGCTGCTCTATGGCTACAGGTCCTGATAAAAAGTTTTTCCCCATCTGGAACAGGCTGCCCATGGAAGTGGTTGAGTCACCATCCCTGGAAGTATTTGAATAGATGTAGATGTGGTGCTTAAAGACATGTTTTTGGGAGGACTTGGGAGTGTTAGTCCAACTGTTAACCAAGCACACTAAACGTAAGAAACCTGAGAAGCTCAGGACTGAGTTTAAAATTCCAAAATTCTCAGTATGTTCAGGATCTGCAGAGTCTCAGTAAGATGCACAACTTTACCCTTAAGTTCATGTCCTAACACTGCAGTTGTAATCATAGAATTAACAAAATAGCTACGTTTTAAAGACTGTCACTGAAATCAGGTTTTTTCTTTTCATGGTATCACTTTCAAGTCTGTTAAAAGTTGATTGGCACACCGTCCTCAAATCCTGGGTTTTCCTGCAAAACCTGCCCAGCTACTTGGCAGTGCACATAATTTAAATGTACCTGAACAATGCGTACCTGCTAATTAGATGAGTTGTTTGTGGTATAACTTTGAGACCAAGGCAACGGAACGGGGCAGAAATTCTCAGGGTTAGTAATAAATGTTTCCAAATTATAACACACAGCTTTTTCATTGAATGGGATGTGAAATATTTTGTGAATTTGTTGTAGTTTAATGTCTCAAAGTATACAAGGAATAGGATATATGAGACTTCTGTTGATGTCGACATGATGCCAGAAATACAAGCTTCTCCCATTGAAATGCACCAGCAATGATACACAGAAAAAAAACTAACTTCAAATAGGCAGTGAATTAGGTATTAGACAAGTGAACAACCATCCTGTCAGAATAATTCTCTCCACTGTGGTAAGATCAGTCAAAATTTTATGTAATAAAAAAAAAAATCTGATTATGGCTGTCAGACACCATCAGCATTCTAAGAAAGTTAAGCACATGGTATCCAGACATCAAAATGCAAAATTTTGATTTATGATTGAAAACCAAAGACGGAAGCAGATTGAGTTACACACTACGTTCATATGGTACAGCTTTGGCTTTTTTTTTTTTTTTTAATACCATGTATTTTTAAGGCAGTGCTCTTCAGGTTTATTTTAGTACTTGCATAAAAATCATGTGGCTCTCTAAAGCTATTAGTGAGCTGGAAGACAATGCTGATGGTAGCTCACAAAACGGGAAAAATAAATGAAATACCACTATTTGCTAGCAACCCTCTCCCACTTCTGTTATAGAAAGAACAAATGCCAGCTCCATTTTAATGAAGATTAATGTCTGACAAACATTCCATAATAATTTCATTAGACCTGCAAAACAAAAAATACACAAACAGAAAAACTCTCAGTAGCCAAAATCCCCTTTGCTTTACAATGAATATGTTAATTCACCCTTGTCTGCCAAGGTGACTCTAAATAGAAACTTGCCTGAACCAAGCAAAGTGATCCTCCAGAAATCAACCAGGTTTACACTTATTACCAGCTAAAATGGCTGAAAAACCACATGTCAGACACTACAAGCAAGACAGCTTTCCGAAAGACATTCTGTGTCTATGTTTTCAGATACTCCGTTGTTCAGGTTTTTTCTCAAGTTTGTATTTAAGCATGAAAGCTAGAAAAATACCTTTGAAACCTCTGTTCAAAGTTGAGATTCTCCCTTAAAAATTTCACCAAAAATTTTATTTTGAGCTCCCCATGGTTTTTTAGGTAGTCTTTTTGTTTGGGTTGGGTTTTTTTTCCCTTTTAGGTAGTCTTTTAGGGTTTTTTTGGGGGGGAGGTTTCTTTGTTTTTGTTGTTGGGGTTTTTGGAGGGTTTTTTGTGTGGGTGAGGTTTATTTGTTTGGTTTGGGTTTTTTTGGTTGGGTTTTAGGGTTTTTTCTCCTCTTTGTTAAACAGTTGCACTAGTACTGCCACCGCGGGACCGTTTTATCGTGAACAATGACTCACCAGAAGAAGAAAGGAAAAAAAAATTCACTAAGTAAATGTTTGCACACCGGTTACTTGAGTAAAGGAGGCTCAGAGGTGACCTTACTGCTCGCTTCAACTACCGGACAGGAGGGTGTAGGCACGTGGGGGTCGGCCTCTTCTCCCAGGCAACCAGCGACAGGACGAGAGGAAACGGCCTAAAGATGTGTGCCAGAGGAGGTTCAGGTTGGACACCAGGAAGAAATTCGTCACAGAAAGCGTGATTAGATATTGGAATGGGCCGTCCAGGCAGATAGTGGAGTCACCGTCCCTGGAGGTGTTTAAGGAAAGGCTGGACCTGGCACTCAGTGCCATGGTCTGGTTGACATGGTGGCGTTCGGTCATAGCTTGGACTTGATGATCTCAGCGGTCTTTTCCAACCTGAGTGATTCCGTGATTCTGTGTTCGATTCGGAGGACCCGCACTACCGCGTGCACGGCCCGAGGCCGCAGCCCGCGACCGGCCGGGAGCCCTTGGGCAGGACCGGCCCTCCGGAGGCCACAGCAGCCCCGCCCGCGGGGACCCGAGCTGGAAGGTGCCCTCGGCTCCCGCCGCTGCCGTACGTGGCCCCTACGGCCCCAGGGCGTGGAGCACGTCCCTCCCGTGATTGGCTGCCTCCACAGCAGGCCCCGCCCTCCTCTGCGTCCTATTGGTCAGTTTAGCTCCGGCGCTGCTCGCGCCGCGGGCCGCGAGGGGGTGTGCGTCCCCGCGGGCCGGTGGGTCTGCACCGCGCATGCGCCGCCCTGCCGTGGCCTCTCGCAGCCTTTCCCCCCGCCCCATCGTCCCCGGCCCCGCGCCCAGGTCTCGCGCCATGGCGGCCGCCGCCGAGGAGCCGTTCCCGTTCCACGGGCTCCTGCCCAAGAAGGAGACTGGCGCCGCTGCCTTCCTCGCCCGCTTCCCCGACTTTGATGGGCGGGGAGTGCTGCTGGCCGTGCTGGACACCGGCGTGGACCCCGGGGCGCCGGGCATGCAGGTAGAGCGGGGCGGCGGCGGCCCTGGGTCACGGCCGCGGCCCGCAAAGAGCCCCCACGTCCCACCGGACCGACGCGGGGGGACGGGGACAAGTACTGGGGCGGCCATGGCACTCGGGCGGCCCGAGGCAGCGGCGGCGGGAGCAGGGGAGGCCCCGGAGGGCTGTTCCGGGGACTGTCCCTGTCACGGGGACTGTCCCTCTCCCGGGGACTGTCCCTCTCCCGGGGACTCGTGGCTGTGTGTTCGCTCACGGTTCCCGCCCAGCACGTGTGAGTGGGGGCTCGGGTGCAGGAGGGCGTGGAGATGCCATAGCCAGGGGCTCCGCACCGGTCACTCCGGGTGCTGCTGTGAGGATCCTCCTCCTAAGCCGTCCACAGGCGTGTTATGGCACTTAAATCTCTTGGGCTGCCTTCTCTCACGCAGAGCTCATTATAAAGGAACGCTTTGTGTTTTTGTTAAACCTTAGAGTTACTTCGGCAGTAGGTAGCTCGAGGCTACACAGAGCCGCCTAGGTCTTTTACATGAAGAGTATATTTCTGGCACAATTTGCATACCCGTCTTTCTTAGTGTATTTTTCGTGCGTTTTGTTGCAATAACAGTCTTTCAAATTTGATTCTGCCAGTTTTTTTTTGGATCTGCCAGCTTTGTGTCTCCACTCGATTTTGTAAATTTCTATGTGTGATGTCAGTTTGGGCATTTCTCAGCACTTATTTCTTCTAACCGCTGTCTCTTAACATTTCTTTATCGTGTGAGTTTTCATGTGGCCTTTTGTGTCACTGCTGCCTTTGATTTCTTGTCAACATGTTTTCTCTGAGCGATGGCAGAAGAGTCCGTGGAAGAATGAGTCGGAGTTGTATGCAACTCACTTGGATGCTGAATCCTTTGTTTTGTTTTGACTAAGCAGGGCTTGTGTTGGTTTCTACCCTTTCTTTGGTGTAGGTTTAACTCCTTTGTTACCTCGT
The DNA here is from genome assembly GCA_013397725.1 of Rhagologus leucostigma. Taxonomy (NCBI): domain Eukaryota; kingdom Metazoa; phylum Chordata; class Aves; order Passeriformes; genus Rhagologus; species Rhagologus leucostigma. The sequence goes on from VZTD01004424.1 coordinate 327,355, forward strand.
TCTGGGGCTTGCCCCTGGCAATCGTTAGTTCCGTGTTCTGAAGTGACTCCTTATGGGATTCAGTTGAATTAAAGTATGAGTTAAGAGGACAGATTGGGTGGAAGGAAGGAGTGGACAGCTGTAGCTTTGATTGATTTAAGCTGAAATGAAGCTGGTGCTTTTGGCAAGAAGTTGTGGGTAAGTAGACTAGTAATTGGAAAGCTTAATGAAAGCTAGCCAAATAAAAAGCAGGGTAATACCACAGGCGGAGCAGAAAGTAGTAGAAGACAATTAGGAATATGTGAATATGAATTGGATGATGTGCAGAGTTCTGAAGTTTCGCATATAAAAGCAAAATCCCTAAGTTTCTCAAAGTTATGAATGAGGAGTGGTCAACAACAACAACAAAACCACAATATGAATTTATGGGCAGTAGTGGGAAGCTTCATTCTGATATAGGTAACCCAAGGCTCATAAGGGATACTTAGGAGCCATCATGATCTCAGTGTTGACCATACCAGTTTTCTCCAACTTATTTTCTTTATGCACAGGATAAAATTTCAGGTGGTGAAGTAAAGGAGTTGTAAAAGAAGTAAAAAGTTGGGAGGGCAGGGTGTGGAATTCATGTTGCGGTGGGTGAGAGTAAGTTTGCAGGGTTGTTAGGAAAACCTGTAAAGAAGTTCTGTGATCTTTCCACACTGCCCACTTAATAGACCTGGCTTAAGCGTCTCGCTAAACCACGGACTGGGGAGGCATACTGCACAGGAGGCATAGGTAGCACACAGTCTAGAATAGCTTTGTAGGTGTTCAGCAAGAGAATGTCCTCACTCTGGAGTATTTGGCAGTTTACATTTTGCCTCCATGCAATGAATCAGTGTCCTGGGCACAGGCAGTGACACAGCATAGCTGTACTGCAAGAAGCAGTTTCTAACCTTGGGACAATTTTTGGAATTTTTTTGTTCTTTACGCCCCTGTCTTTGCTGCTGCTGCTTTTTCTTACTGTCTGTCTTAATGTCAATTCCTGGCCTGGCATAGATTTAGATCTATGAGAGCTGAATCAGTTGCTTAGAGGGAAGAGGAGACATTATCTATAGCAATGTTAATAGGTATTACAACTTTGAGTTCCAGTTAATGACAGTAATTATTACAGGCTAAAATGAGCTACCCTGTTTTGAATATAATGGAGTTCTTAGTCAAAACAAACCAGTTCATTTCTTTGTTGCTCCCTAGTGTTTCATTCCTGGGTAGGGTTCCTTGCTTGTTGATTCTGTAACTTGCTTTGTAAACACTGATAGTGGTGTTTGTTCACTTTTCGAGGGACAGAACGATTTGGGTACAGAGTTTAACAGGGAAATACCACTGTATTTATATTCTTCCCTGGACGCTTGCTGCTGTAGAGAGAATAGTTATTAAGCTTAACAAACCTTCCTAAATCTTTTTCCTGTTGGTTGGCTTTCTTTGACACATAAACTGTTAATCTGTCTTGTACTTACTTTCCTTTTCTTTATGGATCTTTTGTAGCCAGTGCCCTCTAGGAAAGTCCTTTCACCTCCTCTTCCATTGCTTTTCCACCAGTTGACAGCAACTGTAAAGTTTAGTTTGTCTGCTTCTTTGATGTGAGTTTTTTCCCCTTTCAGTCTTCTTGGTAGAATGTATTTCCTACTGTCTGCCAAGTCATGGTTTGTAATTCCTCATTAAGGCACGGTGACTGATGAAATTTTAGGTGCGTTTAATGGAGTATTGCAGTTGTACATGTATAGTCTTCGCTCAACCCCGCCCTGTCCTTTTGCTGTTCCTGTTATGACTTCTTATGTTTCATGATAGATAAGTCAGTTCATTTTTCTTCTTGCAAATTTATTTATTGTGTGAAGTGGCTTTTGGAATTATTATTTACTAACATTAGCTTGTACTTTTATGTGAAAACTTTTTAGCAGTAGCAGCTAGTTTGGTTTTACCTGCTTTTCAGCCCTGAGTTAAAAAAAAATTGCATGGAAATTATTTTATTTTTGATGATGATGATCAGCTGTCCTGTGACCAAAGTGCTGAAGAACTTGTTTATCTTTTGTGGCTGCAGTAGCTGTCAGCTGAAGTTAGTAATTGTATGGGCTGGCAAAAAGTTGCTCAAATGCATCTGGCTTTCCGTTTTCCATTGGGATTGTCATAGATACTGGTGCTCCTCTACTTGTATTATAACTGATCAGATGCCAGGATTATGCACATAGATTAATTTTAGTGTTCTCAGTTTACTAATTTATCTGTTTTACAAAGTCAGAACTAACATGTAAGTAGGATTTTCAAACTTCAAGCAGAAATGTATAAACAACAAAGTAATTCTCAGTTTTAAACTACTAATTTGTTTTTCAAATGCCTATAGGCAAGCCATGACAATAAGGCAGGATTGAGGATTTTTTTCTAAATACAGTATAAAATATTTTTAATTGTATAAAAGTTCTTTTATTTTAATTCAAAAGGTACTAAAATATACCTTCTGTCTGTAGTCAGTTCTTTACTTCAGGACTCTTCTGTTCACATAAGGGAATTGATCAATTTCACCTTATTGTTTTTCATTATCATTTTAAACTCAGAATTACAAGATTTGCAAAGGAAAACTGAGCTGAACTCTTGAGTTTCGCTCTGGCGTTGCTGCTGGTGGGCAGTGTGCCGAAGAGCAGTTCGTGGCAGCAGGAGCTGCTGTATTGGTTACTTGCACTTAATTGCCGTGAACCTGTCTGGATTGCTGCTGTTAGGAATTGAACCTTGGACCAGCTGAAACTCTGAGTTTCTTGTGTCTAACTGAAAGACTCTGATTTGTTGGTTCTGACAGTACAAACTCACATGCATGTGTGGGCCTGCTAGGTTTCAGCTAGGAAGCAAAGAGCAGTAGAGTGTAGGAGTTGCACCTTGTCTTTCTGGCTAGGAAACAACTTCTAAAACTACCCAAGCTTGCTGCAGCATAAATCTGTGTTCTGGCCACCTGTTGCTGTATAACTTGACTCCTCTAAACAAGTCACCTTGGATTACATTTTCATTCTTGTTTTCTTGTACTTTGATCGCTGAATAGTTCACTTTGAGTAGAGGCGTACTGAAAAATGTCCAGTGCTGCAAAACTCAGGTTAGGCTTGCAGTCGCTTTAGTATTGGAGCAGCTTTGACTTCTGTGTGAGTTGAAGCCAAGACTGAAGACATTAATTAAAAATGCTCGAAAATTATATGGTTTAGTGCCTACACACTGTTCCCCAAGTAAATTTTCACTACTATGTAACTGTTGTTCAGTAGATGTTTTACCAGGTTAACATGCTCTTAAGATTTTCTTCAGTGAGCTTGAATTTCTATGAACAGAGTAGCAGTGTTGGTTTCTGTAATGAAAATTCTTCCCTAGCAAGCCTCTTCAAAAGCAGTATTTGTTACCTTCTGGGAAATGAAATTGATGCTCTTTTTATGGTTGCTATGGGTTTGGAATACTTGGGTTGGTTCTTTTTATTTTTTTTAAGCTGTTTAAGCCTGTTTTCGTTGGGGGTGTTGCTTGTTGTTTGTCTGGGTTGGTTTTTTTGTTGTTGAGTTTTTGGGAGGTTGTTTTTTGGGTTGTATGGATTTTGGTTGGGTTTTTGTTTGTTGTTTGGTTTTTTAAGCCATGAGAATTTGAGACCACGGAAGTATCTATCCTTGTTTGTTGAGATGTGATAAGAGCCTGACTCTTGTCCTTTTGGCAGCATCAGAGTGACTTTTATGAAACAGTTTGACAGTAGCTTCCAGTAGCTGAATTCACAATTCCAGAGCATTATTGGAACAAAACTACCTTCCATATGTTATGTCTAACATCAAAATTATTAATAGAGAATAAAGGCAACAATACCATATATTTAAATGGGAGAAAACGGCAAATGTGGCCGCTTTTCTGAATGCGAAGCTTTTTTCACTTTCATTGTAGGTAATGTATGAGAGATACTAGGAAGATGATTGATTTACTTTTTCTTTTTAAAGCAGTCTTTGATGTAGAACTGTAAAAATATGTACATATGATCAATTCATAGAATCATAGAATGGTTTGGGTTGGAAGAGACCTTGAAAAGCCATCTAGTCCAACTTGCCTGCAATGAGCAGGGACATCTTCAGCTTGATCAGGTTGCTCAGAGCCCCATCCAACCGGACCTTGAATGTTTCCAGGGATGGGGCATCCATCACCTCTCTGGGCAACCTGTTCCAGTGTTTCACTGTTCTCATTGTGAAAAATTTCTTCCTTATACCTAGTCCGATAGTCTCCTTTAGTTTAAAGTCATTCTTCCTTGTCGTATCACTGCCTGTGCAGTTGTAAAAAGTTCATTTCCGGGTTTCTTATAGGCCCCCTTTAGGTCCTGGGAGACTACTGTAAGGTCTTTCCAGAGATTTCTCTTCTTCAGGCTGAACAACCCCAGCTCTCTCAGCCTGTCCTCACAGGAGAGGTGCTCCAGCCCTCTGAATTCATATTCAAGCAAATACTACTGTATATGAAATACAGTTTATGTGCTGTATAAACTAGTAGCTACTAGATGAAGCATGTTATTGCAAGAAAATAACTTTGAGTATTTTTGCTAAATGTTAAATAAATAAGAAATGCTTAACTGTACTACTGGTAATTGTGTAGGAGGTTCCTCTAGGTGAAGGGAACCTTAGATGGTTTCTTTTGTCATGTTTAGTTGCCTGCAACTACTTTAAAGTCCATCAGGGCCAGTTTTGTCTTAATTTGAGGAGGCTTTAAATTTATGCTCATGAACTCTTTATAGGTAGTCAGCCCTTCTCCTCACCCTGGCAAAAATACTCCTTATATAACTATTAGGTGTATATAGCCATAGCTACTAATAGTTCAAATAGATTAAAACACAAAGCAGAATCTTTGAAACAGGAAAAATAAGGTAATAGTAACTTGTATCCTTTTAGGTTCGTTTAAGCGCAGTTAGGAGACTCCAGCTTGTGACAGCTTGTACTTCAGCACCTTTCACTTTCTTACTTGTGCACTCATTACTATAAAATTTATCCAGAATGAGGGGTCAGAAGCAACACAGCAAATAATATGAAAACAAACAGTAGTTCTTGCAAATATGTTTTTTGCAATTTTAGGCTTGGTTTTAAATTGAGGCTGCCTGTGCTTTGTTGATACAGTGTTTTTACTTGTTTCTCTTCTAAATCCGTATTAGAAATAAGTGGATTTGTATGAACCAGAAAGATGGACTTATTGGTCTTAGTTCTTTGAAAATTTATCTTGCGTTTGAGTTGGTTTTATGTCCTTCAGTTAAAGGTTGGGTGTCTAAGAAAGCTAGTTAATATTTTTAACAATAAAACTTTTCTAGTTTGTGTGCTAAAGGGTAATAAAGTACATTTTCAATTTTTCTGTGCTTATATTTTCAGGTTACGACTGATGGGAAACCGAAGATAATTGATATAATTGACACTACAGGCAGTGGTGATGTAACTACATGTACCATTGCAGAACCTAAAGATGGAGAAATTACTGGTCTTTCTGGAAGAACTTTAAAGGTGAGTATTTGGTGGTGCAGAGACACCACTGGACATCATCTTCTTTGCTTAACAGCAAATTTAGCACCTATTTTGGTTTTTACAGAGCTTACTTCCTTCTAACCAGATGTTGTAGTTTAAGCCCAGCTGGCAGCTAAGCACCATAGAGCTTCTCACTCAGCCTTCCCCCAGCAATATGGGCAGAAGAGAATCAGAAGGGTGAAACTGAGAAAACTCATGCATTGAGATAAAGACAGGTTAATAGGTAAAACAAAAGCCTTGCATGCAAGCAAAGAAATCCAAGGAATCCATTCACCACTTCCCATGGGCAGGCAGGTGTTCAGCCATCTCCAGGAAAGCTGGGCTCCACACGTAATGGTGACTTGAAGATAAATGCCATCACTCTGAAAGACCCCACTTCTTCCTTTTTCCCCAGCTTTATATGCTGACCATGATGCCATATGGTATGGTATATCTCTGTGGTCAGTTGGCATCAGTTGTCCCAGCTATGTCCCTTCCTGAATCCTTGTGTGTCTCCAGCATGCTCACTGTTTGGGGTGGGTGAGAGAAAAAGCCTGGGAAGAGAGAAAGCCTTGACTCTGTGCAAGTGCTGCCCAGCAACAGCTAAAACATCCCTGAGTTACTAAGCGTGTTCAGCACAAATCCAAAACACAGTCCTCTATCAAATACTGTGAAGAAAATCAACCCCAGCCCAACCAACACCAGCAAACCCGACCTTACCCAAACCTAATGCTGCACTGCCCATCTTCATGCAGATTGCTTAGTGATTTTTACACTTTTTATATGTCTTTATTTCTAATATTTTCTGTAGCTGAATGTGGGTGTGTACAAGGCTTTTTGAGAGGTTTGATAATAATTTAATTATTTGTTCGAAACAGTGTTGGATATAGCTTTGGAAATTGGCTGAAGAAAATACGCTAATATGCTTTAAAAATATCAGACACGGTTGTGTCTTTAAAAGTCCTAGTATTTTCCACATTTGCATAAGCTGCAAGAGGAATTGTGTTAAGCTTGTGGTGAATAGTTTTAGAGACTGAAAAATCTGTGAGGAACTAGTTGCAGACTCACTGAATTCTCACTATGCATAGGACAGAAATGGTGTAGGATTTTCAGAAAGGATGCGAAATCTAGTAGAGGTCCTGGGTACATAGAACTGCTAGTGTTGCTAGCATGGTCTTGATTTCCTGATTCGATTGATGTTGTGATATGGGGGCATCACATCTTTGGATCTCTCCATGCTGTCAACTTTCTTCTCAGTTTTGCATGGAAGATGATTGTAAGGCTGAATCTGTTGCTCTTTTACTGGTGTTACTAGGTTGAGCTGATCCTGATATAGTGAGTCTAAATTGCATCAAGACGTGAAATGAGATATTCAGATGTTTGTCATGACTTCCAACCATACTCCCTCATGTTAGGGTGTGTCTTTTCATTTATCGTACTGTTATTTCCCCAGACCTCTCCCCAGTAAAGTCAGTAAAGCTGAGGCTTTGTGCTTTAAAAGTAGACTCTCAGGGCAACTGATACTTAAAGATTTTCAATGGCAGTGTCATATGACCTGATACTGATTCTTTGGGAACTGGATTGAAAATGCTTTGTCATGTTGTTGAAACAGTGCAGTAGTTACTGTTATGGAGACAGGGAATTAAGTTGGCAGTATTTACAGGTTTGTTCTGCTTAAGCTCTCTTACACAGTGTTGGGCTTTTTTGTTTGTGGAGTTTTTTTTATGCCATTAGTTAACCTATTTCTAAATATACTTTTCTGTAGATTCCAGCAAACTGGGTAAATCCTTCAGGCAAATATCACATTGGCATAAAAAATGGCTATGATATCTATCCTAAAGCTCTTAAGGAGAGGATTCAGGTAAGAAGGAATTATCTTTTCTTTCTGATATATAGTCATATTTTACTGTTCTGTTTCTTAATTTTGTTAGAAAACCACAGCATGTGGTTTGCTAACATACTTAGGCTGCTAACCAGAGCTATTCTCTCTGGTGTTTATTATTTACATGATCCGTTTCTTCTGTGATTTTTTTCAGAGCAACAGGAGGTGACTCAGTGCGCCTCTTCACAGTGGTCCATTGAGGCAAAAAATACAGAAATTACTGATGCCCCTTTTTTTAAATTGTGCGGCAATTTACGTTATTTATACTATTGTATGGAACTTTTTTAGCCATTGTCTCAAATCAGAATTTTCAAATTATTTTTGTAGACTTCATACTTTGACACATGTTTCTTAATATATTGAGGAACCTCTGTTTTATTTTACAGAAAGAGCGCAAGGAAAAGCTCTGGGATCCTGTTCACAGGCTGGCTCTAGCAGAGGCCTGTAGGAAACAAGAAGAATTTGATGCTGCTCATAGCTCTCCCTCACAGGTTTGTATTAAATCTAAATTTATGAACTTGTTTGTTGCAACAATTTGTTACTGGTTGACAGGATTAAAATGTTTCATTAGATGAGTGAAGGAAAGGTACTTAAAAGTATTTTGGCAGATAACTTACCAGTGTATTTTCTGATTAATTTTAGAAGCCTTTATATGGATGGTTGTTTGGTTTGCTTAGTGTTGTTCACTTTTCAAAGTTGATGTCGAATATGAAAATGGTATTACTTCAAAAAATTTGTTGGATATTTTCAGTAAGTTTTATTTTTAATTTAATGTGCTAATTTTTGAGGCTACCATCCTTTCTGTGTTCAAAGTTGGAATTTTCTAAACATACTCGTTTTTTGTAAACTGTGTACTATTTCAATGAAGTACCGGAAATACCTCAGGTGCTACTTTATCATTTAACAGTCTTTAAGAAAATAATGGCTTTAAATGTTACATTTACAGAAATTAGAAGTAGTTTTACATAACAGGCAAAAAATGAATAGTGCACTGTTGAAAGCCATTGACCTTCTAAATGTTTGTGACTCCTAGGATAGTCTAACATTCCTGAGAAAGTGATGGAACAAATTTATAGCACCAGAAAAGAATGTAGGATTACCTATCTTGTAATAATTTTGGAAATACTCTAACTGAATTTTGTTCGCCTTATTAGGTAAATAAGCTAATAAAGGAAGAACTTCAAAATCAAGTGGAATTGTTGAATTCTTTTGAGAAAAAATACAGTGATCCTGGCCCGGTATATGATTGTGTAGTGTGGCATGATGGTGAGACGTGGAGGTAAATGACTAAACTTGTCTAAAATGTCTTGTTCTATACATAAAACAACAGCTTCCATTGAAGACTTGTTACCTTTTATATCTGCTCTCTTTATAGAGGTTTTAAGTATTTTTCTCCTTAAAATAATCCTGCTGTATCAGTTGAGTTTCTTGACTCAAATGAAGATGGAGTAGAATAAAGTCTTATTGAAGACAGTGTGATATCAGTGTTAAGCTTATGGGATTTTTCTTCTGAAGCAGAATAAAGCTGTTTTGGCTATCCATTGGTGATATGAAAAAAAACAGGTGTCTATGCACAGACTTCAGGATGTAACATGGCACATTTCTTGACTGATACTGTGCATCATACAAAACAGTAAAACTTCAAATGTTTGTGTACCAGCACTGAATATCTTCCTTGAGTAAAATTTCTTCCTTGAACTTGCATGAATTTTCATACACTTGCTTTTCAAATACAGATTTATTTGAGTTTAGTAGTGTTTGAAAATCAGTTTATTTAGATAATTTCGTAGTTTCTGAATCTTAAGTATAAACAACCAGGTTTTAAAATAGTTGCTTAAAGAACTATTTAAAGGTACCATAAACACAGAACCAAACTTCTTGAAGTCTTTGTGCTATGCTCAGCTCGAGAGGGTAAATAACCGAAAGTTTGCAGCAGCTGGGAAATTGCCTTTTTGTTTGTTTGTTTTTGTCAACAGAGCCTGCATAGATACAAGTGAGAGTGGTGACTTAGCTAACTGTACAGTGCTGAGAACCTACAAAGAGGCTCAGGAATATGGATCTTTTGGAACATCTGAGATGTTGAATTACTCTGTGAATATATATGATGATGGAAACCTCCTTTCCATTGTGACAAGTGGAGGTAAATGAAAGTAATCTTAAGAACATTTTGCTGCTAAGTAGGTATCTTGAGAAACAGTAATTTGTATTGGGTCCCGATTCTGATGCTTGGGATGGCTTGAGGCAGCTGTCATAATACAGCGTCTGTTACACTCATATTTCCTTAACTAAATCTATAATGACAGCTCATTGCCAAACGTGCTTGCGTTTTTGTATGAAATATTGTCAACTTTATTTACATAAGCATGTATACATAGAACGTGCATACTTAGGTACTCTTTAAGATGTTCCTGCATCTTAAAGCCTGAACTAAAGAGAACCTTCTTTCAAAAAACCTTTTTTGTTTTGTTTGTTAGATATAGGGTGATGATTGATTTTTAGTTGCTCTCCTTTGTACTTGTGTGCTTTAAGAATCTTAAATATAATATCAATGAACAAAATGGGTATTGATCTTAATTTGGGTTTATACAAACTTTTTTTTTATGTCAGGTGTCACTATAGCTGTAGCTCCAACCACTCTGAACCCTTTTTAGTGTTTTCTTGAAATAATCATGATTTGTTTTGGAAGCAAATGGAGTGGTTAGGATGGTATGGATGCATTTTCTTTGAAAAATGCTCTTAATTCGTTGTGAAACTATCCCATCTCAGTAGAGCTACATAAGCAGTTCAGATTTCCAAGTAGATGGTAACTTTTTTATTCCTTTCTGTGTTTCTGTGCAGTTCTGTTTTCTTTTCTTAATCCCTACTGTCTGAGTTGTCTCAGGTGTAATATTCATAACTTTGAGTAGGAAGCATTGAGCCTTCGAAGGAACTTTTGTTAGTGGAATTAAGTTAATACTTCATTCCTCTCTTCCTGCTGCCTCCTTTCTCTCCTCAAAAAGCTGTTTGCTTTGTTGAACCTCATACAATTGGCCTCAGCCTATTGATCCAGCCTGTCCAGATCCCTCTGCAGAGCTTTCCTATCCTCCAGCCAGTCAGCACTCCTGCCCAACTTGTCTGCAAAGTGACTTAGGATGCTCTTGATCCCCTTGTCCAGGTCCTCAATAAAAATATTAAACAGGGCTGGCTCCACTGCTGAGTCCTGGTGAACACTGTCACCCTTTTGGTATCAGCACCGCTGGTGGCTGGCCACTGACTGGATTTATGTGCTTACAGCTCAATAAGTGAAAATTAATTGAGCTGTAACGTATTGAATTCATATAAAAGAAGTCCACTAAAAATACATTTTCATTTGCACAGGAGCACATGGAACACATGTGGCTAGTATTGCAGCTGGATACTTTCCAGAAGAACCAGAACGAAATGGTGTGGCTCCTGGAGCTCAGATTCTTGCAATCAAGATTGGTGATACGAGACTAAGTACAATGGAAACTGGCACTGGTCTAATAAGAGCTGTAGGTGTTTCACTGAATAAATGATTAATCTCAGCAGTGTGACTTAAGTGTAGTATATTGTGAAACTTAATGCCCTACTTGTTTATAGGCTTTGTTTTTATGGTCCTACAATATTTCCAACAAAAAAAACCAGCCAAACCATCCTCCCACCAAAAAAAAAACCCTAAAAAAAAACCAACCAAGAACTCTAAAAGCAACTAGAATGTATTTTAAACCATATTTTAAGACTAGTGTTTTAATATAAAGCAAGACTTCTGTTGCATAGAGCACTTAAAAAGTTTTTTCAGGCTAACAGACTTGCAGTGTCTGACTAGCTTGATGCATGAGAGAAGTTACGTGCATACTTGCTTAAGGTTCTTTCTATTGTCAGTGTATGTTTTTATAATTACTTAGATAACTATAGAAGACATAAATCTAGAGTCTGCTGTCTGCAGTTTTGTCTTAGGGTAATGTCTTAATTTATGACTGGGAACATGGCAAGAATAAGGCTATTCAGAGAGTAGGTTTTTTAAATTTTCTTAGTTTTTTGGAAAAACAGCATTTAACTTTTTTCTAGAGTCAAGAGATTTATCTGTATTTCTCAGATATGTAGCAGATGAGTTTAAGCAGATGTTTTCTGTCATTCTTGCATCGCTTACTTTCTCTGACTAGTACATATTTTGACTTCCATTTTTACTTTATCAGATGATAGAAACAGTAAAATACAAATGTGATCTTGTCAACTATAGCTATGGAGAAGCAACACACTGGCCAAATTCTGGGTGAGTAGTACTGTGGTTAAAGTATTTTAATTTCACAGAGGTGGAATTGTATTTGTTGAGCTTTGTGTAAGTCAACTAGTCACTAAAAGTGAATCATCCAGGCTCATATGATTCATATGTTAGAAACTCTGCGGTATAAATTTTAAACTGGCTTTGAAGGAAGTAAACCCATAAAAAAAGCTTTTAATTTATCATATGTACACAAATATATAATACACAGATTTATAATACATATACAAATAATATTTTAGCATAGTAAAGGACTTTTGTAGTTGCAACACACATGATCTGTGGGGTATTTTTTGAAGACCTAAGATCACTACATAGTTGTTACTCTTTTTTGAAACCAGAAGATATTTTTGTGGTCAGCTTCTGTACTCGAACTGCCTCTGCTAAGTGTGGGAAGCAGGCTGCGTAATATTGCTCGTTTGGTGAATGGTCAGAGGTTCTACTAGAAATGGGGGCTTTGTCCTGTGGAAGAAAGCAATATTGTTGAGTAAATGATTTATTTCTTTCTCTTACTTCAGGAGAATTTGTGAAGTGATTAATGAAGCAGTGTGGAAACACAATGTAATCTATGTTTCAAGTGCAGGAAATAATGGTCCTTGCCTTTCTACAGTAGGATGTCCTGGTGGAACTACATCTAGTGTAATAGGTAAATAATCCGTTTTAAAAATTTTGAAAGTGTTCAGCTTCTGTCTTTTCAAACTTTGTACTTTTGTTACATATTTGATTGCTGAAGTAAATCTAAAAAATTTTCTGCTGGATAACAAGGTTAATTCTGAGACAGGCACTTGCTCTATGCTTAGGTATACAAATTTAGATTGTTATCTACTTACAATTCGAGACCTTACTTATGTAGAAAAGAGGTAGGAGGCAAATGGTCTTGATTTGATGTGGCTTTGTATAAAATTTCCAAAAGAAATCTTTGGTCTGACTTATTTTAATATTTTAGGATTACTTTTTAGCTGTAACTGTCTAAGCACACCACTTTGCTCCAACCAATAGCTGCTGGTAAATGCAGCTTACAAAAATATGGTTCTAAGTTGGATTTTAGTTAGTCTTCTGGAAAGTCTTGCAATGCATTCTGAATTGTTAGGATTACAGTTTTGGATCATCTGTCTTTATCATATACTTTTAATTTTTATTTTTAGTGAAACAGATGTTTTTAATTTAGATGTAAAATAATCCCATGTCAGGACCTAGACAAGTCCTTGTAGGGGAGGAATCCTTCTAGCTGCAGTGCCACTTCTGTGCAAGTTTATTAATGTCATTAAAATTCTTTTTCTGATGGGCTAATATATGGTTTTTATATTTGAGTGAAAGACTGAGTTATAAGATTTAGCAAAATGTGTAGCATTCAGGGGTAACTTCCTTAGTCTTAATTATTATATAAATCCTCTATTGCCTCACTAGTGTATTACACAAGATGCTTTTTAAGTCTCAGAAGTCTATGCAAGGAGACCAGTGTGTAAGGAGACTAGCATGAAGTCTTGAAAGCTGGAGAGCTGCTGTTCCAGGGCAGCTAGTAGAATTAATGCTGGTTATTTTCTGAAAGTTTATCAGCTATTAATTCACTACTGAGACTGGGAGTCAGAACTGGAACTAACAAGCTCTTTTCAGGTGTGCACTGGCTTTGCTCTTACAGTACCTCTACTCTGTCAATTCAGCTTAGTTCTATCACTCTAGAGACTGGGTGATTATTCACTCCACATGCCAAATAGCTTGCTCCTGTCCTCCATCTGGAGTGAATCAGATAGAGTTTTTGTTTTTTTGAGGGTAAAGCAAAATACAGCTGACAGGTTGGCTTAGTTCACACAGACACAGACATGGGCCTTGCCAAATTTGTCAGCTTGGTATGGTAGTTTTCTACCACTCTGGTAGTGCTTGTGCTGTAAACAAAGTGGAGTGTTACCATTTCAGATAGGTAAATGGCATAGTTGCAATGTGCATCCTTGGCATTCTCTTTTAGAAATGCTACTTTATCAGGCTTTGAAGTAGTCATTTACATACTCTGTGCACTTGGAACTGATACCCAGTAAAGACTGTCTTCTGGCTGTTTGAGATGTGTGGATGTAGGCATTTGCTCCAGGGGTGTAGCTGTGAGCCACGTGAACATGAACCAATTCACGTGGATTGCTCTGACATGCAGTTGTTGTAGTTTGTGGCAGAGCAGTGTAAACAGAGGAAAGGGGCGCAGGAGAGAGAGAAGACACGTAAAAGCTACCTGTTGTGAAAGAAATGTAGAAGGTGAATACATTATATTCCAGCTGAATAAAAGTGAAACTTGGAAGTTTATGTGGTATTTTAATCTTATACAGTGTGCCCATCGGCATTGTTACTGCATAGCATGATGTTTTACACTTGCCTTGCAAAAATATCTGGATTTAATGAGATGGAAAATGTGTGTTTGCATTTTAAATGTCAAGCAAGAATTCTTCTCATAATGAATTTAAGCCACGAAAGTATTTTACTTTAGTTTTTAATAAAAATTCATGTTACATCTAAAACGCTTGAGTGTTTTTTACAGGTGTTGGTGCCTACGTGTCACCTGACATGATGGTTGCTGAATACTCTTTAAGAGAAAAACTGCCAGCAAATCAATACACTTGGTCATCTAGAGGGCCTAGGTAGGTTATATTCCAAGAACAAATTGATTACTTTGGGCTTCAGATTATGTAACTCAAAATCTAAAATTGGTCACTAATACCAAAATAAAAGTATTTCTTTCTTGTGGAAAGAGCATAACTAGCCTGCTCTTCTGGCAACACCTTTGTGTGTTGGGCTCTGGAACTCCTCAGGGAGAGGGAATAGCATGGAACTGCCTTAGCGCAGCCTATATTTTTCAGGAAAGTATTTGGGTGCAGACCTATTCAACGATGATAAAAGTTACTGAAAGGTTGTTTGGAAATTTGTCTGGGTTTTTTTAATATACTTTTTTCTGCAGCATTTATTTCATTAAGTTAGTGTGGTGAAGTTAAATATGCTGTAAGTGTTGAAGATTAAAATAAATACTGTTACTGCAGTGGTGTTACTTCCAACTTCAGTGACATTGCTGTGATGGCATAACTTACTCAAGGATTTTGCTTCAGTCTAGTAGAGGTGTGAATAGGAAGAAAAAATTGCTTTTTACCTCACACTACAGAACGTTTTTTGAAAGATCTAGAAAAGAAATTATAAGGGCAATGTAAACTCCAATTTTTATTTCATGTCTCGGAAGCATTTGACAGTAATGTGATCAACACTAGTAACATCTCTTCTTGAGTTCTTGCCTGTGTTCAGACTTTGAAATTGTTCTCTAGCTGTTACGGTGTATGTATGTTTACAGGCAAGTATATTGTTTCAAGAATCTTACTATGAGGAATTGTCATGTTTTGTGTAGGGAAAAGAGAAATGTGCTGTCTGCCTTCAGCTGAGAAAAGGAGATGGATTTATAATTAATTTTGATAGACATATTCACATATATATATAAATCGCTTTTGTGTGCTTAGTTGCTGTGCCCTGTAAAATAGTCAGAATGAGCATATGTCAGCTAAAAGGCCAAGTCTGGCCAAAGGAGGATTCTCCTTGTTTAGGGTGCAGTCTGCAGTTGACTGGAGAGTTACTGAAGTTTGCTAGAGCAGTCTTGATGTAGGGATCAGTCTGTCCCCGTAAGCGGTAGAGGCTTTCAGGCAGATGTGCTGTGCACTGCTGGTCCAGAGGTGTTGGGTTCCAGAACCTCTTTATATATGGGTTTATATACAGCTGTCATAAAACATGTCCAAACATCACATTGCACTATCATACTTGGAATATTCTGATTTCAGATTTTTACATATGAATCTGTTAGTGTGGGATATAAGTACCTTAAAATACCCTGCCTCTCCACAGAACTTATTAGCTCAGGCACAGGGCTGTCCTTATTCAAGCAGTGCAATTTTTGTCTATCCAGAGCAAGAAAGATGGAGCATATCTGGCTCACAGAGTTGAAAACCAGATGCTACTTTAACTGTGCTGTAGGCACAGAGTTGCTCTGTTCCTAAATGAACTTGTTAAAGGAAAAATGGGATTTAGGCCTAGCTGATCCTGATCTACCTCTTGACGTTACTTTTTATGTGTTCTCACCTTGCCCTCTTGTCTCAGGCTTGTAATTCAAAACTTGAACGGGTAGTGAACTGTCAACGTGCAAAATTAGAAGTCCAGATTTTGGATCTTTTCTAGCCTTCCTCTCCCTTTTGCTATTTTTAAGTTAAAGGTAATAACCATTGAATAGGCTGTGTAGAACACTAATTTATTTATTGAAGTGTTTAATAGATTGTTTGTGTGCATTTTCTAATTCAAATCCCAGGAAGTATTCTGCTGTCTAAAATGAAGCCTGGTGGAGAATACTGAAGGAGTGAAAATTTAGAAACCTCTCACTGTAAAACAGGCATAGCTGATGATTAACGTGATATTGTATATTGTTACTTGGTGGCACACTTTTTCTTGGGCTTAATGGGTTAATGGATTTAGTGAAGTAAAATGTTGAGAATGTTCTCAAATGTTTGGTAAAGTGAACTTTTTTTTTAAAATGTATTGACAACTTTCTCTTAAAGCATGCAAAAAAAAAAAAAAGTTGATGTTTTAACCACTGCTTTTTTGACACTAGCACTGATGGAGCCCTTGGAGTAAGTATCAGTGCCCCAGGAGGGGCTATTGCTTCTGTTCCAAACTGGACTCTGCGAGGAACACAACTCATGAATGGCACATCCATGTCTTCTCCCAATGCATGTGGAGGCATTGCCTTAGTATTGTCAGGTAAAGTGCTACAATGTTAAACATAAAAGAGGTTAGAAACTTCTTCCTCTTAAAAACATGCTTTTGCTTTCAAAATTTTTGTTGTATCCAGTAACACCCTTATTTTTAATTTCAGGACTCAAAGCTAATAATGTTCGTTACACTGTTCATTCTGTCAGAAGAGCTTTAGAAAATACTGCAGTGAAAGCTGAAAACATAGAAGTATTTGCACAAGGACACGGTATTATTCAGGTACTTGCAAGCAAAAAAAACCCAGTATAATATAAATAACTGGTGGTGAAAAACTAACCCACAAAAAAAACCAGCTTTTGAGGTGATCTCACTCAGTTTGTTCCAAGCTACTTGATTCTCAAATCTCACCGAGGGAGAGGAAGGGAATGTAGTGGGAGAGGAGGAGGAATGAGAAGGTTCTTCCGGTTTCAGCATGCAGTTACTGTAAAATAAATGTGATAACTGGACACATTCTTAGACTGATCAAAAAGACACATGGACATAAAAGTGGAATATAAATTTTTATCACCCACATGTGGATTTGGGCGCCTAAATTCTGTCCTCATGTCCAAAAATGTTTTGATGTATTGTTAGAGACAGCTGAACTTGTTCTGTCCAGACAAAAGCTGGAACTGTAAGTTCTGGGCAGTGAAAATAGATACCCACGCTGGTTCACAAAGAAGTACAGCTGCAGTTGTACAGTGACTTTGCTGCAGGCCTACACTAAACACTCTGAGTGCTCATTGCTTCCTGTGGGCTTCAGAGTAGCTTGGAAATCTGCAATGGGATCCTTTGTATGATGCAGGCATACTGAGTGTCTCCCTGTGCATAAGCCTATGTTCTTAAAGAACTGGGCCTGGTTTTTGCCTACAGTCGCTCCTGTACTAGTCTAATAGAAGTACTAAGATTTTTCTCTTGGCTTCAGGATGCCAGATATTAAATGCTTAGCCCAAAACTCACATTCTGGAGATGCTAGGACCTAGTAGGTAATGTCTGCTAAGCACATCTGTCATGCTGAGTTTGATACAGAATGCAGCAGTGGTGGTAGCCATATCAAATAAAAAATGAAATATACCAGTCATAGTTGATGTTTTAGTAACTTGTGATTACATTATGTGTTAAAATGTGATTAAAATTGATCTGGGAGACAAAACTGTTGTATGTCCACTTGTCACAAAGGAGAGCACCCTAGTCTTCACGGGTGACGGTACCTTGCTGTCAAGTAGAAGAGAATTTAAGATTTTTGTAGTCAGTAAAATAGCAAGTGAAGTAGAAGGGTGTCTTTTTAAAACAAGAAGGTGAATTTGTTATGTAAGTTTCTGACAGCCCATGGTACTTAGACCCAGGGCTGGATTTCATGACCTGATTCTTTTACTTCATACCAATATGTAAAACTTGTATAGGTATTCTATTATTTGTTTCTTTTGAATTGCTCAGCTTCTTATTGTATAAAAGTTTTAAATGTTTTCACTAGTGTTGTTCCACCTATGAAAAAGTCATCTAAATTAGATTAGTAGGTTTGGGCCTTGAAGTCCTTCGAAGTCATCTCTGAATGGGAATCTTTTGATAGATTTATAATAGAGGAGACTTGGCCTTTTTTTTTATTTTAAGTCTTCTTGGCTTTTTTGGCTCTCTGTGGCCATTGCAGACTGCGAAAGTTGTCTCATTTTCTGTACTGAGTATCATGCAAGCACATGTGGCTCAGGTAGCACGTGAGGTACTTCACTGTTGCTATGCTTGCTCAACACTTCGTAGTGAAGAGAATATGCGTAAATTGCTATTACGTTGAAATTTGTTGATTTAGAATTTGCCCTTTCTAACAGGTTGATAAAGCCTACGACTACCTCATTCAGAATTCATCATTCTCAAGTAACATCGGCTTCACAGTTACTGTCGGCAGCAACCGTGGAATCTACCTCAGAGATCCAGCCCAGACAGCAGCACCATCTGATCATGGGGTTGGCATAGAACCTGTCTTTCCTGAGAATACAGGTAGGAAGGAGCTTTTGTAGATGGAGGTGCAGGGAAATACAAGTGTGAACTTGAAACAAAAAGCTGTGATGATGAGGAGTGATAGGAATCTGTACTATAAAAGGAGTCAGTGTAACCCTAAATTTCATGGTAAAGGAAGATATGCAAATTAACAACTTTACCATTCCAACCTCAGATTTATAACTGCAGGGCTTTCATGTTTTTTGGAGAGTCTGTTGCTTCATGCTTCCTCTCACTGAAAAAAAAGAAATCTCTCCTTGTTCTGTAGAAATTCAAAGTGAAATTGGGGGACTAGGGAGAAACAGAGAAAAATAATCATACATCCCTGATGTTTCATAAAGTTACAGAACTTCAAGGTTTTTGTTGTAGGTGACTTTTGACGAAGGTTGATGACTGTTCTAAAGATGAAAGCATTTACTCAGAAATTAGTTTCTCAGTTATTTAAAGACTAAATTCTAGATTTGGACTTTATCTAAGTTTTTACAACCTGAGAAAAATCTTGTTTAACAAATTAGACTTCCATTCAGTATCTAAAAATTAATAAATACATCTAAGGGCAATACAGGAATTTATACAGATTTTATTACTAACAGGGTAGAAATAGCTTGTGCAGATCAAAATAAAGTTTGACTTTTTTTTTTCCACAAACCATTTTGCCCTGTTTACTGTATTTAATAAAACTTGTAACTCACTGAGAGACTGAGTTATGTCGTATTTATGAAGTGAGCCATGTGAGATCTTGTTACTGAGATTATTCCTTTTCTAAAACCAGTGATCATCAAGAAGGTTGGCATGTGACAAAGGGGCAAGTTTATTTAGGGGCAGAAAGGCTATGAATTGGGGCAGGTTACTTACTCTGAATAACTTAATTGCTTGACAGCTTACCTTTCGATTGGTGCATTTTAAATTTAACATGTGACACAAAATAATCATTCGCTAGACTTCCGCAGGATATAAGCAATCTAAAAACGATTAAGCATTTGCGATGGATGACTAGTAGTTGTAGACATTGTTTCCCTAGTTTTCCCTAGTACCTGTTTTCCCTAGTTATTTCTGTGCTGTCTGGTGTCTTCAACAAGACTGAATATGAGAAACTGTAAGTAAGAGTTTAGGGGAGGCTCATTGCTCAGTTTGTCTGTTGAAGCTGTCTTCGAGCTTTTATTGCTGCTCATGTACCTGTAATAGTGTGTTCTTTTCTCTGCTTAATCGAGATGTGATGAAATACCTGGAAATTAAGCTAAGCTTAATTAGGACTAGGAAACAGGAAAAAAATTTTCAAAGTGTCATTAATCTTCGGAGCAGGAAGAAGCTGCTAAAACTTTTCAACTCTGTTGGATGCTTTTCTGGAAGCTGTGCTTCAATACATTTTTGGCATAGAAGCTAATTTGCAGAATCTGCCAGATTGGCTGTTTGCAAATCTGACTAGATTATCATAGTAATTTTAGTAGACTTTACCTCTTGCATAGTATGCTTTATAATGTAGTTTGGTAATTAGCCTAGCAGTCAGAATCAGTGTGATTGCTTTTTATTGTATTTCTCTGCATTAGGCAACACTTTTAACTATAGAGGGAAGTTTATACCTGCTTCGAGACTATGTTGTGGGTAACTGAAGTATTGCTTCCCAGCCTACCTTTGACTTTGTCAGATTTGACTGTTTCAAGGGAGAGGAATTTTAGAGCTGGATATCACCTTTATTTTACTGCCTACTGCTACTATTCTGTTTTTGTCAAGTTAAAAGAAGTAATATAGAACACTCTCCTTTGTGCAAAATCTGATATCCAGGGGCCCTAAGGAATTTATTCCTATTGTATTTTACTGATGCATGCATTTTAATGGCAAATACTGTGTTACAGTGGACTATGTGCACATAATCGTGTCATTGAATTGTTTTTAAAATTTGTTTCCTGACAGAAAATACTGAAAGAATATCTCTCCAGCTTCATTTAGCTTTAACTTCAAATGCACCGTGGGTCCAGTGTCCTAGTCATTTAGAACTCATGAACCAGTGTCGACACATAAATATTCGTGTGGATCCACGTGGTCTGAGAGGAGGAGTACATTATACAGAGGTATGGAAGTATTGGTGTTTTGAGCAAGGTTTCGTGCCCTTGTGTGCCCTTATGGGGTCTCTGTCAACTTTTTATAGAAGTAATTTTTAAGGAAATAAAATCTCTGTGCTGTACAGACCAGAAAATAGCACCGCACTGCTATTTTCTATACACTATTCACTATACAGACTGAAGCCAGGGTTCAGCAACACTTGTGCTATACAATGTTGTATAGCACATGCCTGTAGAACTTTATCTGTGTTTAAAGAATAAAAGCATATAGAAAACATAGGCCAAATAACCACTGATTAAGTTTTTTTCCTCTGCATATATCTTAATCTTTGACTGCGTATCTCCATCCTGTATTATTATTAAGGATAGAGATTTGTGGTTTTCTGTTGTTTTAAATACTTCTCTATTTTGTGGTGGCTTAAGGACTGGCTTGGCTTTTGTGGTGTTGCCATACAGTCTTGTGTGGAACAAAGATTTTTCCTTTACCTTGAGGAGTTGAGTGAGCACAATGGTATAACAAATTTTCTTGTTTCCTCACCTCTACTCCATCCCATTTTGGAAGGTGAAAGAGAAAAATGTGTGGTAATGGCTGTGTACAGAAGATTTTGCTGGCTTTAAGCTTCTATATTCAAATTTGGTCAAATGTACTAAGGAAGCCATTAAATTTCTCATTTTCTCTCTCAGCCATCCTCTTTTAGTCCTGCAAAATAAATCAACCAACAAAAACCATTTTTCATCCCGCTCTATTCTCATCACAAATCTTTCAACATTGAAGTGTTTCCACTGCACTGTGGTTGGTCATAATGAAGGTGTTACCAGCTTTCTCTTTAGAAGTGTTTGCTTGAGATGTTTAGAATTGCAAGTCTTCTATGGTACCACTGAAGACATTTTATCAAAGTCACTGTGAGTGGGGTGAGGCACTGGAACAGGTTACCCAGAAAAGCTGTGGATGCCTCATCTCTGTCAGTATTCACGGCCAGGTTGGATGGGGCTTTGAGCAGAAGGTGTCCCTGCCCACGGCAAGGGGGTTGGAACTATATGGTTGATAAGGTCCCTTCCAAACCAAATGATTCTCTGAACAAATTTTCAGAGATAGTATTTAAAGCTTGACTCTGAGTGTCACGGTAAATCAAACTGTAGTTTTTCAAACATAATCCTGGAAGAGAAGGATAAAAATTTTTTTTTATATAGCAATAAAAGATATTTTAGCTGAACTAAAATAAGTCTGTTTGAGATAAATTCTGAGCTGAAACAAAGTTGAGCTCATGATATAGGGAGTATCAGATATGGATTGAAAGCTTGAAAGTTTTTGAGGAAAGACTGAAATGAATCAAAATGGGAAAAATAGTATTTTTTCCTCAGTGATTGTTGGTGTTTTACTGTTTCTAGTGTGACAGTGGTCAAATGACCTTTTCTCCTCAGTGATAACTACAAAGATTCAAAATACTCTGCAGCTAGTTTAAGGTGAATGTTGTCTTCTATAGTTTGATTTTGACCAAAGATTTTACGTTGTTGTATTTAATTTTTTTAGGTGTGTGGATATGATACAGCAATGCCTAATGCAGGCCCTCTGTTCAGAGTTCCAGTCACTGTTGTTATACCGACAAGGTCAGTAAATCTAGAACTCTTAGTGTTCCTGAACTTCCTACAAACACCTGAAAAGATTCTTAGAGCAGACTTACGCGGCTGTGATGTTTTTTTATAGTTTTGGTCATGACAGCAGTGTGTCCTGGTGGGCTTACCCACAGTGGCAGCAGCTTCCTGGTCCTTCAGCATAGAGATGCCTTCTGGCTTGCTGACCAAAGTATCAATCAATGTAGTATTCATATGTGTATGTCAACTGGAGATTGGTTTTTCATTTCTCCCTGGTGAACGAGAGTACGTAGAGCCAGAGGGCATTATTTGGCCATTGTACATTGGGATAAGCTTTGATCATGACTTCAGTACAGTGAGTTTAGAGTTGGTATTGTGCCTGTCATTGGTTTAACATAAGCCTTAAGTGATGTTGATAAGGAAGGAAGGTATTTTCTTAAACCTGTTTGGTGGACAATCTGCCCTGAGGGGGAAAGAAAAAGTAACTGTTCTCTAACTCGTTCATGGAAATATTGCTACTTCCATACCTTAGCTCAGTCCAGTGGCAATTCACTCGGCCAGGAAAAGCAGATCCACTGAAAATGAGGATTTGATAATACTTCTGTTTAAGCACTTTAATTTCAGGGAAGTGGGGAAGGTGTCTACATAGTGTGGTGGAGCTGACATTTAAAATCTTTTGGATACATTGTGCTGTCAGATTCTTTACTAGTAGGATTAAAATAATTGGTGTTGAGGACTAAATATCCTCATTGTACACATTTTTAGAGTATTTTTGCGTTTAAAAATGCTTCAAAAATTGGCTTCATAGCTTGTTTGACTACTATTTGTGTTTTCCTTTTGACATACAGAGTAGATGAATCATCAAGCTATGACCTGACATACACAGATGTTCATTTTAAACCTGGTCAGATCCGAAGGCACTTCATTGATGTTCCACAGGGAGCTACGTGGGCTGGTAAGGAAAATAACCACATTAAATAAATTAAAAATTGCATCTGTCAGACTTGATAAAGTTGGTTTTAAGTAATTTCGAGTTCTGCCTGAATAAATACTGAAGGTTTTGGTCCATGAATATGTAAATATTTGTTTGATTTTTAAGCTCTCAGAGGAGTGATTTCGAGTTATTTCATGGTTTCTGGTATAGTAGGATCTTGCTTCTAAGTCTTAAACCAGCCAATAACAATCTGAAGTGATCGCGTATACCTGGAAGAATGCCCCATGTTTATGGAAAAGTATCACTGTCTGAGGCTTATGTAGTTTTTAAGATGTATGGATGTAGTGTTGAAAGAAGTCATAACTGAAGAAAATGTGATTTTCACAATGGGTAAAAAGCTCATAGTTTTGCAAGAAGGGGAAAAAAAAGGGATTTTTTTTCCTTGTCTTTCTTTGTGAGATTACTAAGCAATAATCCATTCAAAAATCTTTCATTTAGACTGAAGCTAGTGATAAGACTCTTAATTTGGAATCCAGCAGTCTGTCCTATACAGATGATACACCTGTACTATCTGTTTAATTTTGACCGTTTAATTGAGACAAGTTTCTCTTCTCATGCTCTGAACTTATTCTCTTCTCATCCTCTGAACTTAGCTGGTTTTCCTTTAACCTGAAAGGGCTTTTGAAATTAACTGATATAAGCATTTTTGACATATGGAGCCACTTGGGGTACTGCATAACTTCTTAACTTACAAATTACTTGTGAAAGTAGTGTTTCTCTGGTGAATCTCTGCTTTTCTTTTAAATTTTTTGTGTTTTCAGTCTAAATTTCTTTTTCCTTAATCTAGAAGTGACAGTGTGTTCATGTTCAGCTGATGTGACTGCCAAGTTTGTGCTTCATGCCGTTCAGCTTGTGAAACAAAAAGCATACAGAAGTCATGAGTTCTACAAATTTTCATCCTTACCAGAAAAAGGCACAGTGACTGAAGCATTTCCTGTCTTAGTAAGTTACCTTAAGGGTGGGGTAAATAATGTATCAGTGCAGTATAACATAACTTACTTGGGATTTTTTTCCCTAAGAAAACCCTCAAACCTAAGACATTGTGTGTTTGTTACAGTAGTGAATGCATCTGATTTTCAGTTTTGACAAGATCTCTGATAGCTTGCTAGTGTTTCTGAGCTATTTAGTAATATAATACATGTTAATCTCTTCAGTTTGTTTGGACAAAGCAGTTTGTTTCCCTTTCAAATAGGAGCTATGACTTATTAGATAGTTCAGCATATTCTGCTTTTAGTGTTTAATGCGATTGTCTGAGACATCTTCATCTTGAAGCCGGGGGATAACTGACTGGCTCACATTCATACATCCCGGGTGCAGCAGTCTTAGCTTGGATAATGCTAACTTAAGAGTCCAGAACCTTCAGGGAATGAGCTAACAGTTCAGGGGTGTGGATAACATAGCCTTCTTCTCAAGTTTGTCCCCTGCTTTGCTCAGTTTAGTTGTATAGCTCTAATGCCTAAGAGTACTTATAACTTCTGTGCGATTCAGTCCCTTACCGTCTGTGAAAATGTCAGGTGGGGGACTGTAAGCAATGTTGGTCCCATTGACACATCAGGAATTTCATCATGTTCTTTAAAAACTGAAACAAGAAAAACCCAGAAAACCCCACCAACCAGACAGAAACAAAACTAACCCAAACCTCTCAAGTTTTGTATCATCTTTCTTAGGCAGAGAGTGAGATGTCTTTTTCTCATACATGTTTTTAGGAGACACACGTTCAACTGATCTATGAACTAACCTGTCTGCCTAGTTTGAAGGATAAGAATGGAAGACAGAACATTTAACAGCAGTACCTTTCAGTGTAGGGTACTCCTACAGCGTAGGGTACTCCCCGGCGCTCTTTATTTTGAGGCGTTTGTCAGTCATGCTGTTTTGTTGGAGTTTTGTGTTTTCTGAACCAAGTGTAATGTCTGTCTTGGTACTGTACAAATCTATACAATTGGAGTAAACTGGACATGAGAGGTCTGTTTTGAATTGTACTCTGATCTTTTTTTTTGGCTTGGGTTGAGGGAGGCTGGGGTCAATAGAAGAGGAAGATAGGAGCTGGAGTCTAACTTCGTGCTTTTGTTACCCAGGCTGGAAAAACCATTGAATTTTGTGTTGCTCGGTGGTGGGCAAGCCTTAGCGATGTTAGCATTAATTACACAATTTCTTTCCATGGTGTACTTTGTGCTGCTCCTCAGCTAAACATGGTAAGTCTTCCAGAGTGCTTATATTGAATTATTGTGAAATCCTATAGTATCTCAGAAAAAAAATAGCTTTTCTTCCTTCTTGCCTGTATTTAGAAACAGTAGAAGTCTTTTTGTACATGTGACTTTCATGTTCTCTCTTAAAAATTTTTAAATAGGAGTTCAGTCCCAGAGAAATGCCAGTTACCATTATTTATGATTTTTTTTCTATGCCTTTTCATTAGAAACCAGTAGTGAAAAAAGAAAGGGAAAAAAAAACAAACAAAAACCCTAAACTCAACACCAGTAGAAAAAAACGTACTAAAAGGCTGAAAATATAAATATGCTTACAGTACCAAGTGTTATATATAAATAAACTTTGCTGGGACCACAGTTCTTGAACTTGAATATCTAGACTACCATTGCTAAAACAACGGCACTCTCAGTACGATATTCAGAGTAAAATTTCATTAAAGTTTATTTTCTATTCAGTGTTCTATTGAGATGTGGTGATTGGCTTGAGATTTATCATTGAGGACAATTGAACATACAGTGGGTGGGCAGTGTCTTGATTCCTCATGCTCTGTGATACTAAAGGATTGAAAAAGTTGCTTAAAATGTTAGTATGATATTTACAGTACTTTGTCTTGGTCCTATGTTCTTTGCTGTCCTATGCAACCTGGCTTGACTTGACACTGCCTCCCTCAGGAGAGAGCTCTTTGAGAGCTGGTACCTGTGTGCAGCAGCACCATGCTAATCTGTCTTGGCTCCTGCCTTTTTTTCAGCTAAAGGCCAGAGCAAATTATAGCTGTCCCATGGGTGAATTTGAATGTATTCAGGCTCTAAGGGCTGAATAAACAGAGGAAGAAAGAGTGGGTGCAGTGTGCTAAGGTTCCAGGTCTTGAACTGGTAGAACAGGAAAGGAAAGAGCTGTTGGGGATGGTGTGCACAGCGGCTGCCCCCAGCCCAGCAGGATTACACCAAATGAATAATGGACAGTGAAAAATAAGAGAATACAAACAGTCTTCCCTTCATGTTTGAGCACCAGTAACTTTCATAAAATAAATTTTAATAATGCTCATATACTAATGTCTTTGTCATAGGATAGAAATAAAGTTTCCTAATTATTTTACCCATTACCAAGTCTATGTATGCAGTATTGTCTGTCTTTTGCGGAGTTAATCTATTCTGTAATAATAGTCCTAGGAAGCACCATAAAATACTTGTTTCAATATTTTATATTGTATATATTGATGTACATATTGAAAGGAAATAATCCCAAATGCACAAACAAATGCAGTCCTGCTTGAAGTATGACGTACCAGTTCTGTACAAAGTATTTAAATTAGAAAGGGGAAAAAATAGATAAATAACACTTAAGCTCCAGTTGCTAAAGTTTGGCAAGTCTCAGTATTATCTGCTGTCATAAAATAGAGATGCACTTGTGACACTTTCAGAATTACACGGTATTACTTGTTAAAGTGTAAATAGTTATAGTTTATGTTGTATTTTTGAGGGTCATAACAGGTGGTGCCCATCTGATGTTGTAAGTGCACAGAAGCATAATTGTTCTATACTCCTCTTCTAGCACGCTTCAGAAGGCATTGTACGGTTTGATGTTCAGTCCCTGTTGAAATACGAAGATATTGCTCCATGCATAAATCTGAAAAGCTGGGTTCAAACGCTCAGGTAGAGTTTCTGGGGAACTGTTTCGGGAGACTGGGAAAACTCCTCACATGAAGAGTTAAAACGGTAACACTTTAGCAGTGAAATTCAGGATTACAAAAATACTCTTGTCAAATTCAAAGTAGCTTTGGAAGTATCAATTAATTTGTCAGCATTCTCTTTTTCTTTACGGTGACTTTTGCAAAAACTTTCCTTAAGCTAACTTGGAAGAAGAAAGATTTACAAAAATATTCTACTCTTTCCAGACATTTAGAGGTAAAAGGCACTTTGATATCTAAAGAAAGAAATTGTAGAGTTATTGGAGTTATTATGTGCTACTGTTTGTTTTGGTTTTTTCATTTTTGGTTGGTTTTTTTTTCCCCCTAAGCAGCTGCTTGGGATGCTGCCAAACTTAGACCTGGGAAGACTATCCTCTCTCTCTCTTGCTTAATTATTAGTGTTTTTATAGAATCCGATGCAGATTTTTTTGTGAGAAGCTGTTTTTACCTCGACAGTTTGACACATTGTGATTTGGAGGAAAAACTTTCCAGGAAACTTTCTGAACAGTGCAGCAGTTTATTAAAGTTGGTCACTTCAGAAGGATAAAGAAATGCCGTGTGGTTTAAGCTGTACTTTTGAGATGTGGGACAGACAATTTCGCAGTTCTCAGTAATCCAAAGTTTTCCATTATTTGGGCCTGTCAGTGGAGACCTTGGGCTCTGTCTGGGGCTTTTGTGTACTTGCAACTGGAATTGAGGTTGCCAGGAGTTTAATGAACATATCACCTAATGCTAGATTCAGAAATAATCCATTTGATATGCTCTGAGTGAGGAAATAAAACTGTCCCTTAATATAGCTTTACCTCATTCTTGGTTTGAAAAATGAAAATGCTCTTTACTCCTTGTAATATTTAAGGCACTCATCTGACAGTAAATGAACTGCAATTAAGTAAACTATGGAGAAGTATTTATGTATTTAAATTAAGGCATGAATAGTGTCTGTTGAATGAACTAATGAATCATAACACAGAGGAAAAAATTACTGAATGGCTTTTTGTTCTGTCTCTTGTTTCAAATGCTTGGAGGCAAGGTGAATGTTAGGGAGACATGTGTGGTATTACTCTTAAGACTTCTGTCAGCAGTATATCTTGTGTCTGCCAGACTAGGAAACCTGGGTTAAAGGGACATGTGGTCTGACCCAGCACCCATATCTTACTGGGTGGCTAGTCTGTGCCCTTGGCGATGAAAGAGCTGACAGAATCTTGGAGACAAATTCTGATCATGTAGTTAAAGGTCATCTGATTTAATGAGTGAAATATGAACTTAAGTGATGCCGGACCACCCCGATTCTGCTATTCTTTATTTCTGAAGCTTAGATTTTTCCTATATCATTATTGTTTTGTTTATATTCTTTGATATTTGAGGTCTAAAATGTTTGGCTGCCCTGAACTTTGGCTGCTTTTCCCAACTGTATCTGAGTTAACATACACACTCTGTAGTGTACATTCTTCTGTGTTACTGCTCAGATTTCTGTAAGGCTTCTTACATTCTCTGAAGATATAAGCTTCTATAACAAGGAATTATCAATTATTCTGTCTTCTAATTGCAGTGCCATTAATCTTTCAGTTACGAATACAAGTGCTGATTTCAGCATGGATACTAGAAATGTAACGTGATTTTTTTTTTCCTGAACTTTTAATGGCCTATAATTGTGAGCATTTAGATATGCTTACTACATTGGCTTCTTTTTTTTTTTTTTTTTTTTTGGGCAGTGTCGGTAGTGTTGCTAAACCTTATTTTTGGACTGACATTAATACATTAATTTTAACTGAGGAATTTATGCTGCTTGGATAGTTACAATATATGAGATGTTATGGCATGTGCTGAATTCAGCTGTACCGCAGAACATGCTTCTACTTAAGCAAGACAAATTTCGGTAGAGGATACATGTTTCTCAAGAGTACCTTTTGTTGTTTAACTGCAGACCAGTGAGTGCAAAAATAAAACCTTTGGGCTCCAGAGATATTTTACCAAATAATCGTCAACTGTATGAGATGATTTTGACCTATAACTTCCACCAGGTAAGGGTTATGGTAGTTGGTTTTTTTAAAGTTAGTAATAAACACAGCATGTTTTTTAAAACCAGGTCTTAATTTTAACTAGCTTTCTCTCAGAAAGGAGGTCTAGACTCACACTCTAGACTCTCTACAGTCAAAATTCTGATTTGGTCCACTTTAAAAGCTACTGTTGCTTGAAACAGACTACAGTTCACTTATCTCTTTGAATATGTATGTAAGGATTGTAATTATTTTATTCTGTAGTAGATTAAATGCTTTTCACTTTCTTTTAATAGCCTAAGAGTGGAGAAGTAACTCCAAGCTGTCCACTTCTTTGTGAATTGTTGTACGAATCTGAATTTGATAGTCAGCTCTGGATTATTTTTGACCAGAACAAAAGACAAATGGGTTCAGGAGATGCCTATCCACACCAGGTACAGAGTAATATATTTATTTTGCCTCGTGTTTGCTGCAGACTGTGAAAATGTTCATTCTTTTTCACCTCCCAGGCCTCTTGTTAGCTCTTAACATTTCCCGATGTGTAGTTTTAATGTTCTTATATGTTCACAAGAAGTCATAGAAGGTTCAGTGGTGATGTATCTATATCAAAAAAACCCAGATGTGTGTCCATGGAATAGAACATGGGTTTTTTTCTCTCCTGAGGAAAGAGAAAGAAGAAAAGCTGCTAACTTCTGATTTCTTATGATTTTGCCTGGTGCTTCTCAAGAAATGAATTTAAAATCATGTTGTTCTTTATTTTGGTTTTTTACAAAGACAATACCTTAAACTTTTCTGTGCAAAGTGGAAAGGGTCCATTATTTTTGCTGTAATCTGACTTGTATGCTGATAGAGCAGAGGCTTCTGTATTCATGAGTGCTGTCCTCTGTGCTGTTGATATCTTCAAACAGCTTTTTTAATGCTTCAGCTTTTTTTTGCTTCCTGTTGCCATCTTTGAAAAGGAGATTTTTGCACGCTTGTAGATACTCACTGTCTGGCAATCTCTGCTGTAACAGACTGTGTGTCTGGATCATGGGGGAAGTAGGGAGAAATAAAAAAAAGGGAAAAAAGTCACAAAATAAGCATTTTTCATAATTTTTTTGTTTTGAAACTATTTTTTACCAATCTAAAATCCCAGTTGAACATCATCAATGTAATGTTAATTTTGATAGATTGATCATTCTGGAAATGTACAAAAGGTAGTTTCCAGAGACATGCTTTAAAGTTTATAAATTATTTTCAGAAATTGCGTTGTGTAAGCTTCTTTTCCTTAACCTGCATTTTTAAGATGCTATAAAATCTAGACATCACCCTAGTGGTTTGTTACTTAGACCTGGTGGACTCTCATGCTGTAAATCTCTGGTGTTGTGCATCACAGGACAATTCTAAAGCAATTCAAAATTATTTAATCCAGGAAGAAATAACAACAGGAAGCATGACTCCCTAACCCAGGAGAGGGAGATTCTGAGAGCAGGGTAGTTCTGAGTTACTGTTCCTTTCTACTTGAGGCTGCCTTCTGTAGTATTGCAGCAGCATCAGAAAGGAGACTTAGCATACTACTGCTCAAAACAGCTAGATGGTGCCCTGTTAGGTTGATAGAAATGAATGAATGTTTTCAAAACTAAAAATTTGAGAGTCTAGAGGTTTTTTCCTTGGGTGGTTTGGGGTGGGGAGGGATTCTTAGTTTTGTTGTTGCTTGTTTTGGTTTTTTTTGGGTTTGTTTTAAGTAATGGAGATGATACCTGCATCTTCCTGAGTAACAAGCTCAGGACAAAGAGTCTGTCAGCTCTTTAAACTGCATCTCACAGGAATACTGGGGTCACTTGGTGTGAAAATTGGTACAGTGTTTGGGACAGGAGAAGATGTTCTGTGATCTAAACTGCAAAGCACCCCAACATAGTAAATCAAAAGTGTATCAAGGCAAACCTGCAGAGGTTTTGAAGTGAAAGCTTAACAGGAATTCTGACTATTATTTTAACAGTTAATTTGTTCCTATTTTAATACTGTATTATGTCAGCATGTTTTGTGGTCTGAAAAACTTAATTTTTTTTTCAGTCAGTATGAAATGTGTTTTGGCTGCTATCCTGTCTTGAAAACACTCTTGTTTTTAGGAGATTCCAAAACCGAGCAATCTAGTATAGTTTAAATGGCTAGAGCTATAAGGATCAAGAACATGACTGTCTTATTTCTGGGGTTTGGGGTTTTTTTTAATGAATGGTGAAATATTTAATCTTGACATTTATGAGAACTTTTTTCTTTCAGTATTCCGTGAAACTGGAAAAAGGAGATTACACTATTCGGTTACAAATTCGTCATGAGCAGAACAGTGAGCTGGATCGCATCAAAGACCTGCCCTTTATTGTTTCTCACAGGTTGTCTAGTACCTTGAGCTTAGATATTTATGAAAACCATAGCCTTGCTCTCTTAGGGAAGAAGAAATCCAACAGTTTGACATTACCACCAAAACACAGTCAGCCATTCTTTGTTACATCTCTCCCTGATGACAAGTAAGTTATGAAGTGTTGTTTTTCTCATCTGCATCTGGGCAGCTGCCTCTGTACCTCACTAAAATGATACTTTAATAGTGTCTGCCTGTCCAGGCTTGGTAATTCCTCATGTTGCTCTTTCCCTGCTTGGCTTCTTTATTGTAGTTTCCATGGAACCTTAGTGAACCTGGTTTTAACACTGGACTTACTTTCTTTGAACAGAATACCTAAAGGAGCAGGACCAGGATGTTATCTTGCAGGAAGTCTTACTCTGTCCAAAACAGAACTTGGAAAGAAAGCTGTGAGTATATCGAATGGATGACGGGGTTTTTTCTGAAATTCTTTCTAGCAAGCAAATGGCATGCCAGGAAGTGCTGTATTGTATGGGGTTAGTACTTTAAAGAGCATTAGATTTGGTAACATAATACATTTTAGAAGCAGTTGTTTCATTATAAAGTCAGCATAACTTCTAAGTAATCCTATTATTATTTTCATCTGCTAATTTCAAATTTAATTGCATTTTCTAAATTTTGAGTTTTAATTCTTTTGCTCTGAAATCTTTTGTTTCTAGAAGCAATTGCTTTTTTGTTGGTGTGGAGCCTTTAAAATTGACCTTATGTAACTGCCTAGCTTAATGTGATTTTTGAATGAAAAATACGTGCATATAGTGTTAATGTGCATGTTGGTTCTGTAATACTCTTTGTTGCATGCATGCAATTTTCAGCAAAAACACCTGCTTTCTAAACACATATATGTTACTGTTACCAAGTAGTAGGAATTTTGCTGACTCAAATACATAAACGGATTTTCTTACCTGCTACACACTGATGTTGTCAACCACTAGTATGACTGTATTCTTCAACAGAATGGTATAAGATCTCTGTGTGTGATGCTAGAAAAAAAAGCAGAAGGATCTTTTTGCTCATAATACAGCATCCTGTGAAAAATGTTTTTTAGCTTGTATGACTCTATAATGCAACAGTGATTATAGTAACCATGTCACTTTTCTGTGTATCTGGTGCTGCAGTGTTTAGAAGTGTTAAGTGACCCTTAGCTGTTTTTAAACAGGTGGTAAGCCTGAGACTAAATTTTAGTCAGTCCTGGTGATTGTTAGTATTCAAAGGTAGTTGATCTGTGTCCATATATCACTAGATGTGGCTGAACAACATGTATAAAACTAGAGTATGTCTTCATAGAAAATAAGTTTCTGTGAGTAGGTTGGCATGTGCGTATAGATCTTGTTGAGCATAAAAGTTTAGTTAATTCAATCTGAATTGGTTGTAGCTAGTACTTTTGGGGCAGATTGCATGTAACTGCAGGTGAGAATGTATCAGGAAAATTTATGTATCAGTGAGGAAAAACCCAGTAACTAGGAGCTCTAAAATACCTAGTTTAATGTTTCTTTGTGATTCCTGCAAGGTTGCAACTGTGCTTTTATGAAATCCATGATAAATCCATTACAGTAGTGTGATTTAGTTTCCCTAGCTAGAATTGTGCACTTCCTTGAACTACTGTTTGCAATTCTTGCATGTTTTATTTTAAAACCAGACTAAGTGGCTATGTACAGTGGTTCCTGGGATAGGAAGCAGGAGATAGGTAGATACAGCCTGTCAAATTTCATGTGATGGAGAATACTTAAGACCTTACACAGAACGAAATTCTAGCTGAGTTGTTTCTCATGTCGTAGTCTAAGGCATTACTGTTATGGTCATATTTCAATGGAAAAAGGATGGTATCAAATAGCATCTGATACTTTCTGCTGCCTTTAGTGAACCTCAGTACGTACCAGGAGACAAAAAAGGAGGACTAGGCAGCAAAGTTGTCTCTAAGTCAGTGGGTGGATGCAAGGTAAGGGGAAATATATCTAATTTGTCTCTATTTATTATGAAATAGAACAATGCTACTAAAGAGTCAAAAAACTAAAATTCTGAGGCTGAATTTCTGTAATTTATTGATTGAAGCTAAGTGGTTAACAACACTTGCTTATATTGCAGGAGTAATGGATTGTATATACAGTGATGCATTGGTTTATTAATTTTAAAAACCTGAAAGAGCATGCTTTAAGAGCATGTTTGATCATAGATGTGACTCTCTAAAAGTTGGAAATTCATAGGTTGGAAGTATAACTATAATTGTACAGAGAAGGTGTCTCCATCCTGTGTGGTGTGTGCATGTTTTCTTACAGTATGTTATTCTAACTCCCAGGGGCAGTCTGCAGCAAAGCGACAAGGAAAATTTAAAAAGGTACTGAATGTTAGTTTTTGAAAAAGATATACTGAAGTCTTTTTGCATATGACTTAAAGAATTTGTCTACCAGTCTTGGTTTTTAATTTGTCTCCTTCATCTACCTGCTTAGACCCGAGTTATTTACTTCAGCACCTTCAGTATGTTAGTATGTTTACTGGTATAAAAAAAAAACGCTATTGTAACACATAGCTGAGAGGCACGTGAGCATCTGTATACTTCTGCAATAAGTGCTGTAAAAATGCATGTGTTGTTAGTGGTCTGCAAATTTTCTTGTTATTAAATACTCAGGAATGTTCAGTGTTTGTGCTCAAAATTTTTTGTGGCAAGTGTTTCTGCCTATTCTGTCTGCAGATTAAGAATTGAATATGAACCTTACACTTTAATTTGAATTGAATAATTGAATATCTAACTGTATTCCCAGTCTACTAAATTGAGAGTTGTCTTCTTTACAGCCATAAGAAACATACAGTAGGAAGCTAGAGTTTATACAGTCATGTAGCAGGCAGTAGTATTCACAGAATGAATTTTGGAGCGTGTATAAGATAGTTTAGAAAGGGGGTGACTTTTAATATGAGTGTTTAATATTATGCTTTCTCGTATTTTCACATCAGGTAATACAATAATTTGCCAGCAGTCAGAGTGTGAAACAGTTTGTTTAAAAAATGCAAAAAAATATTTTACTAGACTACCTACATAAGGTTACTGGGTTTTTTCTTGTTCATAAGTTTTGAAGGTGTTTACTCTCTGTTGATTTCAAGGTACTTTGTTCTGGAGTGACGTGCAGATTAGTCAGGATTCTTGTTAGGAGTAAGACCTGAGAACCATGAATAACATAGTTTATAGTCATATTCTGTTATTTTGTGAATAGTGAGCTGGAAGCTGAACCTGCTAACTTATTCTGGTCTTGGTGTAATAAGCTTGTGGGAATGTGATTAGGCTGTCCAAGCAGGATTTTAGTGTACATTGCTGAGTTTTATTTTCATACCTGAAAATCATTCAGATCACCTTTTAGAAAGATAATTTAAAATCCCATGTGAATGCATGGCTTCCTGGTGAATAAGGTATAATATCTTCACCAAGTGAATCTCTAACAGGGGAAGTAAACTCTAATAATAATACAATTTGAATAACAAAACCAGTTAAATAGATTCCAGAGGTTGTGGGTTTTTGGGGTTTTTTTGGTTGTTGGGTTTTTTTTCCTTTGGTTTTAGAACAGAGATTTGTGTTCAGATCTGAGCAGTAAAACCACCCAAGCCAAAATAAAAACTGTCCATCTTGTTACTTCCACCTATTACTAATCAGTGTACTAGCAGCAAATAAACTAGTGGATTTCTGCAGGGCTCCATCTTCAGCCCTGTGCTCTTCAGCATCTTCATAAATTACTTGGACACAGGACTGGAAGGGATACTGAGAAAGTCCGCAGACAATACTAAATTGAGAGGAGCTGTTGTCTCCCTCGGAGGTAGGGGGGCCCTGCAGAGAGACCTTGACAAAATAGGGGGGGCCGGGCAATCACCAAGCATATGAAGTTCAACAAGGGAAAGTGCTGGATTCTTTACCTGGGATGGGGCAACCCTGGATGTATGGACAGACTGAGGGATGAGATGCTGGAAAGCAGTGCCATGGAAAGGGACCTGGGGGTCCTGGTTGATGGCGAGCTCAACACGAGCCAGCAGTTCCCTGGCAGACAGGAGGGCCACCTGTGTCCTGGGGTGCATCAGGCACAGCATCGCCAGCCNCAGACACAGCATCACCAGCCGGGCAAGGGAGGGGAGTGTCCCATTCTGCTCTGCACTGGGGCGGCCTCACCTTGAATTGTGTGCAGTTTTGGGTGCTGCAAAATCAGAAAGATACTAAACTATTAGAGTTTCCAAAGGAGGGCAACGAAGATGGTGAAGGGCCTTGAGGGAAAGCCGTGTGAGGAGCGGCTGAGGTCACTTGGTCTGTTCAGCTGGAGGAGAGAAGACTGAGGAGAGACCTCATTGCAGTTACAATTTCCTCATGAGGGAAAGTGGAGCCACAGGCACTAGTCTCTTCTGTGTGGCGACCAGTGACAAGACCTGAAGTGGCCTGAAGTTGTGTTGGGGAGATTTAAGTTGGATATTAGAAAAAGGTTCTTCACCCAGAGGGTAGTTGGGCACTGGAACAGGCTCTCCAAGGAAGTGGTCGCAGTATCATCCTGACGGAGTTCAAGAAGCGTTTGGACAATACTCTAGGGCACATGGTCTGACTCTTGGGGATGGTGCTATGCAGGGCCAGGAGTTGGACTTGATGATCCTTGGGTCCCTTCCAACTCGGTACATTCTGTGAAATAAAACACAGTGTATTTCAGAGCATTGTTCTGCAAGAGCTCTATTAATTAACACATTTTGCTGGGAATGCAACTCAGAGGCCTTCCTAGTTTAAAAATTTTGATATTGACCCTGCCCTGTCATAAGTTTACTTGCAGTTGTTTTCCAGCACAGAAAACTTGTTTATATATTTCTTTTGTGATGCAGTCAGTCCAAAAAGTATGTGTAGATTTTTAATATTTTTCAAAGACAGGTCCAGGCCCTCTTGTAAGATTAGGAGCCCTCTTTGCCACAAGGGCACGCTGCTGGCTCATGTTCAACCTGGTGTCCACCAGGATGCCAAGGTGCTTTCCTGGATGGCCCCCAGCATGTAGTGTGCCTGGATTTATTCTTTTCCAGTTCTTGCACTTCTCTTTGTTGAACTTCATGGGGCTTCTACTGGGCCCATTTCTGCAGCCTTTTGAGGTCCCTCTGGATGGCAGCAGACTCCCTGGCATATCAGCCACTCCTCCCAGTCTGGTGTCACTAGCAAATGTGCTGAGGGTGCCCTCTGCCCCATCGTCCAGGTAATTAATGAAGACATTGAACAGGGTTCAAACCAGAATTGACCCCTGGGGCACACAATTAGTCACTGACCTCCAGCTGTGCGTCACTGATCACCCTCTGGCTCCAGACATTCAGCAGATTTCAATCCGCCTGACTGCATCTCTGTTTTGCATAAAAGCAGTTCATGGTTATGCCAGGAAATAGCAGCCTAGTTTTCCAAACATAGTTAATTCTTTTATAACTGTACAAAAAAGTCAAGGGGTTCCCTCCACATAATAAACAGGTGTCTTTGTTTTCCTTTGTAATGCAGTTACAATCTGATTACTTTTTCCCCTTGTCTCCAAGCTTTGTCCAGAACATAGTTAGAATGAAAAATATTAACTTTTTCTGGTCTGTAAGAATAATTTTTGGTTGGTTTACATAATGCAGCTTTTGAACAGCAATATGTAACAATTAGCCAAGGGATGGAAAGTTTCTACACCTTTCTCCCTATTCTGCTATCCTTTCTTCCAATTTAAAGCAAGAAATGCATTATGCAGATTTTGATAAGTACTAGTGGAAGACTAATAAATAGCATTGTGATGTCAACTGTAAAAGGGTGACTTCCTTTGAGCATTGAGATACTATCCCTGTTTAATCATGAGGCATTCAAAAATAGGATAAAGTATGTGTCTGGTACAATTTTGTGTAAGCCTGCCTGGTGACTTTAAGAAGCTTAATTAATTTTCTATTAAATGAGAGTTGCCATAAAAATAAGCAACACTGCACAAATTGCATGCATCTTAAAACAGATTCAAATTCCATATGTATATTCATCTGTATATGCAGATAGGCATTAATATGAAGATACTTATTAACTGGAAAATGAGACCTGGGATGTGTTCCTAGAGGGAACTTTTTTCCTGTGGTTAGTTTTGCTGCGAATGCTTTGAAGTACAAATAACGATAGTTTTGTGTTTTACCTATAAAGTACTAGATGTTAAAACACCGGACAGAAATCTAAATTGAAATTTTGAAGCCAAATTAACTGTTAATTAAGCTCTTTTAGGATGTGACTGTTTTGAGGGCACTGTGCTTGTTTACGTTTTCAATTTGTAGTTCAGTTAAAAGTAAACCCAGTGAGACTTACGATACTCCGCAGAGTACACTGATCAAAGTGCATATCCTGTATGCTTCCCAATTTCCCAATACTGCATGTCTTTCTAGAGGATAAATCTGAAAGTTCCCTAAAGTAATTTTTTCAGTGGATAATATGCTCACTTGCTGTCTTTCTCTGTCTGTAGCTCTCTATCTTTTTATAGTTATATATAAAATGAAATCCAGTACACTACTTTAGGAATTCTGTTCCTGTCGGAGAGGTTTGAATAAGAAAACAGGTTGAAGTGCTGAATTGTGAAGAGCTGCCTTTCTTCTTAGTCTCTAATGATGCGTGTTTCTGTAATAGCAATGACAGTGCCATTCTGAAATTTTCTGGTATCTGGAGAGTTGCCAAGTGTTATAAATGATCCTAGTGTTTGCAGATAAAATAAATAAAGAAGCCTTCAGTCCGTCTTAAGGCCTTGTAATAGTTTAGTTAAATGTGATAAGCACCTAAACTTTATTTATCCCATGAAGTAAGTTTGAGGTCTGTAGAGAAGTGTGCTCTGTAAGCTCTTTTGAGAGGAGGGTGCCTGGGTCTGAAGCTCATTGTTTTCCTTTCAGTGGTCATAGCTTGTAAGGCTTGCAGAACCTCATAAGACCAAAAGTACCTACGTGAGAGAACAGGGAGATGACATTTTACTCTTGGTGGTTTAGCTGCATAGGATTAGTCTCTCAAAATGCAAGTGTTCATCCACGTAAGCGAGATTTTGTTAATCCAGTTATGTGTGGTTTGAAACTTAAACCAGAATTGTAGAGCCTTCTCGTATAGACAAGGCTTGAGAATGCAGAGGTCATCTAGATATAGAACTCCAAAAATATGTTGCCAAGTGAAATGAAAAAGGACTTTCAAGAAGGAAATCCTCAACTATTGGAAGAATATTTCTTAGAAAGGCAGGTTTCTTTCTTAGGAAAATACTAGTCTCAATGGACGACACCTTTTAGAAAACATTGTAAATTAAGATTTTTGTGCTGAACTAGCTTCTTAGACTTCTTAAAATGTTTGGTTTGCTTTATTGAAATGTATTGTTGCTTTCTACTGTTCTAATTACCTTAGTGAGCCCCACACCATGTTCCTGACCTCTTCCTGTGTGTACTTACTTCCATGACCTGTTTTGTCATGCTGTGGCCTAGGTCTTGCTGGAGGCTCATTTAGGTGTGGTGACTGGTCATGCACTTCATACTTGAAATGCATGTGTGCAAGATAGTTCCTGTGAAAGCTACACATTAATGCAGATTAGTTATCTAAACTAGTTTTCAAAAAAACGTATTTAAATGTCCATGTTGTGGTTCTGTGATTACATATTAAGTAACTGGAAAAATTGTTTTAAGGGAATATTGAAGTCACTTTTACCAGTATTGTGTTCAGTAACCCACAGCAAGATGCTGGTCTGTTTGAACTATAAGTTCAAATAAAAGTTTTCTGCATCATGATTTTTGAATGTGTCAGAAGTGTAATGTTGAACTCCATTACTGCAGTTTCTGTCACCCTTTTACTTGCTATTTAACTTTAACTCCATCCTGTACCCAAGAGTTCATTTCATTACACAGCACTGACCTGGTTTATGGGAAGTATTCTTGCAAATGTATTCTGGAATAATTGGTAAGAATAATTAAATTGCCACAGTAATTGAGCATGCAGCTAATATTTTGCATCATGTTGAAACAGAGTAGTGGTATCTCAAGGATTTAAACTTACTATGATCTTCTCTTGAAACATCCTATATGTAAAGTAATGGGACAGGTGCCCTCACTGTTTAGGGAGAGGCTTGTTTAAATATTGCAACATTAAAACCAAAAAGAACAAAACGGCCTCACCCAGCAGTTTGATGTTTTAGAAGCAATGACTGAAATCTAATGCTACCTTATTTGCAAACTTGTATGTAAATTGTCAGGAAATGGACTTCAAGAACATGGTCTGAGTTAGGATTTTCCTTTTAAATAGCTGTAACTGGTTTTCTCGTGATGGTTATTGACTAGTGTAGCATGAACTCAAACTACAGTGATATTTCTATGCTACCATTTAAGGTTTTAAAAAAAAGTCTTGCTGCTGTGTCTACTTAATTAGAACAGAGATACAGGTGAAACTGGAAAGTCTGTGGCAGCAAACTGGAAATCAGTTGGCTGTGGATGCATCAGCTAATGCAGTATGCACATGGAAGAAATAGTATCTTGGGAGAAATAAACATATCCTGTGACATGTTTCATGTTTATCGTGCTGTGGTACTATTTTTTAGAATTCAGTCATCTTTATTCATTTGTTTATTGCCAGTTTTGTAGGATAGGATCTCTGTCTTTTTTCCCTTAGCCTTTTAACCAAGTTACTTGCTTTTTTATCAACAAACAAACAGAAAACCACTTTCCTTATTCCTTAACTAATGTTATGTAAAATTATGTCAATGTAAAAATGTCAAAGTGGCTAAATTTTAGGCTTTCTTTTCTTACACCTAGTGTGCTGTTTTAATATTTACATCCTTGCATTGCTTAGAATAAAAACTTAAAAGCCGTTCCTGAATTTTTACTGTCTAATATCTTTGCTCTCAGAACCCTTACTCACTGTATGTGTAGCTCAGAGTAGTTGCTGGCCATGATGTAGCTTTCATATGACATCAGAAAAAAGTGTACTGTATCCCTCAGTGTGTGTGTCTTTTCCCACCTCCAGGATGTCCTTACTGTTCACTATCATCTGATACCATCACCATCAAAGAGTAAAAATGGCAGCAAAGAGAAAGAAAAAGAACAGGAAAAAGAAAAAGATGCAAAAGAAGAATTTGCTGAAGCTTTAAGAGACCTAAAAATACAGTGGATGACCAAGTATGTCTGCTGTCATTACTACACAAGCTTGAAGCAGCTTGAAGTTCACAAAAATACTCAGAACCTGTACTTTCACGCTATATCCTTCTCTCTTCTAGGCTGGATACCACTGACATGTATAGTGAGTTGAAAGAAGCATTTCCTAATCATCTTCCTTTGTATGTTGCAAGACTTCATCAGCTGGATTCTGAAAAGGTTATTTAACACTTAAACTTGATTTGTCTCAATACATCCATGTAGCCTAAACAGAGTGTTTCTTTGTATACATTTGAACTTGAAGTGACTGTATTCAGTATTAAAAAGCAGAAATTTCTAATTAGAGTGACACGTGCCTTCCTTGACTGTGATTTACTTAATCCCACAGCAGAATAAAAGAAAGTATGCTTAACCGGAGTGTATTCGCTCATCAAGTTATGCCTTGTTCAGTTAAACACATTTTAAGTTTTCTTACTTGATCTACAACAGTTTTATTCTGAATAGTGGCTACTGAGACAAACACACATCCCTATTCTGTTCCTCTTCTGCACTGGTAGTTTCTCCTTGCAGCATGACTCAGACAACTGAGGACAGTAACCCCCTAAAGTGACACAGCTAAATCCAGCTTCCATCGTTGTCCTCAAAAATGGGAACTGTGAACAGAAAACTTTGCATGTGTTTTTTTTAATCTTGAAGACAGACACTTCTGGGCATATGCCACTAGCTTGAATATTTTTCTTTTTATTCAGTTCTGATTTTATATTTATTTCTGAAGTGAATTACTGCTGCATTATATCAGAGTACTGATTTATACTGAAAGGTGATTTTCTTTCTGTAAACTCTGCATTTTGCATATACCAACCTCATATTTCACAGTTTGTTTTCAGTGAAATGGACTAAGCATGCAGGAAATCTTGAAGACTTTTCAGGGTTTTTTAAGCAAAATTTGAATGAAATGGAGAAAAGAGCATGTTGAATTATCAAATGTTATTTCTGCATAGATCTGCAATCACCCTAATGTTAGTAGAACCAACAATGAAGTAGTGTGATTTCATGGTGCTGAATATCTTTTTATGTGCTGCTTTTAGGAACGAATGAAGAGACTTGATGAAATCGTTGAAGCTGCAAATACAGTTATCTCTCATATTGATCAAACAGCATTAGCAGTATACTTTGCCATGAAGACTGATCCCAGGCCTGATGCAACTACTATAAAAAAGTACCTACCCAGTAAATAATTTTCCTGCATCCTATTTCTGTGGTCTATGTACTTTGTCTCTGCATGTAAGAAATGGAATGACTGTAACTTTTTTTGATAGCTTGTATTATTTTTTTGTGGCACAGGAAGTTTAAAATATGACTACACAACTATTGTGTTCTCTTATTATATCTCCAGAATGCAGGGACA
This sequence comes from Rhagologus leucostigma, assembly GCA_013397725.1. Lineage (NCBI taxonomy): Eukaryota > Metazoa > Chordata > Aves > Passeriformes > Rhagologus > Rhagologus leucostigma. The sequence continues at coordinate 369,196 of VZTD01004424.1, forward strand.
CTGAAACTTCCAATTTTTTATTTATTCAATAAAATAAACAAGGATGCTTTCAGGATTTAAATGTATCAGAAAAATGGGATATTAAGTTGTAGTATCAAGCTTAGTCTAAGATCAGAGGGACCACTGGACTATCAGTAGAAGTATCTGTTTTGAATGCTACCTGCCTTTTCTTTATATTTTGCAACGTTTCAGATCTGTATTTGAAGACAAAATTTACATCAGCCTAAGAAGTAACTGCTTGCAAAAGATTTCATTTGTAAAAAGCGTGATGACCATGCTTCAGAGTATTTTTGAGACCCATTGTTCTTCTTTAATTTTAGATTGTTCCTCTGTACTATCAATATATATATCCTTAGGAAGACAGTATTTTGAAGGTGACGCCTTAGTCTGGAGAATAAGTGATGGATTTTGCTGTGTGTAGCATCTATTACTAAAACAGAACAGCAGATCTGAATATTAGGCCCTTAAAATGGGAGATGCATCTTTGTTGAATATCTATAAAATGTCAGATTTCACTTGTAAAGCTAGTCCATCTGTTCTAGCTATCCTGAATTCAGATTTGTGTGTAATTCTAGAAATGCTGGTATGAAAGCAAAGCCTTGACATAATAAACTTCATTCTAAACATTTCTTGGTAAGTTGATCCATTAGGTCATGTGGTTTGAATATAACATCTGAAATTGAACACCAAATTCAATGGTGCTTTAAATGGATGCAATTCCTTTGAAGTCAGCAAAATTGTATCTGCTTATCTTAGTGGTGGATTCGACTCTGTTTATAATGCCAGGAACTGTAAAGCTGTATTACTAGATGCTGGCTTACATTTCGAATCCTGAGTTGTCCTTGCCTTAAGTCATCTAAGGCATTTCATATGTAGAATGATTGAGTGTCTTTAATGCATAGTGTCTTTAGGTAATCTTTTATGATTATTTTAATTTATAGTGAATAGCCTTTCTTTAAAAATTATTTTTCTGCTTATTTTCATTTTTAGTGTACTAACTACTGTAAACTTTTTAACTTAAACTGAGTTAGCACTGTTTTCGTTCTCAAGGAGGTATCTGCAAAACGTTCTAAATACTTTTCATACTGCTTTTTCTTTCCCTAGTGAAATGGAAAAACAGAAGAGTACTTTAGTGGATGCACTTTGTCGAAAGGGAAGTGCCCTGGCTGACCAACTTCTTCATCTGCAGACCCAAGAAGGGGCTGCTTCCAGTGATGCAGAAGGCAAAGATGAGGATCATGAGAGCTGCTCAGAAGCTTTGACAGAGACATTCTGGGAAACAACAAAATGGACTGATCTTTTTGACAGCAAGGTAAGAGACCAGATTTTTTTTTCATTTGCATGTTGGGTTTTCTGATGGTTTTTTCTGAAATTATGCACTGCCTTTGTGTGCACAGCCTTGTACATTCTTCCCTTCTACTTTTCCATGATGTCCCCGTATGTTGTGCTTTCTTTATGACCTTTTTCCACGGAGACTTTGCCAAGCCTGTCAAATCCATGGTAAGCCCATCTCTGTGCAAGTGAATGTAGAGGTTAAGGGAAGAGTGTAAGACAGTACCAGATGTCCCCAAAAAAGCTGCTTCCTTTATTGAATTGCTGCTTTCTGTACTTTCCAGGGAATATTTTTGATTAACCTCTGCGCTGTTGTAGCTGTACACACAGAAGTGTGCAGCATCCATACCCTGTTCAGTCCTGCATGCTGTAGCCTCTTCCACACTATGGACAAGAGAAGTTTTATGTTTTGCTGTCAGTAATGTCTGTAGAGGTAAAGGAAGAAACCCTTGGAAATAATTAAACTTACATATTTGTTAGCACAGACTTCCCTAACATTTCAGAGTTCCTGATCCTGAGAGCTGAATTTTTTTTCTCCTTCATTCAAGATAGCAATTTCAGAAGGGACAAAAAATCCATTGTAGGTCATTAGTTACACATAGCTTTTAATTTAGAGAGGTTATGACTTTGTATTTTTAACTTTTGAGCTATTGATGTTAATTAGTTTCTGAACTTAACTGTTGGATATGGCTGTGTTTTAGTGGAAGATGGAGTGACCAGGGTATTTGCTGATAATTATGTAAAATTACCAAAGCACTTCAGATAGTTACAAAAGAAAAACTTCTAAGAGTAGAGGAAAAAAAGAAAACAAAAACATGTAACTTCCTTGACAGCAGATAAACTTTCAGTAAGGACTTGTGCTTTAGGTGGAGGCTTGATCAAGAAGGTTGATGGTGCTTGCCCTCCTCACTTTAATGTATATGTCCTTGTACACATACATCTTTTCAGCATATCTCTTCTAGTCATTAACTAATTATAATATGTGGTAGCAGATTTTGTCCTTCAATCATATTGTTTGGCACATGATTTTCTTGCCATCTGTTTGTAAATGCAATACTTTGTTCCAGTACAGTAACCCCTGGTTTACTTCTGTCTCCTGATTTTTATTTTTTAAAGCTGATGGGAATAATTTCAGTGGAAGAATGCCAATATAGACATTTTGTTGGGAGTTTCACTCTTTGGTTTTTATTTCAAGACAGATAGCATTGTTGAGCTGTGTGCTCTGGGCCTGGAATAAGTAACTCTGATTTGAATTCTACAGATGAGGAATTGAACCTCTCTCTTTGGCTGGCTTAACCATGGATTTGTCAAAGTGCATATTCAGGTTTTGCTCTGAAAATTGATTGCTCTGTATTGTTAGATTGGTACTAAAAGACCAACAAAACTTTTCTAGATTTTTGTAGCATTTCATATGGAAATAACTTCCATCCTGTTTATGTAGTATGTCTTCTTTTTCCTACTTTTTGAGTTTTATTACTCAAATTGAAATCTAAACTGATTGACTGTCATGAGACCTACAGAGCTACTTGCAGGGTGCAAAAATGACAGTTCAGTAGGTAAAACAAAAGCTGTGCACTCAAGCAAAACAAAACAAGGAATTTGTTCACCGCTTCCTGTGGGCTGGCAGGTGTTCAGCCATCTCCAAGAAAGCCACGCTCCATCATATGCAACCATGACTTGGGAAGACAAACACCATCACTCCAAACCTTCCCCCTTTCTCCTTCTTACCCAGCTTTATATGCTGAGTATGGTGTCGTATAGTGTCATATCCCTTTGGTCAGTTGGGGTCAGCTGTCCTGGCTGTATCCGCTCCCAACTCCTTGTGCACCCCCAGCCTTCTCACTGGTGGAGTGGGATGAGAGGCAGAAAAAGGTCTGGACTCTGCAAGCACTGCTCAGCAACAGCTAAAACATTCCTGAGTTATCAACACTGTTTGCAGCACAAATCAAAAACACAGCCCCATACCAGCTACTGTGAAGAAAATTAATTAGCCCATCCTAAACCAGCACAGAAATAAGAGGTTTGAAAGTGGAGCAGTCAAGTCAGATAGGGAATAGACCTTGTCTGAATGTCCTTCAAAGGAGAATTGTCAGACAGCCGGATTATTCTAGAGCAGTATGTTGGAGATAAAAATGTGGAGCTCTTCTTTTATGTAGACATGGCTGTGTGATACTGGCATTTGAAAGATGGAACATCTGAGTGAGAAAGGATGGAAATCAGGCATTTAAATACTGCATGTATCATTCAATTATATATATAAATGACTTTAGATAGAAGCATTGCTCTAAGTGTGTTTAGTTTTAAGCTTCCTGTAAATCAAAGTTCGTGCAGCTGTCAGTAATTAAAAGGCTAATTAAATTTTTGAAAACAAGAGAGACCATGTGTTCTTTTAGGTTGTTTTCAAAGAGGAATCAAGAGCATCGTCACTTTTCTGTGCATTTCTGCTCACCTTCTAGTAAATAAAGTACTGTCCCTTGTTTCATCTCTCCTCTGCAGATGTAGCACCTGGGCACCACAGGGCATTTGTTACTTCCTTTGAATTGTCTGTTTGTCATTGAAGTAACCTGCTTGTCCCCATATTGTAGCAAGTATGTAGGGAAGTAACTTTACTTTTGGTAGTAAGTGTGTTTGTTCACACTTGCAGCTCTTGTCTGAAGGTTCATTTTAAACAAAACGTGAAAGAAAATATTTATGTCCCCTGTGTACACAAAAGCATTTCAAATAAACTTTAGTTAAGACAGCTTTATGCGGCAAGTATTTGATTGATTATGCTAACATGTTTATGATAGCACTTTAGTTCTTTTTCCTAGAACATGGCTTTAAATTTTGTAGGCCAAAATCCTCAGTTTTAAACACAACTGCTACAGGAGAGTAGTAGGATGCTGTGTGTTTGTTACTGAGAATGACAAATCTGTAGAATTTAATGCTTCTCAACCTTCATTAGCTGTGGGGGAGAAGCAAAAAGTCACATTTAAAAATAAGTTTAAAAACAAATAAAAGGCCCATACCTTTCCATCTTATCTTTTAAACATCTTTACCTTGGATTGTTTTTCATGATGCTGTTTGCATTGTCAGATGCAGCTGTCTCTTCCAGCTGATTTTATTCAGTCACTGCCAAAAATGTGTTGCTGGATATTTGATTCCCTTAACTCCCCTCCTTCTCTTGAAAATGAGTAATTTTTTTTGTATTAATGTAGTTTTTATTTGTAATAGGGCAGTTAATAGAGCAGAGAAAAATCAACAAATGTAGCTAAGAAAGCTTAGTTTATTAGCATAGATGTATATGAACCTGAAAAAGCTCGTTTGTTGGGAATTGTAAACATTACAAGTTCAGTTTTTTTACAAGTAGCTGGACTATGTTACCTGCAGATTATATTGTTTAACCTAGTATTTTAACTATTTGTACATGTAGGTATATTTTAATCAACTCTTTAAATGATTAATTAATTGATTATGCAAGTCTGTTTCCATAGGTAACAGTGTTAGGATACTAGAAAAGTTTCATTAGGTGTTTTAGTATTGCTGGATTCAAACATACTTTTTTATGAGTGTTTTCTGGCTTGTAAATACTTCAGCCCCACAGATTTCTTGGGAGAGATCATTTCAGCATTTTACTGTCCTAAATATGCATCTTTATAGCCAATGGCAAGTTAGGCGGCTAGTTAGGAGGTGGACATCCAAACACTTTCATGGATCTGCCTCCTAGTACGCATAGTATTCCAGGCCATTAGCTTGGGGAATAAAGTATCTAACAGTGATTTTTCCCCCCCAGTATCCTAGAAGTATGCATTGCCTTTTCTCAATACCCTTTTATTGCTCTTTGTACAGTTTCTGGGCCATATTACTTGTTATGCAAAAGCTGGCCTTCGTTATGTTTATTATATAATTTATTATTTCATTATATAGTTATGAAATAATATCAAATACTTTTAATTCATTTCTATTCTTTCATCTAACAGTTAGGTTTTGGATGCTACGAGTAGGTTTATTTGGTGGTTTTATACATCAGATAGCAGCTGTTTTCTCTGTTATATCTTAATAGCACTCCAGTTTACATTTTCCTTGCATATATCAAGGAATCATAACCTTTACTTCTGTGATCTTACAAAGCTTGCAGTATTTTATCTATAAGGCTTAATTTGGCCAATATATGTACAAGTTGTAAAGTACTATTTCTTATCTAACATCTTCTGTTTGTAAACAAATTCTGATTTTAAATCAACTCATGCATTGTTCTTAACTTCTAAAGTGCTAATGAATTTTTAGTAGTTTTGCTGAACTTGTATACAGTGGATTGGGGTTTTTTTTCTGAACACTGAGACAGAAATTATTGTCTTATGTCAAGAGCTCATGGAGCATTGTTTTCAACGTTTTGGTTCAGCAGAGAACCTTTTTCTCATTTAGAAATACCCAACCTTTTATTTGGCCGGAGCAAGGGTATTTCGTAAAATGCTTTGTTTTCTTGCCACAAAAACTCTAGGAAGCCCTGTTACGAAAGAAATGCTGTCAAGTGGCTTTCCTCCTGCCTTTATCACTGATGTTCAATAACCATTCAAAACTTACAGGGTCAGGTAAGAGCTTTTGTCATAGAGCAGTGACATTATTTCTGGTTAGCCTCCGATATGTTATATTTGCTGAGAGCTCCAATGCATTTTTCATTTTATTTTTTTTGTTTGTTTTTTTGTTTTGTGGTTCTATCATCTTTTAGAGAAGGGAATTTTTTTTTTTTAAGTTTAGTTTAGCCAACTAAGTCTGCTAATGGATCCACTGAGCAGTTATTCAGAAATGTTTGCTAATGTGTTTTGCTTTAGGAAAATATCCAAAATAATTGGATTGAGAATGCAGCATGCAGAGTATTTTTCCAATAGCAATATTTGGAAAATCGTTTATGTGAATGGTGCTGTATGCTCATTGTTGCATATATGTGTGTGTTGTAAGCTGCAACAGCTTAAGTGAATATTTCAACACAGCAAAATAAGTATTTGAAGACAGAAGAAGAATGAGCAACTCTTGAGTACTTGGCATAGTATCTTGGAACTTCAAAATTACACCTTGACTTGCTTGATAATTAGGTTTATTTCTTTTTTATCTTTTAACTATTTATTGATCCTGCAAAGACTTGTACATGTGATTAACATTAAATGGAAGTGTTCGGGCTGCTAGAACTAGACAGGTTCTTCACTCCTTGCAGGGTTCAGATCTCTGGTTCCTTAATGTGTATATTCTTGAGAAATATGTAATTTTTTTTTCTGTAATGCAAAACATATTTCTGAACATCCTTGAAGAGATTTTGTTAGCTTTTCTTAATGGGACATTTTAAGTGGGAAATCTTCAACCTTTATTGTAGAGTCAGAGCAAAGGAAAATGTTGTAATGAATGAGGGGGAATGAATAGCAAGCTCTAATAAAAGATTTCATAAACACTGCCAACCACAGACACACCACCATATTCACCAAGTTTACTGCTATGTCACTCTTCAGTAAAAAATGAAAAATATCTTGTTTACTATGAGTGTTCCAAAGGGAATATATGAAAGTGTCTTGATTGCTTTAATTCTTAGTGCTGCAACTGGTGAAATGGTTTGAAGCATCTTGCAACACCCTGAACGCTGTCAGTGTTTGGATGTTAAGAACCTGATTTATTTTACATTAGTTCTCAGGTAGACACATTCATTTGCTCATGTGAAGTACTGCATTGGTAAGGACTGTAAGCTGGCTTTTAGAAATACTGTTATCAAGAAGGAGCTTTTTTATAATCTCTTCTTAAAAAATTACCAATATTGAGCAGCTGACCTAAAATTTGAGGCTTGTCTTCATGCTTACCTGTCTTCATTGCTTGTTTATAATTATGTACATTTCTCTGTCTTTGTCTGTATGTATCATTCACTGTGTACATTCATACTTGTTTCTGCAGTAAGTTTGTGACTACCTAGGAATTAAAATTCTCAATTTGGTTTTTGCTTCTCTGGGTCAAAAATACACCTGCCTGGTTGGTGATTCTTTAATTGTCTTTTTAATATGCCATATAGTTGCCTGTAGAGAATGAAAATCCAAAGAAGCTAGAAATGTGACAAAAAATTAAAATAGTGATGTCTGTGTTACATAAAAAGTTCTGAAGTCAAATATGTTTGTGAAGTCAGAAATAGTCACTAGGAAGTTCATGTTTATGACTACTACTGTGAATCATACTGCAAAGAGAAAGCGATCTTGTGTAAATGTTTTACTTTGTTTGAGTCACTTCTGCTACCTGAACAGAGTTTGATATTACTTGTTAAGCCTTGTAAGATATTAAAATACCTGATTTGTTTTGGTTTTTTTAATTTGAATTGTAGGTTTTGACTTTTGCCTATAAGCATGCATTGGTAAATAAAATGTATGGAAGAGGTCTCAAGTTTGCCACAAAACTTGCAGAAGAAAAGCCAACAAAGGACAACTTAAAAAACTGCATTCAGGTAAGGAGTGTTTGGTCAAGTAATGGGGCTATGTTCATGCTGCGTAAGGTTTCAGAAGTAAGATATAAGTCTTCTGGAATTTTTTGTAGTTTTCTCATTTTAGGAAGCACTAAATGTAACATTTTAACTTCTTCCAGGTTTTGTAACTAACCCTTCATTTTAAATAGTGATTTTTTTCTTCCTTTTTCTAGAATAACTCATTTGTGAGTAACTGTCTTTTTTAGCAGATTTACTTTCTGGAACTTACTTTGGGGCATGAAGGAAGCAGAGACAACTTAGTCAAAGATACTTGCATAAAAATCCCCTTATGTCACTGTTCAACCACCGTTATTTTTTACTATTATTAATCATAATTACTTCTAGTAGAATTTAATGGAGAATTAATGGGAATTCCTAAGATTAAATTATTGTGCATTACATTGAAAGAATGTGGATCATATAAAATGGGGAGGAGGGGTCCACCTTTCAGGACTAAGAAGTTCAAAGCTCACCAGATCTCCAATCTGTTGTCTTTCTGATAGTAGACATTTTTAGTAACATGTTGATATCAGTGCAGTGTTTGTTTAGATTTAGATGTTAAAAAGAGTAAGACTCATTTTTTTAATGTGTGCTTTTTTTCTTCAGCTAATGAAGTTGCTTGGATGGACTCATTGTGCAACTTTCACTGCAAACTGGCTTCCTGTTATGTATCCACCTGATTATTGTGTATTCTAGAGAATCAAAAATTGTAAAATTAAAATGATTTTATATGCGACAGGATAGGAAAAGAGAAGTTTGACTTTTTATTCGAACGCATGTTTCCATTACTGAATGCTGATTATTAAATTGTGTGTATTTATCAGTAAAGGCACCTGAGTACGGCTTAATACCTGTTAACCTAACTCCTGTCATCATGGAGTTTCCTTATTGTGCATCCCATTGCTGGCAATGGATGTGCCAGAACTGCCAACATCAAGGATTTGGAATTAGTTTGGAAAGAATTACTGCATGCCTGTTAGGTTCTGAATTGTTACTTTTAACTGCAAACCTGTAAAAGTTCTGTATTTTTTACGGTACACTGAATTTTAACATGTTTGATCTTATTTTCAATTGTATGAAGGCCTTAAAGCTACTTCCAGAGTAGCTAAAATCTTACTTATTAGATGAAAATAATGGACACCTGTATTGTTTGGAAGAGTTTACATTTAATGTTTTTAAGAAAAATTCAACCTCTCAAATTGTTACAATGTTTCTCAGAATTGCTGATGCATGGTATTCATGTAAATTTTCATTTTGGAGTGATTTCAGGCAAACTCAGAAATCTCCGTGAAGCTGGGGATGTAGGACAGGCTGATACATGTATAAAAGTGCCAGACAGTTACATCTTGATCAGATATTGTAAAGCTATACATAGATGTTTATTAATGTTAAAAATATAAAACACAGCAGAATAAATGTGCAAAGTTGAAGATCAAAAAACCACCATGTTCACTCTGATACTTTAAAAGATTTTTATAATGAATAAAAATACTGAAGCTAAAAATTGTATTGGTTTCTGGATGAGTACGTAAATAAAACTTGCTGAAAGAAAGAAGCTTACAAACAGCAGAGATTCAGTGCAGCCCAGAAGATCAATGCTTTTGGTAAAGCCTTCTTACTAACATTGTTCCTTCAGTGGAGGGCAATTGGTCAGTTTGAACAGGTCATATGTATCAACCAGAGACAAATTGCTGTATTTTGCCTTGCTGGTTTTTCCATACTTGCAATGCAAAACTTAGATGCAACTGCAACTTTACAACCATAAATGCACAGAAGGTGCAACATAATCCTGGAAAGCATTCCAAACTGTGAGGTGCTGCCACTAAATCAAGATCAGTAATAGTTTTCTCTTTAATTCTCTCTTACTGTGGCTTTAAGTAGCTTGACATTTGATTCTGGAAATTCTGCTAGAATGGTTGTATTAAATACATTGCAAACTTTCTCCAAAAATTCGTAGTCTGTACTGAATCTGAATTTATTTGCCCATAGTAATACTGTTCCTGGCTTACAAAAGTACACCATTGTTGCTAGCAAGGGGTCCAGAGCTGCATGATGGTACACAACATCAGTTGCCAGTATGAAATCATAATGGTGAGTTGATACAGGAAAGTCTTCATTGAGGCCTTCTCCCCATACCAGTTTTCTCACTTCAGGTTTGTGCATATTCAAGTTCTGTATATTTCTTGAAATATTATATGAGAGATTTTCAAGAACTTCAGGCAAATCAGTAGCTGTAACGTGAGCTCCTAAAGAAAACATGAGTTTATTTCAATTCACAGAATCATTAACATTGGAAGAGACCTTCAAGATCATCTGTCCAACCATGAACCCAGCACCACCATAATCACCTCTAAACCATATCCCCAAGTCCCACATCCAGATGCCTTTTGGATGCTTCCAGAGACAGTGACTCCACCCCCTCCCTGGTCAACTTATTCCAATGCCTAACCCCCTTTCCGTAAAATAAAAAAATTTTTCTGACATCAAATCTGAACCGCCCTGGCACAACTTAAGGAAATTTCCTCTCATCCTTTCACTTGAGACAGGGCAAAATTCATAGGCGTGTAGTTGAACATGTATAAAGCTTTATCTACATAACTGGTCCAACCTCCCCCTCCCCAATAACTAGGGTAGTTACTTAGTTAACAAAACAGTATTTTACAAAAATTTTCATTACAAAAAAAAAAAAAGCCAAAAAACAGTGACAAAGTTTACTTCAGCTGTTGTTTCATTGCCTTAAAGTGACAAGGGCAGAGCTAGATCATCTTTCACTAGAAATCCAAAAGGAAATACAAATTTACCAACCTAAAATGCAGGCCACAATGGAAAGCAAGCCTGTTCCAGCACCAATTTCCAAAACTTTTTTGTCTTTGAGGTTGAATTGTTCTTGATTTGATTCCAGATATTGAGATAAAGCTAGTGCCTAAAATGGTTAACACATATCCATAAGAGGGTAACAGCTAAGTTGCACAAAAATTCATTAGATGTTTTTATACAAGGGTGTTGTTTTTTTTTAGTATAACGACAAACACTGAAGGGTATAACAAAAATGTAATATGGGAAGAATTGCGATGTATCCTGGTTTTTTTATATATTAAAAAATTAAAGCAGTTTTATTTTAGTTTGAAGTTTATGTGATATGGATTTACTACACACTTCTGCATGAGTCCTCTGCCAGCTCAAGACAGAATCACAGAATAAGCTGAGTTGGAAGGGACCCACAAGGATAGGCAGTGTTTAGATGTGAACCATACAGTCAGAACAGCAGGGTTTAACAATATGTAGAAAGTAATGTTCTGGTTTATTATCATAAGTGTTATGCTATACTATCACTATCATAAAGTAAATTCAGACTTCAGCAGAGATTTTTTGAAAACTTTTTTTTGTTTCAATTTTTTTAGCAAACAAAATATTAAAAATTGGTTATTTACAAACTCAACACTTGTTTATTGATAATAGTATAACCACTGAAAAAACTAAAACAGCACTGTATGGAAATATTATCAGGCCTTTGTAAAGATTTTGTCGGTTAGAATATAAATGGGCTGTTTATAAACAACATAAACTGATGCCAAAGAAACTGTCTTCCCCCTTTTTGCTTCTCTTCTTTAGAATTGTGTTACTGTTTTAACTCTTGTGCTTTTCATAATGCAACACTGTCTACCTGCTCTGGGAAAGCTGACAGCTAATGAATCACTAGTCCAATTTGTGCAACCTCTCAATTTTCTTGGAGAGTTTTACCATCTGCATTCTGACACTTGATTAATGTGTGAATTGATGATCTGACATTTCAAAATAAGATACTGTTTCACCCACCCATATGCTCTCTATTGTTTTGAAATTGTCTGCCATTTTTTTGTGAGCTTTTTAAATAAATGTGGATCTGAAAAATTTTGAAATCCTAATTTTCATGTCTTTATCAGTTGACCCTCTCTTCCCTCAAAGGCAGTTTTCTTAGTCTGTGTAAAATTCTGGTTATAAGAGTAGGAGAAGCAGAGACTGAAGAACTGCTTACAAGTATGATTTTCAGTACTGCAATGAAACTGTTCCAGCCTTTTCTTTAAAAGAAGCATATTTAAACATTATAACATCCTTTACTTATTTAATCTTTTCAGCTTCCTTTCTGTACTGGTGATTATTTACTTCCCAGCAGTGACTGATTGGAAGCATGGAGGAAGCTGAATGTTTCTTCCTGAGTTCCCTTACTGAATCCCTACATCCAATGTACAAATCCTTCAGTGCTGTAGTCCTTTTGGCATGAGCTGACAGATTAGCCTAAGGCTGAGCTTTCTGCTGAAGGACTTCATTCTGCATAGGGAAACTTCCACTGTCAGAAGTGTCATCTAAGAAAGCTTCCTTAATATTTGTGTGCTGCTGTTCTGTCCTGGTTTGCTCTTGTGTCATGTCACCTTTCTGTGTGTGGTCTTCTGTACTTACCCCTGGCCATACCACAGCTCCAAAGTGTTCTATGGACTCCTGAATGACAATCTGGTGGCCAGCGTACGTATAGTGCTCCTTATCAAAGTAGTGTGAAACTTTAGGAACCCAGTTCTGCAGTATTTTAAGAGTTACTGGTGAGCCTGTGAGAGAAAAGTTGAAATTTCATGGGTTTGTGTGCAACTTGCTAAAGGGTAAAAAGTATTTTACAAAAACAGTATGTGGACACATGGACTAGAAAAGTTCTCAAGACGTTGGTCTTGAGTCATAGAATTGTTAAGGTTGGGAAAGATCTCGAAGATCGTCAAATCCAACCATTAACCAACCAGCACCACTATGTTCATCACTAAAATGTGTCCCCAAATGCCACATCTACACCTCTTTTGAACACTTCTGTTGGTGGTGATTCCACCACTTCCCTGAGCAGCCTGTTCCGATGCCTGACCACCCCTTCAGTGAAAACTAGTTGCTGTCCAAAAACAGACAGTCTGGCTGGCCAGGGAGTGAAAGGAACGATGGTCATTTCCTGCCATTCTAGGTATTCACATGAGCAATTTAGAGATAGAAATGAGTCTTTTAGGAAAAGCTACCAATTCAAATAAAAAACTCTGCTAATAACAGCTAGAAGACTTTCAGGACCAAGTTAGCTTGTATTTTGGTGTTTGTGCTGTAGATTTTGTTTGTGAGGCCAGCAGCTCTAGAACAGCAAGCTGCTTTTTACATAAGAAGGACTTGGGATTTACATCTTATATTGAAGAAAACCTAACTGTTTCTTAGTGGTTGTTTTTTAAGCATCCTTCAACAGAAGGAGGGTTTTAAGACGCATTTATGTTGGCATACACAATGGGGTTCAGCTAGTCAGTGCTACAGTTGTCCTAGGGTGTCTCATCATAGCAAAGAGGCTCGTGGGTGAGGTTTTTCAGATCTGTGCTGAACTGTTCCATCTGATGTCACTGAAAACAAGGACACTATTCTGAATGACTGAACTTTTGTTGGAAGCCTGTTAGCAGGATATGCGTAGAATTAACTGCAAGGGAAAATTTTGCTCTGGCTTGCAGGGATTTTAATTGATGCCTGCCTGGAATCCTTGGTAGCTGTTGGAGCAGTTTAGCCTGTTGAAATTTGTAATACCACAGCTTTAACAGTGCCGGCCCAATCAATGCATATTATAACCATATTTCTGATTGTAATTGAGAAATAATTCTTGGATGTCTAAGTAAAATCCAGAGACCTTTTAAAATATATATCTTAATTATGGAGATGGGGGATATTTTTGTAGATTTGATCTGATAATACATGCAAACATAAGGGGAAATAATAGGGAAAATTGGATATCAAAGGAAAAGTGACATGATGACATCTATTTGAAGACTGACAAAAATCAGAGTATGATATGCTAGCATGCCATAGCAATTGCAGTATTTAAATTGGATTAAACCTGCATTGGATTCTACATGCTCAGAGCTGCAAGTGCAGTTTTCAGAGTCATACTGCTCTTCACAGGTTTCTTCTTCCTCAGATTGGCAGTCCATTGTTCTCTGAATTTTGTTGGGGAATGGTAGCTGCTGTGCAGAGATCATGGCAAAAGAGCTGAAACAGAAGGGGAAAAATAATATTATAAAATCTTGCAGGCACTCTCTTCATATGAAATATGACTGGAAAAGGAGAGCAAGGAGTTTGGGTGGGCTTTGGTGGCCTTTTGGGGGTTTTTTTTCAGTGATGGATTGAAGGGACAGGATGAAATGCGACATCACCACTCCACTGGGTGGTACAAGCAGTTTCTGGAAATGGAGTAATGCTATCAGATTTTTATTATATCACATTTATCATTCTTATAATTGTGTTTATTTTATCATTTATGCAGAAGCTTGGCATTATGTCACTGAATTGATACCACTAGTCAGTCTGAAAATTGAGCTGCTCTTATCAGTTGAAGCAATAGCTAAGATAACTGTCTTTTAATATGTGTGATTTTTTATCTGTGTAATTTACTATTTTCAAAAAACTTGAGACTTACAATTCCAGAGATAAAACTATTTCATTTGCTGCAATCAGTGCTCTTGATTTTGTCTCCTTGCATAGAGTTGCCTTCTCTTCCCTGTCTTTTCCTGCAGAACAGCTAACTCAGTTACACTGAAATGCAGTGAACTGCAGAGTATGCAGATGCCAGTCAGGAAATCATTGCAGTGAGAAGATTGAATCCATAAGGCTTTTTGGATAACTCTGTTATGAATGAGTGTGCCTCCTCAGTGTACAGGGCAGCACCCAACCTAAGAAGGAACTGACTGATACCAGCTGACATCAATAAAAGCAGGAACAGGACTTGATGTAGATTTGCTTGGGGAGAAATAGGTCAGTGAAATCTTTTGCTTGACTAGAGTTTTCTTCAGTGAAGCACCTATGTATATGTATATATCTGTGAGTGTGTGGAGATATATATAGATAGCTATAGATATATACACAGATGCATCTATATGTAAAGAGCAAAATGTTCAGAACTTGCTCGGCCGGAGGCTGTACAAGTTCACCTTTCCCACATAACATGATGGCTGGAGTGAGTTATTTTTTTATCCATGATAAAAACACTTATACATTCTGCTCGTTCTTGAGACTGCATATTTGCTCTCTCCAGCCACAGGCACTGCAGACAGTGTGTTGTATCATTTCTTTGGGTTGCATCATACTGCAGGAGGCTGGTTTAGATATCCTGACTGGAAAGGGGTAAATCTTTGGCAGTGACCAAGATATTTAGCAATGCCTGCAGGTAGTTTTTTAAGGAGCAGTGTGACTGCTGACTTATGTGGGTGATTTAATTTGCACATGATATTGACACCATTGCAGTTCTACTGATACCTGATATATTCCTTATTGCTGCTCTGTTTATTCACAAGGACAGGATTTCTGTTCTAATTCCTCTGGCACTGCATTTGCTCAGTCTTGGCAGTGATTTTGTACTGTTACAGAAAATGTGCTTTAAAGTGCTTTAAAGCGATTTCTGCACTTATTTTTTTTTTTCTCCAGAGGGTTTCCATCTGGCTAGTAACACGATCTGGCTTTACCCCATTGTGTGTGATTCGAGGTACAATGATGGTAGGCAAGAGACTGAAGTTAATGGTGCAGTTACTGCATTCCCTGACATGAGTGAATGCATCCGTGTTCACATTCCACATGTGACAGTGTGCCTCCTTTCAACAGCAATGGTTTCTCATTTAATCAAAAATAGGCTTCTGGATTTGAGCAATGTCTCCTTTTCATGCTCTAAGCTAGAATAAAATCTGCTCATGTTTTAATGTTTTAGGAAATCTCTGTGAAAAGTATTTTCAGACTTGTGCAATGGGGAAGGTCCATAAAGAAAAGAGAAGAATGTCAGAACTGGTGATGGCTACAGCCAGGAAACACTTGGCTGAAGATACAGTCTTCTGAACATTTTATGTTGAAACATGCAGAGCACTACATTCTCATATTTGGGGGTTTTTGGGTGAGTATTTTGTTTGTTTGTTTTGGTGAGGTGTTTTGTAAGGCTCTTGTAGCATGACATTTGTGCTATTTAAGTGAAAAAGCCAATCCTGAAACTACAAAGCAGGAGGAAACTTTACTTTGTCCAGTACTCTACTATGTATAAAACCAGAAGGCTTGTTTAATGAGTAAACTGTTAATTTGTCAGTTTCGGTGGAAAGTGATCCCCCTGTATTTTTTTTCCTTCCTTAAACAAGTTCTTACTACAACAGGCCAAAATTTCAGTTGGCTGTGGGTGGGAGTGAATTCCAGAAAATAGCTTGGAAACATGCTTAATAAACACAAATTTGTTGATCAGCTCTTAAGTACCTACAGCAAATAAAATTGTATCTCTCATCCTGATATATATGTATACTCTATTATCACTCATTCATACTGAGCTCTAACTCGATTAGACATGTTATTTTACATTTTCAAATTGAAAATTGTTATGCTTTCCCTCACTTTGTTCTTTGATGGGAGTCTGCTTAAATATTTATAAAGAAACTTTTCTGGTTTTGCTAAATCCCTTGAAATGATCAGGAGACCTAAAATCCACACCAGTGGTTACCCTCCTGCTGGTGTGGTCCTTAAGTCCATCAGTTGCCTGAGCTCTTAGGTGGTGCTTTGAGGGGATAAACACTATGTACTCTGTGTTTGTATGTCACCTGACACACTGGGCTCTGGTTTATGGCTGGAGCTTCCAGATGCTGTAATAATATCTTGTAGAGGTGTACCTTTTGCTAAATAGAAAGGGGTTTATAAGTGTATATATATGGATATATATGTACATTCATTCTACTGCCATAGTTATTCAATTATATATTTCATAGGAGTTAAAAGTAAGCCTTTTTTTAGCTGCAAACTACAGGACAGTTCTAGTCTTATAAACTCAAGAATTCAAGTATATTAGTGTCTTGGCCTTAATGATGCACAGCTTTATTTATCATTTTAAATGACAAACTGTTCATGAAGTGAACAGGCACAAGTGAATATTGAAAAGCTGTTTGCAAATAGGTCGTGTTTGCATTATTACGTTCTCTATGTGTAATATGTTCAAGTGCTGATGTGCTCCTAGAATTACAAAAAATAACATTTCTGCCTGTTTTGACATTTTTCTGATCCATATTTTACTGAAAATTATATCTCTAAAAGAATTTTGGTTTGATAATGTTGCAAGCAAAATCTGTTCCTTTAGAAAATACTGGCTCCTTCTGAATGTTAGCAGCCAAGTTTTTTTCCAAATTAGTCCTGTTGGGAAATAATTATCTAAATTCTTTCAGTTTTTAAACCAATATTGACTTCATTAATAGTCTTAAGCTGTCATGAAAAAAACTTAGAAAATCACATTTGATTTCTTCAGAACCTAAGGAAGTAATAATTCACAAAACTATATCTATTTGACAATATTATATAAAATTAACAAGATAATGAAACACTTAGGGGAAAATTGTAAGGTAATGATAAACCTTAAGGTAACAGTTTATCCCCTGTATGAATAAACTTTGTGCCTCTTAAACTGCTAAAATCGATTGCTTGGAAAGAGCTTTTAGTATCCAGCTATGTGGCCAAAAAAAAGTAGGTTAGTGAGCAGTGCTGTGTCACTGGGTCTTCAGCTGTAAACACAACTGCTGAAATGTGTTTCATCTCAGCACAGACTTGCACAGTGTAGTCTGGGTTAGTCTGAAGTATTTGGGCAAAAGCCAATTTGATTTGCTCACATGGAAAATGCAATTGCAGTCTGTTCTTTGCAAGATCAGGCTTAACCATACACTTACCATACATTAACAGCTGTTTCTTAGAGCTCATACAATTTTCTCATGTTATCACACACTAAATTTAAAAAAACCACCAATATAAATGCTAGGAAAAAAAGGAAATGTCAATGCTAGGAACATCACTATAGTAAATCTATGTGATACTCGAATCTCCAAGGTAAATGCACCCAAATACCGCAAGCCAGCAGTGACCGTCACTCCGCACGAAACAGAAAGCTGGGTTCTCTTGGCTCACAGAGCTGACCTGAAATACAAGAATTCAGACAAAGGTATTTCTGTTGTTAGTTAGCAGGGAACACAAAGACATGTCAGACGAGGTTAGCTGGGCAGCTGTGTGAGTACCTGATGTGGCAGAGGGCACGGGGAAGTTTCCTGTGGGTGGATGCACGCTCCAGAGGTTTTTTATACAGGCGTGCACCTGAAAAGAATAACTTTCCCCTCCAGCCAGTCGGATTGCAGGTTATTTAGAGTAACATTACCAGGCAGTGCTCAAAGAACTTACCATGTTACACTTAAGTCTTCCACATGTGCAGTACAAAATCA
The DNA here is from genome assembly GCA_013397725.1 of Rhagologus leucostigma. NCBI lineage: Eukaryota > Metazoa > Chordata > Aves > Passeriformes > Rhagologus > Rhagologus leucostigma. The sequence goes on from VZTD01004424.1 coordinate 387,250, forward strand.
AAACTCTTTTAGACTCTGAAGTCCCAAGCATACAAACCTTTCTTGGCTCCTCCAGACTCTTGTTCTGTTTTTGCAGACAAGGCATTCCCTGTGTTCACCTTACATCAGTGGAGCTGAACCAAGCAAGCAACTTACTATGGGCAAACTAGCACATAAATAATGAGTGTGGCCACTTGGCAGCAGCCCAAGTGCAGGGAAAAGTTCATGAAGCTCCCTCTACCAGGGAAAGGTCAAGTCTTCCTTGCTCTGCTGAGCGTCTGGCTGGGGAAGCTCTGGGTAACCTCCTCACCCTGAGGCAGAGACATGAGGGAGTATGGGGAAGTGTCAGTCCTAAGGAAGAAACAACTTTCTCATCATGTTTAGTGCAGGTCATAACCATAGGAAATATTGTATCCACTGAAAGAGGATGCAAAACAAATGAAAATCATGAAAATCCCACTTTCACTGTAAGATTTTCCAGCTGATTGTTTTAAAACAGATGGATTTTATAGATGTTGAAGATGAACCAGATGTGTATTCCTTACACATTTCAGGAACTGGGGAGGTTTATATGCATTTATTCCATTGCTGCGCTTCTGCCCTTCCTTCTTCTTTGCAAAGATTCTGCCAAAAGAAATTCAATCGCATTAGACGACAGAAAAATTTAAAAGCTACTTTGAAAGTCATAAAGCTAGAAAATAACCTCTGGGTAATTAATGAAGAGCTGAAGGCTGGCGAAAGAAATGGGGGAGGCAGAGGGAATGCAGATTTTTAACTCAATTTATAGGCATTTTCATTTTGGGGTGAACAGCTTTTGAATTCGGGTAATGCTCTTCTGAAGAGTGGCAAAGTTAAAAAATTAACCTTTTGTGTCACAGCAGCTGTTCCATGCATGGGCTGCTGCATGTCTCTAGGAGTCACACCAAGGATAGGAAACACTTGGCTCCATATTCAAATGCTCACCAGCTTATTTCCTCTGAAATTTGATAGTTAAAAGATACTTTTTAATTTATACTTGGGAACTAGTATTAAGATATTAACTGTATTAAGTTGATATTGTAAACATTGCATTCCTCAGACCTGCCTGACTTTACAAGTAGTGCAAGTGAGTGGTCCTGAGGTAGGTCAGTAGCTGTTACTGGAAGTGAAGCTAGGCTGCTGTTGGAATGACTGCCATGCCTTTTTTTAAGACGTGGTCTTTTTAGCAGGCATGTTCCCACTCTCATATTTATTGTATTTGTCACCAGTGATGAATGTAGCTTAGACTGGTGCTGCTGTCAAAGTTCTGTCCTAAGCTTTGGAATGGGGCTGGTGCTGGACATAAACAGTTTATTTGTTAAATAAAATCAGAGGAATTGGCGTACTCTGTGTTCTGTCTCTTGTAGCAAGGATGGCAACTGTAGGGACAGTGTTAGAGCTTATTTATGAATCATGCAGGCATGGCTTCATTTCTTGTTTATAACTCCTGGAGGAATCAGCACTGATACTCTGAATTGTAGCTTTTGTTGGCATATATTTACTATATATAATTTTTATAAACACTTCTGGTTCCACACGCAACCTCCAAGTATTTCTTGTTTAACACTGAAGATGAGTGTTGTCTGGAGGGGTAGCCCCACGGAATTAAAATTTCTCCAGACTTCTGTGAATGGGAGGCTGAGGGCAATACAGGACCTCAGTGCTATGTGTAAAAGGGCATTTTTCAGTTGTTAATTCAACATCCAATTCCACAAAGCTCTGAATTATTTGGTTGGCTTTTCTGTTTCTCTAAACACTCATAGGAATTTTGCCATCTAGACCATTGGTGGAAGACAAAATGCAACAGGCTGCCAAATGTGATGAAGTAACACAAACTTCCAGTATTTTTAGAATGTATGTGTTTTAATGTGAATTGTGTAGCTTGCATAGGTTTGGGGGGTGTATTAAGTCTGGTAATGTGAAACCTAATTGGTAGTGTGGGTCTTTTTCCCATTTAATGCTATTAAACGATCAGTAAAGCTGGGAAGAGTATTTTTCCTGTATTTTCTATCACTGAACTCAACAGTAGCATTCTCTTCAGTGTATAAGCAGAGTAAAACTATATTCATATTACTGGATTATAGATTACAGTGTTTCAATTTTAAAACAAATTTAAAAGTTCCTCTGCTGTTAACAATAGCAATTACAGCATAAAAATGATGTAAAACTATTAAAATTTACATGATTGTGATAAACAGGAATTATAGTAATTTAACCCATCAGGAGCAAGAAGCCTGTCAGATTTGTGCCAAAAGACAGCAAAGTTAAGCCAGAAAAGTTAAATTATATTGTCAATTAAATTGATAACCACAGATGAACAGGACCAGATGGTAATTACTCAGAACTCCGCAGTGGTATTACCAGCTCCACACCAAAGTGTGGTGCCTGCATCTGAAAGTAAGCTTGATACCCAAGCCCAGGAAATTGTACAAATGTGAGGTGTATTTCTAAGGGGGTCTTGGAGGCATACAGGGAACAGTGGGGCAAGTAAGTCTGACATCTGTGCTAGTTAAAGTGAGAGGAACAGCAGGGCTGCTGATAAATAAGAGGTACAGTAAAGAAGGTTTTGTGTTCTTTGACAGTGTCTACAAACATGTCATGAATGGTCCTCTAGTTTACAGTGTACGTGGCTTTCCACAAGCTTTTCATAGGTCACTCACTGAAGATCCTTGAAGAAATTGAGTTTTGTTGGGATAAGGAGTTTTATCTTTTGTTTTAATAATTTGACAGCTAGGAGGCAATAAATGGTCATGTTTGCAATGACCCAGGAGGAACTGTGCTGCTGAGTGTATTCCTAAAAGCTAGTGGAAAATAATGTGGTGACAATAATGTAGAATTATTCAAGACAGTGAAAAGAAAAACAAGCTGCAGAGTTCCAGAAGGATCCCTGGCATGTTATGAGAGGTGATAATGTGATAAATGAAATTCAGTGCTGACAAGTACCACATAATACAGCCTCTAACTCAGTACCACCTAGGAAAGAGATCATAGTGGCACCAGAGACAGCTATATACCACAGCTATATACCTGTAAAACCACATCAGTAATCAAAAACACAAAGGGATTGTTCCATTTTTATAAGGAAATGGGAAAAAAACAACCGACCAACTAACCAAACAAACAAAAACAGTGAAAAAGGAACACTGTTTTTTCTGGTATAGGAATTCACACATTGTCTCATATTTTCAGTGCGTGCCTTGAATCTTGAACTGAAACATTCATGGTCTTGGAGCTTCTGCAGGATTTGCGGGAAGGCCTGGTTGACCTGGTGAATGACTGATGAAAAATGGCAGGCTCACACTTCTAGAGCAGATTCTCCTCATTCTTATTGCTGGAGACATCTGTCAGCAGCCAGCTAAATGTCTACAGCATGGTCTTGGCATGGTCTGCTGAAGTATAAACAACTGCAAGGTGAATTTGCTCCAGGCTGGCATCCCTGACAGGGAAATACCAGTGAAATATCTCACTGAATTAAGGGATGAATAATCAGAAATTAAGGAATGTTTCTCTAGGAAGATGACACAGCTGACAGCTCAGCTGAGGTGCCTTTATACCAAAGCAGGCAGCATGGGAAACAGACAGGAGGAGCTGGAAGCCACTGTACTGCTGGAAATCTGTGACCTAGTTGCCACTACTGGAACTTGGTGGGATGAATCCCATGACTGGAGTGCAACTGTCAATCGATACAGGCTGTTTAGAAGGGACAGGGGAGAAAGGAGAGGTGGAGGGGCTGCTCTCTACACCAAGAGCTGCACTGAGTGTGCAGAGTTGTCTCTGAAGAACAGACATGAGAAGGTCAAAAGCCTGGGACAAGAACCAGAGACTGAAGCAGCAAAGAAAAACTTGTGTTGGTGCCCAGAGGCCCCGGATTAAGGGGAGCTATTGATGAAGCCTTCTTGCTCCAGCGAAAGGAGGCACCATGCTCGCGGGCTCGTGTCCTGTGGGGGGTCTTGAACCACCCTGAAATCTGCTGGGAAAGTTGCACGGTGGCTGTAGGCAATCCAGGAGACTCCTGGGATGCCTGCAGGATAGCTTCCTGACACAGCCCTACCAGAGGGGATGTGATACTGGACCTGATGGTCACCCACATGATCAGGCTATTCTGGGATGCCAGCATTGCAGGCAGCCTGGGCTGTAGTGATCATGTGCTGGTGGAGTTTGCAGTCCTGAGAGATATGGGTTAGGTGAGGAGTAAAGTTAGGCCCCTGAACTTTAGGAAGGCAAACTTCGGGAAAGACAGCTCTCAGCTCTCCAAGGAGGTAGTAAATAGGACCATCTGTGAAAGTGCCCTCAGGAACAAGGAAGCAGTACAGACCTGGTAGATCTTTAGGGACACCTTCCACAGAGTGCAAGAGATTGTGCTTCCCAGGAGCAAGAAATCGGGCAAAGAAGGCAAGAGACTGGCATGGCTGAGTTGGGACATGCTGGTTAAACTAAAGGGCAAGAAGGAAATGCGAGGGCAGTGGAAGCAAGGGCAGGTGTCCTGGGAAGAGTATAGGGACACAGTCTGGCTGTGTAGGGATGAGGTGAGGAAGGCCGAGGCCAAGCTGGAGCCTAGCTTGGCAAGGGATGCAAAGAACAAGAAGGGGCCCTGCAGATATCTCAGCCAGAAAAGGAAAAAAGAAACTACCACTCATGACAAGCAAGGCTGACACACTGGTAAAAGCAGCTGAAGAGAAGGCTCAGGTACTCAACAAGGTTTCTGCCTCAGTCTTCACTGACAGCCTCTATTCCCACACCTCTCAAGTGAGTAGACCACAAGACAGGAACTAGGGAGCAATGTGCTTCCCACTGTTAGCGAAGATTAAGTTCATGACCACATGAGGAATCTGATTGTGCGTGAGTCTATGGGATCCCAGGAGATGCATCCCAGAGTCCTGATGGAATTGGCTGATGTAGTTGCCAAGCCACTCCCCATGATACTTGAAAAGTCAGGTGAAGTTCCAGGTGACTGGGAAAAGGGAAACATAGTACCCATCTTTTAAAAGGGTACTATGAAAGTAGTACTAAGGGTACTGAGAAAGAAAGGAGGACCCTGGGAACTACCAGCCTCTCAGCATCACCTCTGTGCCTGGGAAAATCATGGAATAGATCCTTCCTAGAAGCTGTGCTAAGGCACATGGAGGACAGGGAGGTGATTCGAGACAGCCAGCACAGCTTCATCAAGGGCAAGTCCTGCCTGACCAACACAGTGGCCTTCTACGATGGAGTGACTACATCAGTGGATAAGGGAAGGGCTACAAATGTGATTTATCTGGACTGTGGTAAAGCCTCTGACAGGGTCCCCAGCAAGAACCTTTTCTGAATTGGAGAGAGATGGATTTGATGGGTGAATTGTTCTGTGTCTGAGGAATTGGTTGGATGGTCACATCCAGAGAGTAATGGTCAATGTCTCAATGTCCAGATGGACATTGGTGACAAGTGGAGTCCCTCAGGGGTCTGTACTGGGACCAGTGTTATTTAATATCTTCCTAATGACATAGACAAAGGGATCAAGTGCACCCTCAGCAAATTTGGAGATGACACCAAGCTGAGAGGTGCTGTTGACCCACCTGAAGGATGTGATGCCATCCAGAGGGACATGGACAAGCTTGAGAAGTGGGCCCATGGGAATCTTCTGAGGTTTAATAAGAGCAAGTGCAAGGTGCTGCACCCGGGTCAGGGCAACCCCTGGTGCCAGTACATGCTGGGGGATGGACAGATCCCCATCCATGGAAACATTCAAGATCAGGTTGGACAGGGGTCTGAGCAACCTGGCCTAGTTCAAGATGTCCCTGCTCATTGCAGGAGGGATTGCACTAGATGACCTTTAAAGGTCCCTTCCAACCCGAAGCATTCTATGACCTTCAGTGTTCGGCACTTTTTTCCAATTCATTATGGCTGTGGAATGAATTCTCAGTTTAGGGTCACTGGTACCCAAAGTTAACTCTGGTGGCCTTCCTGAATAAGGGCAGTGAAAGGTGTAGGATAATGCTGAATATGAACCTCAAACCAAACACACTGTTTTCATTATTTTTAAAATAAGAAATCCATTCTCCTTGGTAGATACCTTATTTTGCTTGCCTGGCTCAGGGATGGTCACTCAACCACTTCACTGGGCAGCCTGTTTCCGTGCTTGACAAAAACTTTATTTTTTTTCTTTAGTTGATTCAATGTTTCATGTTAATCAGACTTAACCTTATTTACACATACAGTGAGATGACACCAAAGAAGGGAGTAAAGCTGAGTATTGCTAGGTAAGTAACCTGGAACGAGTTGCCCAGAGAAGTTGTGGATGCCTCCCCCCAGAGGTGTTCAAGGCCAGGCTGGATGTGGCTCTGAGCAACATGTCTAGTGGAAGGTGTCCCTGCCCATGATAAAGGGGTTGGAACTAGATGATCTTTGGGTCCCTTCCAACCCAAACCATTCTGTGATTCTAAGTAATTATTTTAAATTGTGCTGACACATAGGGGATCTTTGCGTTCAGGAGCATGGAAAAGTGAAGAAATGCTCCAAGATGTTATGCTGAGAAGAGGGACACCAGGCTGTGCCCACCTTGTCACCAGCTCCTGACTGCTGTTAGCTGTGTATTGTGCATTTAATGCTGCTCTGTCCTTCCCTGGCAGTGCAAGCACTGCAGCTCATTAGCAAAGCTGTTGGGGAAACCAGTGCTGCATCACTTGGCCTTATTGCAAGAGCCAAGATGGTGAGGAATGAGACTCTAAACTGAGTGTTTATTTCCGTAATCTAACCTTCCTCTGTAACTTAGGCTTCTCTGGATTAGCCTAAAGAGCCTCATTCATGTGATGGTAGATGTGTTCTGTACCTTCTGTGTCCATCTATGCTGTCTGTTGAACCAAGAGCTCTTCCTGTCTTAAAACAAGGGGACAGGTGAGTCAAAATTTTTTGGTGGTCTGAGTAGGACCTTCCTTCACTTTTCTTTAAGTGAAGAGCCCTGGAGTATTATTTCAGCACACACTCTAATACCAGAATTAACAGGTTGGTTTTTTTTTAACTAGTAATTTCCTTGTTGAGTTTTTTGTCCAGCTTCTGTAAGTGTCTGTTATCATAGTAAAGACCATTTAGATGCCACACACTTGCACAAGGGGATTGGCTAGAGAGGTACATCTGCGGAGGGAAGGCAGGGAAGGAACAGAGAGGCACAACCTCTGGCACTGCTGGATGTGAAAAACGCATTTAACTGCATGAAGTCATGGGCAAATCAGATCCTTTGCCCTCATTTTCATATCTTGACAGCAGAGGCAATATAATTCGTCCATGGATTTTTTTTTTGTGACACTGATTAATTCCTGTTTAATAAAGTCACACACTTCAGCTTCCCTCAGCAGTGAATTTTGAAGATATAGTCAAGCCTTCTGTAGTTAATTTTTCAAAATCTGAAGCTGTTTGCCTTATTATTTTAGTTTGAATTTTGTCATTAATCTCAGTTCTCCTCTGTTTTAAATAGAGACAGATTGGTGCCGCCTCCTTCTCATCTACTTAGTCATCCCACATGTTTGGAGAGCTGCTGCTCCCTGCAGAGAGAAGTCACTAAAGCTGCACTTTCATCTGAACTCTCTCAAAGCTCTTCACTGGGGAGCCCCCTGCCTTGCCAGGGGGTGTTGTCTTACCTCCTGTGGTCCCTCTACCACTTCTCAGCTGCTTGTTTAGAGAAGGACTCAATGCCATCTGCTATTTTTTCCTAATGGCAAAGAAAGATCTTGAACTAATTCCCTGTGGCTTTTTATAGAGCTAAGATTGTGATGGTCTTAATATGCTGAGCTGGAAGTTTAGCAGCAGGGGCTACCCTTACTGGATCTGTTTGGGGCTGGTTACTATTTACACAAACAAGGGACCAATTGAAGCTGACTGTGTGAAGGATGAGCACCCCACTCTCAGGGCTACAGGCTTTGGTTGACTACAGTTACCACCATTAACACTGACAGAGCTATAATTTAACAGCTTACTTTTTTGTTTCTGTTGGGTTGTTTGATTTTTTGTTTTGTTGGGTTTTGGTTGGTTTTGTTTTTGGTTTATTTGTGGGATATATAATCATCCCCTGTTGTAATAATATTTGCCAAGCAATAAGTTTTTCAAGTTCTTATTCAGGTAAAGCTGCTGAAGACAGTGAGGGTTTTGTTGTGGTGAGGGTTGATTAAATGGCCGAATAGCAAGAATGAACATTCTGATTAATGGTAGCCCACTGAAGTGTCTCCTTTGCTTCTCTTCCCCTTGTGAGAAATGTGGTGTTTCTCTAGAAGGAAAATAAAAGTGTATTTTAAGTCATTTCAAATGAATGAGTAGTGAGTAGCTCAAGCAATATTATAGTGAAGCAATTTGTTTTGCAGCAGGACTAAGTACTCAGAAATCAGACTTTGCAGACTAATACTAGAAGTATTTTTAAAAAAAAATTAGATGGAAGAGTCTCTATTGATGTAGAATCCTGGAATCATTAAGGCTGGAAAGGACCTCTAAGATCGAGTCCAACTGTTAAGCCAGCACTGCCAAGCCCACCATTAATCCCTGTGATTTTTAACAAACCTGGACTTGTATGAGCTTCACCATACAAAGTCTGTTTCCTTAACTATTGTGTGTGCAAATAAAAAAATCTAATGCAAATCAAAGCAGGTCTGTGCCTAAATTAGTCCTCAGACTCTTGATGACATTATTGAAACCATAGTGGAAATTTCAGATGGTTACCATAAGTTAGGAGACAGTGGGCTTTTTTGCCTTGGACTGCAAAAAACATAGTATTTCATATTTTTTCTCAAGTTGATCTTTAAGAAGGCTCTTCTACATTTGGCAGTGTGATTTTTTAAAAGTTTTTTTCTTGCCTCTCCTTTTTTCCATTTATAGAATGAGTTTGAGTGCGAAAGGGATAGTTTTGAAACCTCCAGTTTCACTCAGATTTAATCAAGATCTGTGTGCTGCAGTGTGTCATATGTCTGAAAGCTCAGCAGGTTTGTGCAAGCAAGAACTGCAGAATTTAATCCTGAGTCACGAATAATATTTATTTTAAAAAAATCTAATGAGCTCCAATGTCTATCATCATATCTTTTTAACTGCTGGCTGGAGCTATAAATGGGATATAAATTCAGTAGAGCCTTATCTTCTGTGTCTTGCTGTGCACCTGTTTCACAGGCAAACCTGTGCTGTCCATCTCTTAGGCAGTAATAGGATGCTGATTTGGCTCTACAGAAGTTTAAAAGGATTGCAATCTGGATGTTTAACAAGCATCTTCAGTCAGAAATGATCATTAAGTCCTTCCTAGCTCACTAAAGAGGGTACTGCTGGCAATGTATGCATCATGATTTCTTTAGGACATCAAAATTATTTCCTGGTTTTAGTCTGCAGAAGCACAAATTAGAGATATAAATCCAAGTCTGACTGTTTGAAGGGAGAGATTTGGCTGTTTTTTATTTTATCAGAAAGACACCTGAATCTTAGCTTATTTCCTCAGCTTCACCTACTTTATCGGTGTGTTTTGTGAAGGTGAGAGGACAGAAGGCCCAGGAACTTGGTGCGAGGGAGGAAGTCGACCTTTTGTTGTGCTGCTGCCTCCACGGTCATGCAGCATGCCTGTAGTATGTTAGGAATGGCCCAGAAAAAGCAGAATTACGTTATCTGGAAAGTACCAGTAATACTTAAAGCTATGAAAGATTTTTCTGGCAGCTTTCGTAAGGCTATTCAGAAAAGATATTTTGGGATAGCTATTACATCAAGGTTAAAATGATTCCCTGCCAGCACCACCGAAAAGATGAGGGGTTACTTTATACATTTTGCACCAGTGATGGGCCCCACAAATATTTTGTTGGCCTCCTCCCCTCCCAGGACATGGTTCCAGGCCTCCATTTTCAAGCCAGTTGGTCAAAACCACAATTGTTTTAAAAGCTCTTTAAGGACTGCAACTGCAGCATTGCAGCACAGACAGAAGCTCAGAGGAGGGGTAGCTGTGCAGTGTAGGGATTACCTTCAAGTGAAATGTATGCCGTGAGTAACAATATCGTGCCACAGAGCACAGGCTAATCCAGTGCTACAGCAGTAGAAATCCTGAACAATTACATCTGGTGTTCCAAAGCTGGTTTTGTGTCCCTTGCTCATCCTCTTCTCCATCCCAGATCTCCAGCCTTCCTGCCTGCAAGCTTGCTGTCACTGACAGGTGCTCTGCCTTTCTGCTCTTGTGTCTTTGGGTGGTAGAGAGTGATGCTCACACCTGTCTGAGTGTTCGTGTCACTGCTCTGTGTGAAGCCTCTCTGCAGGGAAATTATTAGTCACGTATCTCCAAACTGTGCTGTTGTGTGGATGCTTTTATGTTGTTTCTCTTTCTGGTCAAACAATGAAATGTACTGCTAAGATTGCAAGGAGCTCTCTCGAGCTGTTTCAAATGGAAATAACTATTATGGATGTTATGCAGTAAATTATTTCCTAGGCAGTTATCCATGCATGAGTTATGAAATTCAATTAGAAGAATAATAGTCTTACTTTGATTTTAATTATCACTTCTGCAATGCAGGTCTTCTAAAGAGTGTTGTTAGCAGTAGTGTCATGTGAGCTGCCAAAGCTCCTCTGCTGATGATGTGGCTTCCCCCTGCACGTGTTTCGGGAGGCAGTGAGCAGCCCGGGGTGCCTCCCCATTGCTGTTGGATGTGATTCTCTCCCAGCTGTTGGTCATCCTGCCGTGCACTCGCAGAGGTATCTATTGCAAAGGCACTTGTGATGAGGTTTTTCAGTCCTTGCTGACCAGATTCTGCAATGTCATGCAGGCACTGAGGAGGAAGTGAGAGCACAGTAACATGCTCTCAAATAACAAGTTTGCCCAAACCTTTTTAAGTTTGGGTGTCATCTTTGCTCTCGTGTATCACTCCTGTGCTTGTGTCAAACTGACAATGGAAACCTTTCAGCACCTCGGCAGGGAGGTTTCACTTTTCCCCGCTACTCCTCCCCTGGCATGAAACAGCAATATGGCATTATGGGTTTATTGGAAGGGGGTTTATTATCCTTAAACTTGATCACTGAGGTAAAACAAGAGATGGGAACTACATGAAATGCTCTCTCACAACTGAAAGACATGCTCGTCAGCAGGAGTATACAGAGACAATTCTGTATGTCCATCCAGTGAACCTCTTTGCAAAGTCAGAGAAGATACCGTAAACAACTAAATATGTCGAGACCTTCACTCTCTCCTCCTTAGCCTGGGATTGATCCCCATTAATTTCTTTAGTTTAGTGTCCCTCCTATCACAGCTCCATTACAGGTCAAGATTTCTCTTATTATCCCTACCAGTTTACTACAGTGCACAGAGGCTAATGTTTGTTGCCATCCAAAGAGGCTGTCAGACAAAGCCTGTGTATTCCAAGGATGAATTTTATCTGAATTATTCAGACTCTCAATACACATCCTGCCACTCTGCAAAGTCTATACTGATGCCAAAAAATGAAATTCAAACCACTGAATATTGAAATAAAATTCACAAATCTCTCCTGAGGACTAAGTTAGCAGAAAAAAATACAAAGGTAACCTGACAGCATGGCTCTAATTAATAAAAAAGTCCTGGGGAATCTCTGAGGGTGCTGTTAGTGTCAGAGGGCACAGCTCATATTGCTTGGACAGAACCACCAGGTCAGAAAACTGTAGGATAAAAACTGGAATCTCAGCGTCAGCCTCCAATATGCTTTTTGAGCTGGAGAATGGAGCACAGTGCAAAATAAGCACGGAGTGAATCAGTGCGGCCTGTGTGAGCCAGTGGTGAACCCACAGCAGACATGATAAAAGTCTTGTGAATAATATCAGTGCAGACCTTGGCTCTCCCCTCCCAGGGACATCAGAGTGTTCCTGGCAGTGACCATACTGACAGCATTCTCTCAGCCACTTAAGGACATGGATGGCTTAAATACAGATGCCTGAAGCCCTCTGAGACACCTCAGCATGTCTGCAATAATTGCATGGGTTTGACAGAGAAGACACGGCACTGCTGGGAGACCCTCACCCTGCTGCAGCAGCAGCCACAAGTCCAGGTGGGGTACCCATATTTAGGCCACTTAATCCCGCTGGGACAAGAGATTCGATACGAGGTGAGAACATCTGAATTCATGCATCAATGTGGGAGTTCAGTTCACTCCAGTCCACAGAGATATAGTCTGTATAATTGATTAATCTAGAAACAATTAATCTCTTTAAAACCAGGATTGAGTTGCCTAAAAGCAAGTGTCTAAAGCTATTTTGGGTGCTGGGGAGTATCCCTGTTGGCATCCAGTTGCTTCAGCAAAAAGAATGTGGGCTTTCTCCATCTTGCATCATGTCTACCAGCCCTGTGCAGATGTCATCTGCCCTGGAGTATCAAATGGCAGCAGGAGCCAACATTAAAGAGCTGAAGCCCATCTGTGCAGGTAGGGCACCTGATTCATCCTCCAGGCTCCCTTGACTGCATCAAACTGATTTCTGCTGATTAAAGAAGGAGCCAAGATACTAAATTTTAAGATAAGATATAAGCCTGACTCCCCAAAATAAAGCTATCTCACTGGAAAAATAACAAGATTTGGGAACTGAAAGCCCCTTTTAACCCACAGCTGGATGATTTATGGGTGCAACTGTCTGTATTCCACCTTTCTCTAACCTCCCAAAATGGCAATCTAGTTTGCAGGGTGATGATTATTTTTAAGTCAGTTTTTCACAGTACCTCTTCTTGTAACTGCACTCCTGGTGTGAAAGAGGCTTCTGAATCCCCTGTCACCCAGACAAGGATGCCACAAATGTGTTCAACCAGGGATTCAGAAGCAAAGTATAACAGGAGGCAAGAAGTAAACTTAAAATTAAGTCTTCCCCTTGCAAGGTGAAAGAGATGGAAAAGTGTCTCTAGGAAATTCCTGGTCCTTGTGCTCAGACAAAAACATTTGGATTTGACTAATTGCATCTATGGCCAGCATCTGATGAGATGGAAATTTTACCATGAAAATGGAGCTACAGGGGAGATTCAGCCAGAGACAAACAACAGCCTAGGGTGGGAGTCCACAAGATAGGCATTTTGGACTTAGCTGCGCAAGAGGCTTATGATTGCCATTTATGACCTAGACTTTTTTTCTGTGTCAACACTTGAGAGAAGTAACAGGTAAAACAGGACAGAAAGTATGTCCTCTAATCAGTAAGGTGAAAAGCATTCTCTTTCCAACAGGAAAGCATTCTCTTTCCCCCCGTCTTCTCTTCTTGGAGGTGATACCTAAGTAAAGTTAGAAAGGTTTAACAGCTACAGAAAAATCTGAATAATTAAGATTTGTTTTAATTTTGGCTACTAGCTAGTAGCTGTATTTGTCATCCATCTACTAGTCTAACCATCATGTAGTATAATTTCCTAGAAATTTCAGAAAATTGGGTTGCAATTGCTTGTGGAAGGCCATTCTTCCAGTCCAAGAAGGAGAAACTACACCTGAGCCATTCCTGGCAGACATTTGTCTAACCTGCTTTTCAAGACCAGCCAAGAGGTGCAGTCTTCATTTTACTGAGGTCTGTGAGGAGCAGAGGGTCGCAGGTGCTGGGTGCAAGGGTGAAAGCAGGTTTGCACAGTTTGCTTTTGTGCAGCCTCTGGTTGAAGCTGCAAGTCAGATGATTGCACAGCTGTAGCACAAACGTTAGGGACACTCCAAATCCCATTAAACCCAATAAGATTAAATTGAAAAATATATTGCAAGCACATTGCTGAATGACAACCACAAATGTGTTTGAGCATGAGGTGGCATTACTTGACACCTTTCTGTATCCTTGGTGCCTCACTAGACTGAGACTTACATGGCAAGAAGTTGCTCCAACCCCTTATGAGCCAGCAAGTTCCACACTTGAGTGTCCTCTGAGTTAAACTGTGCTTCTTAGCAAGATTAAAGGGCAAATGCTCATTTAAAAACAAAAAATAGCATAGGTAGGCAGACACTCTACTCCCATCCCCCCGACATTTCAAAACATTTGTAAACTGAAAGGTGTGAGTGTGTGACTCACTTGTCGGGCACAGATATTGCAGCCATCTATGCTGAAGGAGGACCACATGGAAGAGAACTGCTTTGGCATGTTGTTTTTTCCAAACTATATCCCTATGAAGACCGGAAAAGAATGTACTTACTCCTCAAAACTGGAATGAGAGCCTGCAAACAGAGCTATATCCAGCAAAGTTTTATAGACTCAGAATTATCTCCAGCATCTGTGCAGGAAACATGAGAAAGGACATTCATGCAGTGATTTAAGATGTTACTAATGAGGATAAGGTTGCCTCTACCAACTCTTGTCAGCTTCCCCATGCAGATTCAAGCTATTCCATCATTTCAAGCCCTTCTCTTGAACACCAAACTGCCATGGGCTCTCTTCTAAAGTCTGCCACCAAACGGGTCTGATGAGCTCCGATAGACTTGTACAAGCAGGAAGATTTGTCTAAGAGCATTCTCTGTGGCCACTCTTCTTCAGAAAGCCATGTCACTGGTTTGTGTGTGGTCTGACTAGAAAAACATTTCTCTGCTGCTTGACTGATGGGAGAATTCAGGACCAGGTAGTCATTGCTTTAGTTCTTGGTGACAAAATGTATCTTCCTAAGAGCAATGTTGCTGGCATGACTATCTTGAACCTTGTAGCACAGCTCCTTCAAGTCAGCTGCTACTTAGGATCAGGACAGCAATAGCCAAAGGAATATAAAATCCCTTTAAAAGAATAGCACTTTCAATTTTTTAAATGATTATTTTTTTATGACAAAACAAATATAGCCTCAGTTGAAGGAGACAATTTCTACAAATGCACTTCTTATCTTGCAGTGTTTTAAAGGTTTTCTTCTGCACTTCTAGCTTAATGTCTGGCTATGCTGCTCTGAATAGAAGAAGCTCCTTTAATAAGGATCTTTGATTTGTTGGTTCTAAAGTACAGCTCCGAAAACACCAAAATTCTTATCTGTTACTTTAGAAATATGTAATAAACAACAGAGGCAAAACCTGCATACAGCTAAGCTTGTGGTGTGTAATATTTATCTTTTTATTTAAATTCAGCAGTGAGTAATAGTGCCATATTACTTAGGAGAATGCGTTGCCAGTTTGCTAATCACTCTTCCTAAATGTAACAGATATCCATGGTCCAACAGATATGTATGGTCCAACAAATTGTAAGTCAATCTTCAGGTTCAGTGAAAGGCAATATCCTGAAAGAAAAATGACTTTGGCAGTTTGTGATCAGCAACTTGAGTTACAGTCTTGGTACTCTCAACATCACACTGTTTCATTTAAGAAACATGACTGCATATTTTTAAAGTGAGGACTGTTTTTTTATTTCATTGCAGAAGCCCAGTTTAAAATCATAAAGATAGCAAGACAGCAACAGCCTGCCTCATCCGGAGGAGGAAAAATCATTAAGTAGATGTTAAGTGTAAGAAGGAAATAATTATATATAAGATATGTATAATGGTTTATATAATATATATATAATACCACTTATAGCATTAGACTGATGGTTGTTTAATATGAGACTTCTGTACTTATTCCATTGGTCTGTTCTCTGGATACAAATGTGGTAATTCATTTTTTCCATTGTGAGTACCAATTTATCAGAAACATTGAAATGCCTGGCTTTCCCTGTCTCTGGAAACATGCCTTCCCTATACTTAGGGCTCTGAAGCACTGCTGAAAGGTGGGACAGAAGTGAAGCAAAGGCCAGGGGCTGTCTCAGTGTCACCCCCGGTGACAGGAAGGAAGAGATGGTGGCCCTGCAGGCTCTGCCCTTGCTGCCAGAGCTGGCTTGGCTGAGCACCTGGAGTTAACCCAAACAGTGCCCAGCACGAGCAGGGAGAACCTGCTCCAGTTTTTGATCCAGGGCAACAATGACAGTAGTTGAACACAAAGCAATAGGCCTTTTGGCAGAACCAAAATAACTCAGGAAAAAGCATTTAGGAAATCCTTCATCCCTCGGCAGACAAGTCAGGGCTGGATTGGGGCCAGCTAAGACACACCTCATGGTGTGTGCCAGGCGAGAGCACAGAACGGGAGAGATGAGCTTTCCTCATCCCAGTCTCCCACCGTGCCACCCAGAGCCAGACAGGATATTTCTGACCTGCTGTCTTCAGGGACTAATTAGCTCCGGCTTAGTTTCAAGTGAGCCATGAGACCCTCTTGAGTCAAGCATCAAAATTCCAATCACTCGATCCTAGGTCTGACCTACTTAGCTCTCTGTGAGGCAGGAGGGGACAGCTTGAATGGGCACCTGGGATGGTTCCCACCAGCTCAAGGGTTTTTCCACAACAGGGAGCCATCAGCAATCCAAGTCTTGGGGAGCTTGGCAGAGTAGCACCCGCCTGTTCACCCACCTCCACATCAAAACGTGGATGCCCTTGGTGCTCCCACCACTGCAAGCAGGAGTTTTGTTCCCCACGGCTGTGCCTTCCTCCCCAGCCAACTCCCAGCCTTTACGTGGCCCTGGCACTCACTGTCTGTGACATCGCTGAGCTTGGTAACGCTCTCCCCACAGGGTAGGGGACTTCTCTTGGAGAAGGTTTGTGTGTGCCACAGTGGCTGACCAGCACCCAAGTGAGGGCAAGGAAACAGTGGCACTGTGTGGTGGGAAGCAGTGGGAAGAGGAAGTGAAGAAGGAAGAAGAGCCATATTCTCATTTCCAGTCACCATTCTGTGCTGGCACAGAGGCTCCCACCCTACCAAGAGTCCTGCAGCTGCCTCATTTAAATCAATCAACAGGGTATTCACATACCAGGAATGAAGCCTGCAGTTTGAGGGCTTTTCCTGTGCAGGAGTGCTGCAGCCCCTTTGCCAGCCAGATTCAGTACACAGATGCAGCACATTTGCATTGTACATCAACAGCAATAGCGATGTTAAGTCACCTCACTTGTCCGTTTCTTCCCCATCCTCCCTCTTACTCTGCTGTGTTTCCAGGACACTCGCCTCATTTCTTGGCTAGAAAACTCCACTGGCACAGTTTTACATGAGCAAAGACTCACAGGAACAGCAGCTTTTCTAATCTTATCCTCTCCCTGCTTTAAAGGCCTGCATTTAGACCTCTGACCAGGTGCCTAATCATTTGCCACGTCTATTATGGCATTTCTAGTGCAAGAGCACAGTGACTAAGTCAGGCTGCCTTTTCTGCTGGGCTGCTGGACCAGTCATACCACCTCACCCAGGTGGCTTGAGACTCCAGGCATCAGGATTACTGGTTCTCTGTGGAAAGAGAACTGTAGTTTCCTGATGGAAAGCCATGACCAAAACTTGTCAAAATGTAATTTAAAAAAACCTAAAAGGGTACTACTTATTGTACCTACAATGCAACCTGGCCTCAGTGGAGCAGAGACTCTGGACCTCCCAAGCCTGCTGAATTGGTACCTCAGCAACTGCATTATTCATTTTCACTTTCTACTGTCAATGACTTCTTACTGGATCACACAGAGTTGCGTTTTCCTGAGTGGGGACCATGTCTGTCTGCCTGTAAAGCACTCAGCATACTAAGCTTGCCACAGCCAAGTGTCCTTTCATCCCATGCAGCTGTCACATCTAGACAGGGATTTCCTCCTTCAAACACAGGCAAGGAGAGTAGGGAAGCTATGAATCCTCTGAATTACAGACTTTAATATACACATGCTGTAACACCTCTGATTCAAAGCCTCCTGGGTAATGGGACACGTCTGTGCTGGAATGGAAAGAGAGTTCTGTTGGAATAAAGCTCACTATACAAACTAAGCCACCTAATTCCATTATTTTATTTCACCAAGCCAGCACCCCAAGTTCTAATTCGACAAAGGTCACAGTGGTACACATGTGGCCCGTGACTCAAGCACAGGCAGCCATAATCATTAAGTAATGCACGGCATGTTCAAGTTATGAATGTGCCTATGAGCTTGTGTTTGACCTTGGCCCCCAGAAGTGAACTCCTCTGGATCTGATGTGGACGTAACTAGTTCCTTCTTCAGTCAAATATGGCCTGGAAAGCAGCTGTTTAATAAACTGCAGATGCATTTAGGGGTCTTCACATTTAAGGTTATTTCTTATTTTAAAAGAGCCTGTAAGTGTTTTATTTCTATCACAGGGTACAACTCTTCCCAAGTAACTTCTTGCATCCTGCAGCTTCCCAGCCTCCCTCAGCAACTTTTCCTAAAACCTTTTGACTTTACTGTACAGAAGGATCCTGAAAGTGTTGGGAATAACGTGTTTCCTTATCTCAGTGCACTTAAGAGGCATAACCCACATGGAATAGCCCCACTGTCCCATTCAGTGACTGTTCATACACCTAAGAGAAATCAAGTTTAGGTTGAAACACATATATCCATATGTGTGTACATGGACTCCACACACACATTTCTTTAAAAAGGGCTTCACAGAGTCTTTGACACACATGAAGGAACAAAATTAAACTGTGTCAGGAGAGGTTTAGGTTGAACATTAGGAAAAGGTTCTTCATGGTACCAAGCCTGCCAGAGTTCAAGTAGTGTTTGGACAATGTTCTCAGGCACATTATCCTGTGCAGCTGAAATTCAATGACCATTGTGGGTCCTTCCAGATCAGGATATTCTATGATTCTATGGTTTTTAAAAATGTGCAGCGAGCTTTTGAACCCAGGTGAACATATCTCACTTCAAGCACACCCAGACATCCATATCTTTTAACTGTGATGTTGCATCCTTGTGGTACCAGGAAATAAACTGAAGCGGGACACCTGACACAGCCAGGCGCACTCCTGATCCTGCTCCTGCTCCTCACACCTCTGAGGAAAGAGGGAATACCCTGGCATGGGCCTACCCCGGGAAACTGAAACCTGAAGTCAGAAGCACTTTGCAGCCCTGTCACGAGCTCAACTACCGACCTGCCGGGAGAGTGCCAGAGGGTTGCCTTTGATATCTGTCGAGAGTGTCAGAGGTGTTAATATCCAGTTATAGCAAAAAATGAGCTTTGCAACCAAGGAAAAACTAATGCTGCCTTTCCTTATGCTGGGAAGTCTTTGTTCCTGGAAGAGATGGGTTTTTTTTAATCGACTATGAGATATATAGAATCACTGTGAGATGTGTTTTCATTAAATTGAGAATGAGGGCTTTTTTTAATGTGTTGCTATTCTTCCGAAGTAAAAGAGACATTATACACAGAAAGATTTTGCTAATAAACGAGCAGGGAAATTAAACTATCTAGCACTGTCACAGACTAAAGTTATCTTGATCAATATCTGACACCTCACTAAGTTTCAGAAACACAATTTACCTTTCTCCATTTTTATTCCATTTTACGCATCCATTGGCATGGTTTTTTATGCTTGCTTTTTTCAGTCTGTGGCAAGCTGCTGAGTGAGTTAAAAAGGCTGATGCAAAGAATGGCACTAGGCATTACCCTCTGCACCTCAGTATACAAGATCACCCTGCCTCTGTGGGGATTAGATTACTGCTGAGTGAGAAGGCCTGCATGGTCAAAAATACCCTGGGAACAGTCCACTTCCTGACTTTCCATGATAAGCAGCAACAAAAGAAAATCTGCCACGTGTACCTGTGGACAGTGCTTTTCTCTTCACTCCCTTGCACAGATTTGGGGTCCCCCTGCCTCAGCAAGCTGGGGTGCTTTCACTCACCCAGGAGGAACTGGGAGATGCTCTGTCTGGAGATGTGCTCCCTGAGGGTGATGGAGGCTGTGCTGTCCCTCTGCAGTGACAGCAATGAGACGGCAAAAGGCCACCTGCAGGGAGAGGCTGCTCCTACTGATCCCCCTTTCTCTTATCACCCCTTGGGAACCTGATGCAGGAAACAGTGGTCAAGACACTAACTTTACAGGGGCAAAACAGAAAATAATATTCTATATCTTTTTGCCTATTCAGTTCCCTGAATGCAGCAAGACTTTCTACAAGAGCATCGTAAACCAACTCACTGAAAGAATACAGGAGGGAGTGTAGGAGGACTGGCCAGGCACCGATGGGGGAAGGAGCAAAGTTGAAGGCAGTAGAACGTCATGTGTCCACCTTTCAACGGGAAATAGACATCTTGGCTCATGGCAGGGGCTGGACCACATGCTTGTGACTTCTGGCAATCAGAAGAAAATGAAAAATAGATGAACCATCAAAGACTTGCCTCAGCAGCAGGAGTTCAGTGCTGCTCACAGAACCTCTGTGAACTCACTGCCAGGCCCCAGGAGAGTGGAGGCAGAATGTCCTTCTTCTCCAGCAACTGAAACAAAGGTGAAACCAGCCATCATCTCTTCCTCCACAGCCCATCACAGAGGTCTCAGCACACTGGGGCTGCCTCCTGCCACCAAGAGGTTTGTCACCTCTCCTGACTGACTGGTAATGGCACTCAGGCTGATGAGGACAAGATGGCAGTGCCCACTTGCCCAGAAAAGAAGAGTCCATCTCAGGGTGGGGTAAGATCCAGTCAGAATTTTTCAAGTACCTCTCTGCTGCCTAGAGGCAGCAACCTAGCCATGATGGAGGTCTCCTCATGCTTTTGGCAATCTCCCACAGCTGCTCCCAGGACTCCTTTCCTTGCCCTTCCTGCACACACATGGAAATTTATTAATCATATCCTGGCATCATTTCAGATCCTGCTAGGCCAGGCAGCCTGAAATTACCGTTTGGAACATGGTAGCAGTAGGGTGGGAGGCTCCTCCAGAGCTGCACATTGCAAGTCTTAGGGAAGAGGGCACTGAGAAGGGCTTTGTGCTACACTCAGGCCACTTCTATCTCAAATACATCCTCAGACACAGTCTTGTGTCAGCAGAGAGAACTCCCTGACTTGCTGACCTCTTGCTCACAGAGCTGCCTCACGGGCAGCACTACGTATGTCAAGCATGGCCTCCGAAACATCTCTGAAAAGTCACATTCCCTGCGGGACGTTGATCTTGCAGCATCTGCATGCTTAAAGCAAGGAGGGCACTGCTGTCGATGGGCACAGCCTTGCCCATGAGCAGGCATTTTCCAAAGTTATCCATAAGCCCTGTGGGGCACATGGAGAGATGCTGTCCTCATCTCCATAGCACTTTTGCCTAAGCTCCAGACCAGATGCCTTTCATAAAGGTGGTGTCCCTTGCACAAAGACTTATTTATTTATATATTCCTGACTGATCGATCTCAAAGGATGTCACTCTGTAGATGTTTGTGCCCCATGGATGCACCTTCCAGCTCATTCCCCTAAGCACTGGGGACAAGCTTTCCCCAGCACCCTGGGGTGCAGTCTAGGCTTCAAACCCTACCCCACAAATGAACAAAGCAGCTCAAGCTGAGCTCCAATGCTGTAATATTTCAATGGTTTGATGTTACTGACCTAGCAGTGTTTTTCACAGGCTCATCTGAAATGAGGGCATGCCTCAGGCTGTTTACACAGTGCTGCTGCTCTTTCCCTTCTGACGGGTGTTTTGATGGGGATTTCTGCCATCCACAGAATATCTGGGGAAGAATTTTTTGAAGGGAGCAGCTGACTGGCAAGGGATCCAGCCGCCTTCAAAGCTGTCATGTGAGATTTTTCACAGGATGCCAGAGAGGGCACTGAAATCATCAAGATCACAGGTTTTCCAGGCATGGATTCCTGGTCATCCTACCTCTAACTATTAACACAAGCATTACTTCACAGTGAATGAACTCTACCCACTCCCCTTGCAGAGATGTGGCATGAGGCTCCTGCAACATTTAATGCTATTTAACCTCTCAGACTGGGGCTTTAATGAGATCTAAATGCTGAGTTTGTGCTAGACTGTCCAGAGGAAAATTTGTTTCATCCTGCTGGGCATGAACTTGTAAGAATTCTGGTACAAGCTTAAAAAAAAGAGTTCTGTTCTGCATATGCATCAGCATACCTGCACATTTGTGTGCGTATTCCCACGTGCTGGTATTTGAAAAGGCATCCCATTATGTTTTTGGCCAAAGATTAAATGGTATAAATATAAACATGAGAAGGGATGTTTGTTTTTGTTTTTTTTTCCTGCTGTGTTTTATTGGCTGCAATAAGCACAACATTAACACTGAAAATGAAGAATGGCAAGTTCCACAACTGTGAGCATAGCCCACCAATGTGTGTGTACTGCAAGTGTCCATTTGCGCCTCCTCTGCACAGAACAGAAAGCATTAGGGATGATCCCTGTGGTCCCTTGAGGTTCAAGATCCTCTAACCAGTCCTTGTGGCTTGGAAAATCCTTTAATCAATTGCCTGCAAATTAGTTAAAAGACCTGGTGTCACATCAATGGTGTCGTAAATGTACATGTATCTTCCAAAGATGCAGTCTTATTTTCACAGCTGATTAGGGACTGGAAGAGGTAAACTGGGAAATAGAAGAGCTTTTTTATTAATATTTCAGTCGTTTTCTTCCCTTGATTTTTCTCAGCAGTTTCTCAACATCTCTAAGACGCAGAAGAAGGAATCCCACACTTAGGAATCGCACTCCTGCAGTTCTGGCTGAGAGGAGCTCAGTAGGCTCTGGGAAGACCATGTACTTCAGGATGTAGAGCCAGCAACAGGCCATCCATGCAGATGAACCCCTGACTTTCAGCATGTGTTAGCTTTACCTGTACAGCTACCACTGGGGTTGCTTCAGTGCTTCCGCTGAACCAATAAGCCATGGAATGAGCAGGTATAGTGCAGGCCAAGTTACTTGCACTTAGCATGGGAAACTGTCAGCACAAGTAGCACATGACTAAACCTTCTTCAAGTTGATAAAAAAAAAAGCAACCGGCACTGGAGAATTCAAAACTCCTTAAAAAAGAAAAAAAGAAAGAAATAAAGATAGTTGAGGTGAGTGTCCTTGGAAAGTTAAAGAAAAGGATGTAACAACTAGAGGAGGCAAAGCAACACTTGACATATTTGAGGTGTTATCAGCCTCAGACAATAAACTAGGAAACTTGTGAATGGAGGTCAGAACAAGAATCCACAGGCACAGGAACTTAAAGGAGTAGATCTTCATGAAACTGTGAATTCTCTGCCTTCAGATTGCCCAGAATCTCAGGCTCTTGGCAAGGTCTGCAGGTGAAACCCCTTGGTCTCACACAGAGCGTATCCAGTAGAGCCGGCTGGCAGAAGAGACACTTTGCTGCTGGTCATTTGATTGCCAACTACTCAGTTTCACTTCTTTGGTAGCAAACAATGTTGGGACATATTTAAGAGATGACAATGTGACATTTTCAACTGCTCTGCTACTCCAAAATAAGGAGATGGGTCTGCAAGTGTCAAGGAATGGTAGACTTGCAGAGACCAAACTCCTCTCTACAATGCTCCACTGAAACTAATTGGAAAGAGGACAGAGAGAGATCAGTCCAGGAAAGAGAAGAACCCAAAATGGCATGCTGCATCCTCCAGCCTCTTCTTGAATGATTCAACTGGAGTTACCTGAGGGCCCTGCCTGGTCAAAAGTCAGCACACCCTGCTCAGGCCAGGCCATTTGGGGTACCCACAATCTGTGCCAGTCTGCAGAAAATTTGTGTACCCCGCCAAACAAAAGGAGGAATGCTCTCTGGAGCTAAATAAAAACACTGTGAAACCGTAAGGGCAGGTCTGTATTAAACCTTATGAGCCAGCATTCATTGCTATGTAAGTGAGATCTGGGACTGGGACCTTGCACATAAACAAGTTTGTCATTTGAACATTAAACATGCACTACCCTGCACGGTTTGTGCAAGGAGAAAACAAGCAGTCCATTTCAAAAGAAGACATGTAGTTGGTTGCACACTTCCTCTAGGCAGAGGGGGAGAGGACAAACAGCTGATGTTAATGATACTCTTTGATGCAGGCAAAAACTTACAGGAGTGGGAGAGCTGCAGGGACTAAACAGAATTACCTACTGTGCCTGTACTGGCACAGCCTCTTCCATCCCCTCTTTGGGGCCGTGTCACTGCAAACACAAGGGCTGCTGCCATAACGTGGTCTTAAAAGTTCCTAACAGTCACTACAGCAAATGTCATATGATGTTGTACTGGCAGGGATAGGGCTAGATGACATAGCTGGATTCTCTCATTTCTGCAGTCCTAGGAAAATGCCTTGCCACTTAGAAAATATTTAACTGCAGTGATGTCAAAGCATCTACTGAGAAATGTTTCTGCTGCATCTCATTTCCACTAGTAAATATTGAAAGGAAGATTTTACGAATTTTAACAGATTGATGCAAAATCAATGCAAAACCATTACTTTCTTCCAACTCTTCTTTGACAAACCATCTGACCTACCTCACTGATCAATTGATCTGACCTCTCTTTGCAGATACAAATTCATTCCTGACCACATGAGGGTCTATAACCTCAGCTCAGCATTTAGACAGGGCCAAGAGCTCAAAGTGAACAGAGCATCTAAGAGAATGACAAGTTCATAAACATGGTTTGCCACCATTGGGTCCAAAGCCTGATTTGGCAACAGTACTAGTCTGGGCTAAATCTGATCTTTATCCAAACTGAGGGCTTAGAGATCTCCCTTAACCTGGAAATGGCTCATTTTCTTAAGGATCAATATTCTAAACTCACTGGCCAGAAACCCTGCACTTATTTTCTTTGGGGAAAAACAACAACAACCACCAAAAAACCAAATAAAACCCAAAACAAAACAAAACCCACTAAAACCAAACAGCAACCCACAACCCCAAAATCAAAGTAAAATCCACAAGGAGCATATATGCTCTCTTTGGAGCATATAAAATTGAAAGGACTGAAAGTAGCAATTAAACCACAAAATAAATAGCACCATAAATTCCATCCTGCACATGACCTTTCCCTAGGTCATCTTTTCACCACCCCTTTCATTAGCTCTGTCCCTGTCCATCACGCTATCAAGCACAAGACCAAGACATCACCGTGTGCCCTGGCACAAACCAGCATGGGCATGATGCAGTTTGCCAAGCCTGCCTCCTTCTGACTTTATCACCAACTTGCCTCTTGACTCCACAGTGTGCCTGATGTCATAGCTCAGACATCCTCTGTCTGATTTGCTGCAATTGGCAAAGACCTACAAATTCCCCATGGAAACAAGTCCTCCAACTTGTGAGTGTAATGTTACTATCCTTAGTGTCTTCCCAGAAGGCTGCAGTGTAATGATCTTCTTTTTTTGTAGTTGTTTTCCACTTAATGAGATTAATTGTGGAACGGACATTTGAGAGACCTGTGTTTTTAGATCCAGTCTCCAAAGGGCTTTGCTTGCTGAAGTATCCAGGTGATGAAGACAAGGCTGCATGTCTAAAAGTTCAAAGGTTAACCCTGGGATGACCGATCCCACATAAATAAAAGTCTTGTAATGCTACAGGGCCTTAGGAGTACTCACAGTGGATAAAATCCTGTGCTTCATCTTTCTTCTTGTCATCTTCTTGAAATTATTCATGTCATATAAACTATTGATTTATAAGTGCTGAGGAGAAGAAGTGCCAAACACGTCTGGGGCTAAAAGCTGTCGTGTGGACTTTAGCAATCTGTTGCCCTCGCAGCATCTCGTGAAAGATTTTCCACTTGGCAATCAGAGTGCCCATGTAAAAGAAAAGCACACCTTGTGACATGCAACGTATCTTCAAGTGGAGGTCAGGATACCTGACGTGGTTAACTTCACCTAGCAAGAAGCTCAGAGAAGAAATAGGTCAGGACACACTTAATGGTGTATCAGAGAAGTACTTATCAGGCTCAGCTTTGTTTAAATTCTGGATTTTAAATGAGACCATGTACAACATGTGTGTTACCACCTGCACCATTCCTGAGTCTTCTCTTCCAGCCTATCAAAGTCCTTGCAATGGCTTCAAGAGCCATACCCATACAGTTTTGTAACAGCTTTGATCCATTATTCCAGCTGAGCTCCAGCTGAGTGACTACAGGGCACAAAAAGCCCAGTATAGTCAGAGCAGGTCTTTCAGCCTTATTCAAAGAGAGTTCTTAGCTTGGTCACCATTTAATGTTGTAGTTTCCATGCATTTCTGTTGAAAATTTTACAACCAAAACTGCAGAGCATGAACAGGTGGGGGAGAGATCGCTCAGGACATACTTAACCATTGCTTTTCAGGAAGCTGTAGAAGATGTGAAGAAATTCTTACGCTTGTGAGAACTGAGGTGAGAATACACTTGATCAGGATTGAAAGGTCCTGAACAATGTTGTTTCTGGCTGGTGTTTCCTTGGGAGGGAGATTGCAGATAAGAAAGAAGGGTGGCCAAATGTCATCTCCCCAGATGTGCTCAGATTGGTTTTAGATATGGCACAAAATGCAAGACTTAAGAATGCCCACTTGCCTGGATTTGCAAGATCATGTAGCAACAGGACAAAGGGCAATGGCTTTAAGCTAAAAGAGACTAGGTTTATATTGGCTATCAGGAATAAATTCTCCACTGTGAGGGTGGTGAGGCACTGGGACAGCTTGCCCAGAGAACTTGTGGATGTTCCATCAGTGGAAGTGTTCAAGGCCGGATTGGATGGGGCTCTGAGCAACCTGGTCTGGTGGAAGGTGTCCTTGCCCCCAGCAGGAGGGCTGGAACTGGATGATCTTTAAGGTCCCCCCCAACCCAAGCCATTCTAAGATTCTGTGATTACCAAGTGCATCAAGCTGCTCACAACTGCAAGCACTGATGCATGGAGCACAGGAACTGAGATAAATTCACTATTTGGTTGAACACTGAGTGCAGCTTTGCATGACACCAAGAGGATTTAAAATAGTTGGCGATAGCTTTGCAAGCATTCCTCCACCTAAGACTCACCGAGCACAGTTAGAGGATGTATGAACAGTCCTATGAACACACTATGAGCTAGAAGACTGCTCTGAGAAGTAACAGTTCTTTAAAAATTGTGCCTGGGGCCACCCACAGCCACACGTGTCAGTCTTCAGGCTCATTTCCTTGCTTGCTAACACTTCTGGTGTGCATGTATACAAGTACTGATGTTTATATTCAAAAGTATATAGCTGGTAGCAAACCAGATCCTGTTACACATGTAAATTCATGACAGTGTGTAATATAAAAGGGGAAAATAAGAAGGTAATAATTAGATCTTTCAGTTTGACTTCAGTTCTAGGTACTAAGCAAATACACACTCTCTGTGTACACTGAAATCTACTGACAGCTGAACAATATCCAGAATGGATTTGATAAATTGTGTGAAACCAAATTATTTCTCCTCTTACCCCAGTGTAGTAGATTTTGTGAACGGCAATAGATGTTGACTTTATTATACTTTGCCACTGCTTCTTTCTATCAGACTAGAGTCATAGCATAAATTAACTTTCAACAGCACACAGGCAAAGTCAGAAAACACTTCTGAATAATGCAGCTGAGATTGATATTCTGCTAGAAGAGAAGAATAAATCAGAGAGAGTTCCTTGCACTCTTTTCTTGCACTCACTATGTTTAGAAACATCTTGGACTCCAGAGTAGAGAATATACTTCTTAACTACACAGGTGATGTGAGACTAAAAGGAATTCCTGGAATGCTTTGGAAAAGAGAGTTAGAAACATCGTAAGTTAGTCTTATGAGGAGCAGCTGAGAGAGCTGGGGTTGTTTAGCCTGGAGAGAAGGAGGCTCAGGGAGACCTTCTTGCTCTCTACAACCACCTGACAGGAGGCTGTAGACAGGTGGGAGTTGGTCTCCCAGGCAACCAGTGACAGGATGAGAAGGCACAGCCTCAAGCTGCACCACGGGAGGTTCAGGTTGGACATCTGGAAGAATTCTTCACTGAAAGGGTGGTTAAGCCTTGGAATGGGCTGCTCAGGTAGGCGGTGGAGTCATCATCCCTGAAATTCTTCAAGTGGATGTGGCACTCAAGTGCCATGGTCTAGTTGACTTGGTGGTGTTCAGCCAAAGGTTGGACTCAGTGGTCTCAAAGATCATTTCCAGCCTAAGTGATTCCGTGGTTCTGTGATTCTGTCTGCCTAAATGAAAGAAGTGACCTGGAGGAATGATAATTGAGGAAGGTACAACATACATCTGCAGAGCCTCTGCAGTTACTCATTCTGACAACTTATGGATAAACAAAGGGCTTAATTTTCTAATTTCTGTGAACCTATATGTGAATTAAAGGCAAAGAAAAGTACAATGTCACTTTCTGCATCTCATAATAATCATATTAACAGAAATGAAAATGGCCTAGGATTTAGCAGCAAGATGCAAAATGTACCCAGTGCCCATACTTAGGGGCTGTAGCATGATGTTTATAACTATCAATAAACTCCAGATAAGTAACTTATTTGGATGATTGATGACACAACTGCAGAGGGTACCCGATTTCTGAACTGAGAATTAAATGCTAAAGAGACTCAAATCTTGACAGTGTTCACAGCAAAAGTAACCCTAGCAGCAGCAATAATGTTCTTTACCATCCCTAACCATGCTAATCTTTTAAAAAAGCAACAGATAGAAACAGAGTGAAACTTCAGAACAAAAACATACATGGAATTGAGCTCAGCATTCAAAGATTGTATGAACATGCCAAAACTATTAATTCTTTCCTTGCAGCAGTGAGAGCAGAAAGGTTTGTTCCACTGGCTCCTGGCCAGGTCAGTTCACTGTCAGCCAAGGGGAGAGAATAACCAGAGCGACCTCCTGCCAGTAGTGCCCTGTGCAGTCCCAGCACGCACAAGAACTTTAACAGCTGCAACTGGAAAACAAAGTGGTTGCATTTATCAAGAACAATGAAGGAATTCAAAATCCCTAACAAGGACTCTGAGAAATGTATAGCATCCAAATTTGCCATGCAGAAGCATGTGTTATGATGACACCTTCCTTAATTAAAGTAAGAAACTTCCATTTAGCACCACAACTATAAGCCAGAAATGTTCCCAAAGAGTCTCGTGCACAGGGAGAGAAGCTTTTATGACTGCACATTTGTCATGTGATGTTATCCGTGCTCCCAGAGTTTGTGACCAATATAATGCTTCAAAAGGCATGTCATAGTTTCATAAAAATAGGTGTCTAGCACATACACATTATATATTTGTTTTATATTACGTATTGCATACCAGTAACACGCTTACTCTGTAAGTTTGTTACCAATACATTACAATTTGAATAGACTAAAAAAAGGTGGGCTTACTCCTTCACCCTTCCTGGAGAAAGTCTGACAGTGACCAAGTTCTCCAGATCACCATGGAGACATGAGGATTCACATACGCCACGCTAAAGTCCTGTATTTTTCTGCATGTTATAGTGGTTCTGCTTATCGCCTGCCCATCACTTCCTCTTTCATAGAGGACCTCAAAACTTCTTCAGACCCTCAAGCAGTATGATGCAATAGTTAAAAATTAAGCAGTTTTATGGATATCACCACTTTTAAACACAGGAAACAATACTGGCTAATCAGGTAATAGCTTGCTGATCACTCTCAGAAAATTAGTAAAGTTACTTTTGATACCCATGAACACAGCATGTCCATGTGCTGGTGTGTATCCACATCCTCAGGAAAAATATAAAAGAAGGTTCTTGCTCAAAAGTCAAGTTTGTAATTTAGAGGGAGAGTTGAACTTTTAGAACAAATACGTGTGTCTCCAGCCTAAAACAAACAAACAATTTTTTTTATGGTCTTCTCTTAAAAAACTTTAAGAAAAGAAAAAAATGTTTGTGATCCCAGTGTCCTTAAGCTATTACATATTTTGAACTGAAATACAGAAAACCCCCCCCACCATATTTTTTTATACTTTTATAATTATTTTTCTGCATCCCTCTGAATAAATCTATTCCAACAAAAGATTAATGCAAAAGGTCACCTCTGTTGTTCCCACTGTGTGTTAATCTAAGTCTCTGGTATGAAATGCTGTATTTATAATCCAAAGAAAAGAACAGGGATTGTCTGATGTGCTACTGAAAGTTATCAGGTCCCAAGTTTAGATCAGGGATAATGTCATTCTTTGATAAACAACCACTGTTTCCTCAAACCCAGCTGCCTTTGGCATATCAAATCTGTCAGAGGTGCTTACAGCAGTGCATAGGTTATTATAACACTCAACATATATTCCCACTGAGAAACGGCAAATCACATACCTTCAATGATTTTCATATTTGGTACAGACTTAAGATTATTATGCACTATATATTGTTTCCAGAATAAACTTCTATTTCCAGGAGTGATGTAAGGTTAAAGTTATGAAACCATGCCATGCTCCTAAGAAACCATGTTTTCTTCAATGTTAAATTAAAAAGATTCATTCAGAAGTTCATAAAATATTCATAATTGGGGTTTTTATGGGGGGGAGCTTTAAATTAGAATATTAATTCATATTTTAGTATGTAAAAAAAAGCATACGGATTTTCAATACTCCTGGAAGGGAATACAACTGGATTTCAGAAGAATTACTCAGCACACTTGAAAATCAACAAGAATATTCTTTAATGTCCCCCTAAACCCAGACAGAACTATTTTGGAATAGTTCGGTATGAGAATTGCCTTATCCTGCCAAATTAAAAAACAATTAATTTGCATATAAATTAAGGTATTTCATTAGATATGTAGAACTCAATAAAACCCAGAATTTATCCATCATAAATAATTTGCCCATGAGTTGGAATCTAATATATGTATTTATAACTCAATTTCTCAGCCTCTGACATATTAGCACTACTCGGGGTCTTTATCTTCTAGAATGAAAGTTACAGCGGGAAAAGTGTGGCAAAAATACACTGGTCCAATCCTATTGCCATGGACCAGAGAACTGAAGAATGACAGTCTCTCTCCTTCCTCACACATTCATTTCATCGTAGAATCATGGAATGGTTGGAAGGGACCTTAGGGGTCATCTAGTTCCAACCCTTCTGCCGTGAGGAGGGACACCTTCCACTAGACCAGGTTGCTCAGGGCCCCATCCAGCCTGGCATTTGCAGTTCTCGACTCTGCTGGGTATTAGCTACCCTACCTCAAAGACGCTGCTTATGCACAGAAGAGCTTTAAGTGTTGAAAGGAGATTGGGGCCAAGAAAATGAACAGAGAAAATAGGAAGTAAACCGGTAGCAGCTTGCTGTATGTAGAAAGCATAAGAAAGTAGTTTTCCAGTGGGAAGGGGTTACACATGGGTAGATTTAATGGGATACCTGTTCTTCAAGGACTTCTCTGGAGACAGTATGTGAGTAAAGCAGGACAAATATAGCAGGTGGACTGAAGAGGGAGGAAAAATTAAAAAGAAAGAGAATGCAAAAAGCAGACCAAGAAAGGAGCAAAATAGTACCAAAAATATAAACTATACCAGAGCACATAAACATCCATTAGGTATAGGAAAGAAAGCAGTGATGAAAAAACCCAGAAAATTAATATGAAGTTTTTCTTAACCTTCTTGCATGCCTGTTTTCTAAGTTGAGGTTGTAACTACTTTGGGACAACAGATCTTGTCAGTCCACTTTTGCCAACTATCTCACAAAGGCTTAACCAGTGTTAAGTACTAATCAGAATAGTGTGATCTCCAATCAAGATAAATTAATCTGACATTTTCCCAGTCTGCTGGGCTCCCCAGATGTGAGCTATGGCTCCAGGAGCAGCTGCGTGGACACTGTAGTTCAGCTCCCAGTAGAAGGTGCACAACTCGCACAGGCCATGCCAGTGACTTTCACACAGCTTTATGCTTCTACATCTCACTTCAGCTTGACATCTTTTAGGCAAGGTAGAAATTCAGTTAAATAAATCTGCCTGTAAATCTCCCAGGTTCTCCACTTTTGTCTTCCACACTTATGATAATGCCTGGTGGGAATTGGCCTGTGAGTCGGCAGGACCATCTCTGAGACAGAAGCTCAGAACCTGAGCTACCCTGCCAGGTTCACTTCTCAGAGGGCTGCAATATTTCAATCCCAGTGTTTGATAATGTCCAGCTGGCAGGCTGACAGTGAGACACTCAGAGCACAAGCCAGAGTGCGCTTATTTTCCAGCAGGTGAACATATGAAAAACAAAGTTCTGCCTGGTGATGACATTTTCAATCAGCAAAGTAATAGGGCACCTTAACTGATATGAGTGAAGTGATTGATATGAGGAAGAAAACATGAGCTCTGACTAAATACCTTGCAACAGAGGATTTTGGAGGGTTTTTTGGCCTATGAAATCCTCAATACACAAATACTGCAAGCACTGTTGTATATTGTTGGTGCTGTCTTCCACCAGTTTAAGGCTGCGTTTTGAACACAGTAGGTTATTTACTGTACAATAGAGCACAGCCCAGGGGACAGATGTGTGTTTGTACCTAGAAAGCCAGCCATTGAGTGTCTCTCCGTTGTTTGTCAGTGTCACAAAGATCCAGTGTGCTGACAGCTGCCAAAAAGAATTGTCTGATGTCACTCTGGAATCTAACCTTTCCCTCTGTACTTGGCACTGCTGAGTCCGCACCCTGAATCTTGTGTCCAGTTCTGGGTTCCTCACTTCCACACAGACACTGAGGTGCTTGAGCAAGTCCAGAGAAGGGCAGTGGAGCTGGTGAAGGGTCTGGAGCACAAGTCTCATGAGGAGCAGCTGAGGGAGATGGACGGGAGAAAAGGAGGCTCAGGGGGGGCACTATCACTCTACAACCACCTGAAAGGAGGCTGTAGACAGGTGGGGGGTGGCCTCTTGTCCCACGCAACCAGCGACAGGACAAGAGAAAATGGCCTCAAGCAGTGCCAGGGGAAGTTCAGGTTGGACATCAAGAGTAATATCTTCATGGAAAGGGTTTCTAAACATTGCAATGGACTGCCCAAGGAAGGTGATTGGAGCTGCCATCCCTGGAAGGTGTTCAAGAAATGACTGGATGTGATACTCAGTGCCATGGTCTTGTTGACACGGTGGTGTTCAGTCATAGGTAGGACTCGATGGTGTCAGGGGTCGTTTCCACCCTAAATGATTCTATGATTCTGTAACTCATAAGCATCACATCTGTACTCCTTGAAGTCAGTAAGAACCTGATTTTCCGAGCAATCCCTAAGCAGTCAGCTTAATTTGTTCTGAATTACCACCTAGCAGTCCGTGGGGTTTTTGTACACACAGGTGAATAGAAACAATTTATGTGGGGCTTTATTTATTTACGGGAGTTTTATTTATTTAGCACGGCTCAGCCCGCGCCCATCCCAAGCTCCCGGCCCCCGCGCAGGCCGCTCCCTCTCCCCGCTCCGGGGGGCGGGGCCGCGCCCGGCTCTGGCCAATCAGCGGCGCGGCAGCCGGGCACCGGGGCGGGACTGGCGCGGGGGGCTGTCACTCACGTGACGTCACGGCGGGATGAGCGGGCAGGTCGAGGTATGGCCGCGGCCGCTTCTCGCGGGCTGTGCCGGCGGGCGCCGCTCGGTCCGTGTGCCTGGCGTCCGTGGGCATGTGTGGGCTCTGCAGCCCACCCTGCCCCTCTGAGGAGGCCCTGGAGCTGGGCAAGGGAGGCGGGTGGGTGCGCTGCCGCCTCTGCCTTCCCAGGAGAGCTGTATCCATGGCTGGTGCGCAGCTGCAGCTGTGCCCGTCGTTGTGTGCAGGCGTCTGGCTGCCCCGCGTGTCCTCTGCCATCCGCTTGTCCGGCATCTGCCACCCTTCCAGCGGCTGTGGAAGCAGCAGCTCGGCAAGGCCGCTGAGCACCTGCCTCGGCCTGTGCAGCTTCTCTGGGAGCGCTGCAAGGACCGCCTTCGGCAGACAGCGGTGGGGGAAGCTGTGCCCCATCCCAGCCCCGGGGTGCCATTTTTGCTCTCGGAAGCCACCACAGGGGCACGTGTGCTGCCCAGTCCCCGTTCGTTCCGCAGGTCTTGTGTCTGGATCAGTTCCTCCAGCTGCCTGTGCTGATGGAGGCCCTGTGTCCCCCTGGAGCTGCCTTTGTCTGAAC
The DNA here is from genome assembly GCA_013397725.1 of Rhagologus leucostigma. Classification (NCBI taxonomy): domain Eukaryota; kingdom Metazoa; phylum Chordata; class Aves; order Passeriformes; genus Rhagologus; species Rhagologus leucostigma. Next base: position 420,884 of record VZTD01004424.1, read on the forward strand.
CTGTGCTGTCTCCTGTCCCTGGGGGAGGTTCAATCCTTGCCTCTGTGCAGGCTGCTGCTTCACTCAATGGTTACCTCTCTGTAATTTCAAAATGTTTGCTAGGTTGTGTCTTAATGTCAGATATTCTTGTGGTTTAGGCAGCTAGTTAGGTCTGGAAAAGCTAGACGTAGATATGTACAGAGGGTCAGAATCATTTCCGTTTCTGCTTTGAAGCTAGGTGTGCTTCATTAAAGCAGAACATAAACTGTGGAGTCATAAAGTGACTTACCCATTATTGTATGGAAAATCTTTGAACAGAGGTGCAGTTACTCATTTAGTACTCTTAAATGGAAGAAATAAAAACAGGCTTGCAATTTTGGGTTATTTCTTAATTGTCTGAATTTTTTTCGTATTAATGTGTAGATGTGTGGACTAGGAACACTCTTTTCTTTTTTTTTTTTTTAATAATATTGGGGTTTGTTTCATTTCTAGGTTAAAGTGAAAATACCTTTTGGAAACAAATACCTTGATGCTATCTTTTCTGTCCCTGAGAAGAAACCAACATATGGAGTGATTCTTACTCATGGAGCTGGAGGAGACATGAATTTCCCTCACTTAGTGTCCTTGGCAGCCTATCTTGCATCCCACGGAGTTCTGTGCCTGCGGTTTACTTGTAAAGGCCTTAATGTTGCTTACAGGACTAAGGCTTTCAAAACAGTTGTGGTAAGGAGTGACCAGATTCTTAGAGCAAAGCTTAGATCCATGGGTCTTGTCTTCCAGGTTTCTTAAATTACAGCCAGAGATTAGTCAAGCAACAGCGGGGAAAATTAGATCCAATGTTTACCTAAATGGAGCACTGTGTGTGATCAGAATCAGTGGAAGCATTTCTTAGATGGGCAACAGCTGGAACAGCTGCTACAAGTGTGCGGGTTTGAGTTCAGGGAGAGAGAAAAGCTTGACAAAAAGCAAGGGTGTTTCATGGGAAAACTTACAGCTTGCAAAAAAATGAAAGGATTTAGGATGGAAATGAGCTGGGTGATCTGGGAGGGCTTGGTGAGAGGAGGGAGATGAAAAGAGACAGCTTTGGAAGCAGTTTTGAGAGAAAGAAGTTGATCTGAGAATCGTGCTGGGTCTTAGAGGGTTGGCAGCTGGGAGAAATAGACTTCTGGGAAAGAGTAGGGGACTGGGTCACAGCAGGATTTGAAGCAAGAGAGATTGGGATTAGCATAGCCTTAGAACCTAAGTAACCTTTGGTTCCAAAATCAATTTAAAGTGTTACCTGCATCTGTTTATCTCTTTCTGCTGCTGCCTTATTAAGGATGTCCTTATGTACCTAGGTTTTGCTAAAATGAGCAGCCTTTTGTTGCAAGAGTATCACTTTAAGATTATCCCCCTGATCCGGAGCATGTTGGAAGGAGTGGAATTTTTTTCCTGATTATCTAGGGACTTTTAGTGGGACATAGGAAGCGCTTTGCATCGAGCATGAGGCATTTTTATAGCAGAACAAAGTCCAGTTCTAAAGGAATTTTGTATGATGTCATTGTGATTGTGTGTACGTTAATTTGAAGTCAGACTTTGCTGTCTTTAATGTGGATCTCCATTATTTTTTGAAGAAGCATAATGTTGTTAGTGCATTTACGTTAATATGCTGCTGTGTAAAGGTAATTTTAAGGCATCTGCTAAGATAGCATCTGATTAGTTACTTCCTAGAAAACCTGAAAAAATGTTGCTGAATTTTATCTTTTCTGTTGGGCTTAACTGATTGTGTCACAAACTTTTAATTGGAAATACATAACCTCAGTGAAGGGCATTTTTGATAACCTGCTTTGCCTTTTGATGGGCCAAGAGAGTGCATGGGTTCTGCTACTGTAACTAAGTTGATACATAGTAATCACTTATGTTTAGATAACTTGATAGGACTTGATAGGGCATCTGATATTTTAGACTTGCTGAGAGATAATGTGAAATTGATTATGTTGTTGCTGCAAAATGTTATGGAACCATTTGTGTGATAAAACCCAGGAGAGCACCTTGTATGTATCTGTTCTTGGTTTAATCTGCAGTGCTGAAAGAGCTTCCCATTTTCTGTTTAGTAGCTACAAACACAAGAAATTCCCCAGCTTCCCAGCTATCTTAATTCTGACTTGTAATGCTTCTCTTTCTCTTATTTCTTTAGGAATACTTAAAACTTTCTGATGATTATAAACTTTCTGGTGTTTTCCTTGCAGGTATTGTTTTTATTATCAGTAATTTTCTGTCATTTACTGTCTCTAATAGTAGCAATCTGTAAGTATTCCAAGTCTATCCCACTTTGGTGAAAAGTGAATGAACCCTCCTTATGATACCATAGATCTTGCTGCAGAGGAGGAAGGAAAGAGCAATAGATTGTATTTTCCAGGTACTTTGTCGGAAAACTTCCTTGTCATAAATTACAGGGCATGAGTTTTCTGATTATCCATGTGTACTTTTTAACTGCATGTCTTGAAGAATTCTGGTTACTGGGAAATGGAAAACAGTTTTCCCAAAGCAGGTTTTGGTAATTAAAACCTAGTGGCGGATAATAAAAGTCTGCTATGTTATGCGAAAAGGGGAATAGATGAGGGTGATTAGGAATATCGTGATAGGGGAAACTCTAAATTTTCTCTAAGTGAAACCAAATCTGTGCTGCTGTAAGAATCAGCCACTTGTAACACTCAATTACAGCACATTGTCAGTTCATATGCCTCCTCTTTGAGGAGATACTTTGATATTCCCTTGGAGTTACTGACTGACCTCATGTTACAAGTTCACACTTTTACCCCCACCCCGCTTCTACTTTTACTTTCAGGCTGAAGTTCCAGGTGTGCATAAACACTTGCTGGATTTGTTTTGTGAGCAAGATGCACAGAATTTTGTTTTGAATTTGAGAAAATTGAGGTTGCATGAAAATAATGATACAAGATAATATCATGGCTATCTCAGATTTCCAGGCTCTGGAGCGTAGGACCAGTCCCTGTCTTCCCTTGTCCCCAGGACAGGCTGTTGTTCCTTCCACTATTGCAAAGGATCCATATGCATTTATATTTTCTTTCTTTTCCCCTTCTTTTTTAAACAGGGATGTAAATGTTATAACTAGACAAGTATCTTAGCAGAAAATGTTGAAATTAGGATTAATGTTTTTCATGGAATAGAATATCCCTAGCATTTTGTACCACTGAAGTAGACTCAGTTGGATTGGTTTGGGGAGTTGTTTACTAAACCAGAATGTAGATGAGGTGACAGCAGATAATAATTTTTTCCTTTATTTCTACATGGGAGAAAGGCCGTTCCATGGGCTCACGAGCTGCTGCCTCTGTGGTACGTCAACTGAGCCAGAATGATGATGATGATGGTTTCATTCAAGGTCTCGTGTGTTTATCTTACCCATTGCATCGACCCAAACTGCAGTCCAAGCTCCGGGATGAAGATTTATTACTTATCAGGCATCCAGTGCTGTTTGTCTCAGGATCAGCAGACGAGATGTGTGAAAAAGTGAGTACCCTTGTAAATCCTGCTATGAAAGGGCAGTCTGGAGGAGCAGCAGTGAGCCTCAGTGACGCCTGTATTTCACCTGATTAACAGCCTTCCCTAAACAGGTGTCTTCTGAAGGACGCCTTGGGTAGGAAACTTCATCAGACACAAGGAAGTTTGGCAGCGCTTTCTTTTGCGGCTTAAAACTTAATGGATCATGCTTGATCTTCCACTTTAGCATGCTCATCTTTGGGCCACTGAAATACCACTGATTAAATGGTTTCGATAGGATTGCACAAATTAAAAGTGGCCTATGGAAAGAGTGAGTTATTTGCTATTTTGTTTAACCATTTCAAGTTACAAAACCTGTGCTTTGCCACCGATTTCACATTGGTCACATTTTCATGGCAAATTCTTCTAGCAAAGCAGTTCTACTCCCAAGTCAGGCTTGTGTGGTAGAAAATGATATTTTTGTAGAGATGAAGAGCAGTTGTGCAGAGGCAGGGAAACAGTGCTTTTCTTGCAAATAGGTATCTGTTGTTCTTGTACAGGTCAGCTTGAACTTGGGGCTATGTGCAATTGGCATTTTTCATGCTTGGACAGTTTCTAAGGAGTCATAGTGCTTTTGTGAAGAGTTGTTGCCAAAATAAGTCAGGCTAGCAACCAGCAGATCCTTGGACTGCCCTCTTAATGGGGGAATCTGACTTCGTGACCTGGTTCTTAGATCTGTTTGCTGAGAAATTTCAACAGTGTCAAAGCCAGTCCCTAAGGAATTACATTGCTACTTGGCCCCTGTAGACAAATCTTTCTTCAATTTTACCATTTTATTACCAGCACTACCCTCTGACAGTAAGAATGGACTCCTTTGTCAGTATGGGGAGGGTGCCTGCACAGGGTTGTGATCTGTGCAGATTTTTAAGTACTAATTTTCTGCTATTCTCTGTTTGAGTGAGGGCGAAGCTTCGAGCAGATCCCAGTATTTATATCTTGAATAGAGAATATATTCCATTTTCCTATCAAGGTGTTTTTCATGTGCACACAGATCCATTTGGATTTTAGCAGCTGCCTATTATGCATTACACAGGCAAAGCAAGAGACATCTAGGAGTTTCAGAGTTTGTAGCAGCTGATTCTCTAATATTATTATCTAGTTTTTCTCCACAGCAATTGCTAGAAGGTGTGGTGAGCAAAATCAAAGCCCCTAAAAAAATCCATTGGATTGACAAAGCAAACCATGGGATGGCAGTCAAAGGACGAACAACAGACGATGTCATGGAAGAAATAAATGTGCAAGTTTTTTCTTGGCTTAGAGAGAATGTTCAACTGGAGCACAAATAATTTGCAGTGTTCAAGCAGTATCTCAATTTAGTTTTTCTTAAATGTGGCAAATAAGGAGTTTTTTATTTTTGAGAGGCGTTATTTTTTAAAACTATCTTTTCAGAGGTCTAAGTGCAAATGCAAATAAAGCTTTGTATGAATAAAAAAAATATGCAAAACAATACAGAACTTCTTGAAGGACAGAAAATATATCATGGCAGCATTGTTCTCTGTGTTTCTATACAAATAACCATATACAACACTTGGGGATGCAGAGGATTAAGTAATGCTTTTGACTAATATTTGAAGTAATCTACTGGAAAAAATCTACTTACTGATGCTGCACTCGCTTGCAATTAAAACCTACTGGTTTGTAGGGTTCTGCCAGCACATCCCCTAAGGCTGGCGAGCCTGGTGCACTACTCTGCCTTGGTGCTGTGTGCTGGCACTCCCAGGTGCTTAAAAACCAGTGAGGCAGAGAGAGGAATTTCTGGTCCTTTACAGCGTCTGCCACCTTAGGGAGCCAGATTCTGCCTGTGTGGGGAGGAGGAGGTGGTAATGTAGGCACAGCTGGGCATGTGGAGCAAAGAACATGGGTCACAGTTTTGAGAAGTCCCCTTCACCAATGTCCTTTGTGTAAAGGACTGATCACAGAGGCCCTCTGATAAATAAAAACTGATAGAAGACAAATTGTGTTTAGGGATGGAGGAACTCCTGGAGCAGGAAGCAGTTCTGCATCCATTGTGACATATCACACAAGGCTTCCATCCAAAGGGATCCGAAGAGGCAGGCCAGGGTCTGCACCTCATTACCCGTTAGCAGGAGGAACTCAGGTCCCTGTCTGAGCTCTGACACCGGAGAGTGGATGAAGCACTTTGTATGTACAGGCAGCTGCAGCCTTCCTCATTATGGGCTGTGATTAGCCTGTTGGTATAATCAAGCTTACAGCAGTATTGGAATTGTGTTTTTCCTTCAGGTTAACAAGATTTATTATGAATCCCACAGCACTGTCTTTGAGATTCTCTCTGAAGGACCTAAGTTATGGTCTGAAAAAGATGCCTTTGGATAGATAGATGGGGGTAGGGGGAAAGATGCACAATTCTCATCTGCCCTTTTTTGCTTGTGAAAAGACTCACTATAAACAAGCATGAGTAAAAAGCACCTGCAATTCTAAGGTAACTCAGGACAGGAACACATGACTGATACAAACATGGTTTTTATTTAAAAAAGAAATTATAAAATGTGTTTGAACAAGGCTCTGCCACCACTGTATGATAAAAAGGAAATCGGGGGTGCTTTGTTTTCTTCCATATGTAGATCATGAAATGGTAAACTTCAAAATATCCACTGACATTATCCACAGGCATACTAATCCAGATTTTTCTTCTTTCTCTAAGAAGACAGTCTGAATGTAGGTAAATACTGAAAAAATTCATTTACTTCTGTCAGAGTTCATCTTTGGCCTGCAGTCAAGAAAGAAATATGTTTCAGTTAACTGGACACTTAATTTTTCACTGTCTAGTCCTGCAAATGCATCAAGAAGTGTTTCTAAGTTCGATAGGTGTTAATGGCCTGTCCTGATAACTGATACTGTGGAGCACTGAGCAGCCCTGCTCCAGCAGGGCTGAATAGGAACTGAAGACACCCAGCACTTTACATTTAACTCTGCCTGTACTGTACCTTTTTTCGGTGGCAAGTGCATGGGAAAAGGTCATCATCAGGCTGCTGCACCTTCTCCATCCCATCTCTGATTTTTGGTTCACTCACCTGCAAGCTGGCATATTCCTAGTTTTAAAAAAAGGAAGGTACCGTTAATTCATAAATTTTTTAGGTTGTACATTGGGTTGCCAATACTGCACCAACTCAGCTGAGCCATTCTGTAAAAACTCTGGAGCTACACAACCTGTTCCTGCAGACTGTCACAGACAGGGTGAGCGGACACTCGGCTGCAGACGGGAGCCCCTTCGGGTGCCTCCCTGGAGTTTGGTATCTCGGTGCTAATGCACAGATATTTTCAGCTGTGGTTCACAGGGTGTGTGTCTGATGTGGAATTCTTTGATCATTGTGGGCAACATACACTGGCAGATTAGACCAAGATTTATGGGATCTGACTGCCTCTCAAAGCGCCAGCATAGTCTTAAGGGGTTTCATAGGATATAATTGAATAAATGTTTGTAAACCAAATGAAGATTTTAATTGCTGCTGCTTGCTTCGTGGCTTCAAGTTCAAGACTGGCCAATTTCCAGCAGTGCTGTTGCCCTGAATTCTTGCTGTGTGATTTCTATTTTTGTGCCAGTAGCTGTTAAAAATATACTGACCTGGAAAAGTTTGAAATAGTAACAAAAAATGTGGTCTCCCATGAGATTGTTTCTTGCAAATTCTTGTCCAGATTTTGCAATATTTTTTGCCTGTCAAAGAAAATGAAAGTTTGGTTTATTTTTTTATTGCCCAGAACTAGTATTTATTTCAGGGTGCTACTGTTGTGATTAGGGAATTACATATGATGTTGATGGTTTAGGTAACTCAAAGCATTCTTTTTAAAAGTTAAGGCATTGTTATGAAAATACTCTTTTTTTTTCCTGAAGTTCAATTTGATTTCAAATTAAGGACAATATTATGCAGTTTTAAGTGTTTTTCTTTTTGTAGAGTTGATGAAAATGATTTTCAAGTCCAATAGTTTTTTTTCTTTGTTTTAAAGAAATGCAATTTTTGTTCTCTTCTAGAAATATTACTGAGTACTTCTAAATGCGTATTTTACCTCTTCATCATGATCTTTTGCCCACTGTAGTTTTTCTAGCAGATCACTCAGGTCACTTTTAAATGGGATGTAATGTTTCCACGGCTGCAGCTCATTATAAAAGTGCTCATAGTAGACGGAGTCTTGCTTTAGCACCACACTGTTTCCTGCTAGTAGATAAGGCAATCTGTATGCTGCCACTGTGCCATCAATATTAATTTGATATTTATACTGGAAAGAAAAGGACCAGAAATTATTAAAAACCACGAGATGCCAGTGGCTTGGTTAGGTTATATTCTGAGGGCACTGGTGTTACTGACTTGCCGATATTGAGACATGTAGGACTGGCTAGGCAAGCATCAATGTCTAAGAAGCTTTTATTATCTAGTTTGGAATTCATCACAGTGCAGGTGTACACAGAGCTTCATCAGTTAAGTTCTCCGGGAATTCTTAGGCGCTCATCCTCGGATGTGAGGGTAGATGTGCCACTTCATCCACCGATTTTCCCACTATGTTAGTTATGTTAGTAGTCCTGATCGCTGAATCAGGAAAAAGAAATAAAAAGGAACTTGAAGTTACATAGATTACACAAGGTTCTACAGAACCTTTAGATGTAAATCAGACATATTTATCCTGAGGCTAAGAGCTACATAGCAGTTAATCCCACTGGAGGGATGTCTAGTCATGTTTGTTATTGGTGGTGTCCTGAAAAACAGTGAGAACTGAGTTCTATGAAAAATGATTAGTGGCTTACCTTAAAAAAATCAAAAAATGAAATGTGCTTCACAATAGGGCCATAGAGGCTTTCATCATGTTTGAAGAAAAAAAAGTTTGTGAAAGCAGCATCTATGATCTCTGGATATTTCCTGCTGAGTTTTACAAGTTCAAGCCTCTCTTTGCGGCTGTCACGTCCTCTCCAGAAGGCTGTGGTATTCTTGTCTTCCCACGATGGGCCAGTGTTTGCTTGGACTGACATCATATCCAGGCTGACTCTGCAGGAGAAAGAAGTGATTTAATAGTGAAGCCTACTGGAAACTTTTTAGAGTGCAATTACTTAAAAGAGTTCACAGTACCCATAGGCAGAGAGCAAAGATGAAGGTAAGTCATGAGCACGCCACGATGTGTTACTGTATCAATCATTTTAGCAACAGAAACAGATAATGAAATGTTAAGTTCACAGGCGTGTGGCATGACAGCGTCAGTTCAACAACATGGCATGTGGAAAGAGTACCTGTCAGCTCTCATGGAAAAAAGTAGATAAAAATGGATATGGTTGCCAGACAGGTGAAGGTGATGCAGGATAGCGTAACTTGCTCAATAAAACAAATTGCACATCCTTAAAAATGTTGAGAAATTAAAACACATAAACTGCGAGGGCAAATGATAGCAAATTTAGAAAAAATCTTGATAAAAAATGTGGAAACTGAATTAAATGCAGTGAAATGATAAACAAGTTCAAGATGGATTACAAAGATTTCTTAGAAACTGTCTTTGTAGTGTTTCAAGACAGAGCAGAGCAGTTGCCAAGGCTAGTTATGGTCAGTAATCAAAGTGGGAGATGGTAGCTCCTAGTACAAGAATTCTAGCTATGTTAGGATTTGCAAGGTACACAAAAAAAGGATTCTAACAAAATGAGGAAAGAAAGACACCTGGCCAGCTGTCGCCAAGTTCATGGGGGCAGAAACAAAGCAAAAAAATCAAATGCCTAGCCCTGAAACACTCTTAAGTGCTATTTTCAGTGACTTGACCATGTTTAGACATATTTAGATTTTTGAAATGAAACAGTGAAGTGTAATGTTAATATACTGATTACACAGCTACTGCCTACCCAGGGTGCCAGTGTCTCGATGAGTACATGAAAACAGTTAATATACTGTTAACACACAGATCTCTATGGAAGATCATTCACTGTCAATTTTGTGAAAAGTTTAAGCCATTTCTTACCGTCCCATAGTCTCCAAAACTGAGTCTGTTAAGTCATATGTTGGCATGACAATGTCTTTTGACTCACTGGACCCACACCACGAGAAGATCGGGTGCAAGTTCTGTGGAGGCTTCCTTTTCTCCAGAGGCCAGTCCCCCAAATTAACAAAAAATTCTACATCTGGCATTTTCACCTAAACAGAAGCAAAGTAGGGACAAATGCAGTTTAACACAAAACAGTATTCTGCTGGCATCTTGCATTTTGAAAACAACCTCACTAAGAGGAAAAAATAGCCTGGTGTCTAATATACTTAATGTACCTGTAATAAATCACTGAAGTTCAGAAACCTGTTAGAAGTACAGAGTAAAGCCTACAAAATAGTATTTTTTTAAAAAAGGTTTGTACAAAGTTACATAAGGCATAGGAGCATTGTTTTAGAGGATGGTTTCCTGTTATACTTTACATGACTGGCCACACAATCTTTTTATCAGGCTAGCACTGGGACCTAGTCAGCAACTGTACAGTTCCAAGGTAAGTTGGATTACCTTGTTACTATACGGAAAATTGCTGCTGGGTGGTAAATCAGTTTTCTGTCACATCAGTGATCTGATTCACCCTGTGTCTGCAGGATGCCTAAATCCCAGAGAAGAGAAGAAACAGAAATAAACAGCCATGATAGGAAGATCACATTTAGTCAGTGCTTCGGTTAATTATTAAGCATAGCACCATCACTTATTTAAAGTATTTGGTAGTGTGGCACCATACCTGAAATCACTGTCACAGCCAAAAAGCAAGCAAAATACTGTTGATGGCCAGGAAGCAGGACGGAAGGCATAATTTTGCTGCTATATGAAACTGTAATGCCTATATTAAGGCATTAATATCCCTATATTAAGCATTGTGTGTGGTTTGAGTATTTTCAAGTGAAGTAAGAAAAGGTGCAAAGAAAGGCAGCTTTGTAGTTTTCCAAAGAAAGGATCAGCTGCCTTGTGAGGAGACACTGAAAATGGTGGTACAGTTCAGTTTGGAGAGGCAAAACATGACATATGGCTGAGTTTTAAAGAACCCTGAAGGCACACATAAGGTCAGTGCAGAACTAATGTCGTATCTCAGTTCACTCTCTTCATTCCATTTTTAAAAAATATACATCTCCACTACATCCCCCTCAGTTGCCTCTTTCAAAGCAAAAGAAATTAATAATTTGCCAAATATCAAACACTCTTCTAAATGGTGGAAGATATTCTTTCCAAAGGGTGTTTGCTTCATGGTCTAATGCTCAGCACTAAACTTCATTACTACAGTGCCATCTAATGGTTGTAATGGGCATAAAGCCCTACAAATTCTATTTCCTACACATCCTCAGCGGCAGAATCACTCAGCAGCTTAAATCTTCTTCTCCTCCAACCAACTATCTACTGTCACTCAGTGACACTGTCCTAATAGAAATTCTTGAGGTATTTAACGGGACTGAGACAAACTGTGTTTTCTAGATCTGTAAACAGTTTCTGGTTTTGGAGTTAGCAATCCTTTTTCAACCTTTAGTCTGAAGTCCTTAGATAGCAATTTAACTCCATTATTTCTTGTCCAACACTACTGACACAAAAAACAATTTACTTCCACCTTCCAGAGAACAATCTTTTAGATAATTGTAGTCTACATTCACGGCTTCCCTTAGACAGTGTTAGACGAAACAATCCCCAGTTAAATTAATGTTCATTTGTACATTTAATCATTTGTCCCATTTTCCTGTGCAATGTTAGTTCAGCAATGTTAGATCAGCAATGTCAGCAATTGAGCAATCCTTAAAGCATGACACCCAAAGGCAGAAAGAGTAGCATAACTGATCCTTTACTAATCCTGAGGACAGTGGAAAGGTTACTTGACATTTCTTTCACATGTTATGTTAACTTGCGTTTAGCTTTTTGCAGCAGCGTTCCACTGCTGAGTCACATTACATCAGTGACACTGTAACTGCCACACTTTTCTGCAGAAAATAACCACTCACTCCCTGTTTTAAACAGCTGCCATAACTATATCACTTATCTAGCATTTGTGTATTATCCTGCCTTTGTCACTTAATTTTTATCCATTTTTCCATAAATTTCTCTTGTTAAGAAAATTTAAAATTATGATGCTGTAACATGAGGTGTTTGAAGGTTCTTTCATTTTTTTAATCTGAAAATTCAATAAGCATATTCTCTAGTCCATCATTCAGTCAAAATATAACTAGTTATTAAATGGTGACTGAACCTACAATAAATCTCTGAAGAATATTTCTGTGACACCTTTCATGTCTCTGGAAGCACTGGCAACTATTATTTAAGTAAGGCTTTCCAAGCAGATTACATTAGTTTCTTCTGTGCAGAGTTTTCTACCTTGTTTGTGAAAAGCTTTTGAGACTTAGCCCCAAAAGCCTAAAATAAAGATACTTGACATCATAATAGAAATGTATTACCTTGTTATAGAAAGGAATTTTACTACTATGACATATTTTATGATAAATCCATGTTGTTTCATACCAATTACCTTATCTTTCAGCTACTTATAAATAATGTGTTTGTTTTTATTAATTTTTTAAGAAAGCTTTTTAGGTGAAGAACTCTATGTTCAGTAGTTCCTCTTTCTTCTCCTCTTTTTAAAAGAAAAAGCACTTTGTCTTTTTACAGTTAACATAGATATTAACTTGGCTATCTTCTTATTCCTCTTACTATTCTTTTTATGCAAAAATGACATATTTGTGTGTGCTGAAACTTCAACCCTGCTATATTATGTCACTGTGTACATACTGTCAAGGGTTTTTCAGCATTTCCCTAGGAAAGAGTCTGTGTGCTGCTTTTTTCTTGTACATCAGGGGAGTTTCCCCCCACACCACCTGCTGGGCTTTTGTTACTCCAGTGGAGAACAATATACATTCCCTATTTTTTTTAAGCCGTCCTGTAAAATGTACTTGCAGAGACAGAATTTTCTATTAGGTGTTACACGATGATTTATTTAGTCTACAGAAAAAAAAACCCAAACCAAGACACCCTGTCCAGGCTTATCAAACTCACCTATAAACGCCTGCTATTCAATTAACTTTTGTGATACTCCAATCAGATGGCATTCTAGAACATGACAGCTTCAAACGAGAAAAATCCATGACCTTTCCATAATTAATCAACAAGCAAGAGTTTTTTAACAGAAACAGCAAAACAAATATGCTGAAGGGTATTTAAGCCCAGGCTTCTATAAATTAGGACATGCAGAGTAAGTGGCTGTACAAATGTACTCACTTTTCTTGTCAAAGAAAGCAGTATGGCATCCATGAAAATTCTGAAGCCAACATGTTCCCCATATGTCTTTATATAAACCTGAAAATAAACAAAGGTTTTACTGGGTGATTTCATTTCAGAGAACGGCTGGCACAATTTAGAGCTCTTTTAATCACTCAGTAACCAGTCAGACAGATTGTATGGCTGTAGAGTTTCATGAATCAGCTGGGAAGCAATAGAAATCTCATCACAGAAAAATGATGAAAAAATAAAAAATTACAAGCTTTGCTTGCTTTTGCAGATGTTTGAGGTCTGTTTCATGGAAAGAGAAACTTGCCTATTTCTGTAGTGTTCCATTCTTCTAATTTCCATATAAAACTCCACTGAACTAAGTACAGCTTTGTTATAAAGAATTGTAGCTCTGATCCTCAGTGCAGCTAAAAGTGGTACTTCTTTACCTCAGAATTATGCACACGTAATTTATTGATGCACTTCAAATTAGATGATCGTGACACCTCACAGCAGTATTGCTCAGAGAACAGGAAACTGAATTAGCATTTAGGAGACTTGGGTGTGTGCCCAGTACTCATACTGATTACCTGGAAAGTAATTTGCTTTCATTGTGTTTCAGTTGTAACGTGGACAAAAAAGCACTCACAAAGTAGGACAGATATTGCTGAGCTCATTTACAAACTGCAAAGTATTCAAGGACACAGAAGCAAGCAAAGTCTTGTTCTTAAAGAACGGACTACAAGAAGCTCTTACAACTGAGAACAGACAAACTGCCCATGGCTTGCCACCAAATTCCCGTACAGACTTCCGATCAACCTATTCCATACCTCATTGTCTTTGATGGTGTAGTGACACAAACTCTGTCTTTGTCCAAACCTCTGCGGAATTTCTTTTGCAATCTTATCTGGGTCAACAATGGGAAAATTTGCTAGGTCTCTCTGAATCTGTGGAATGGTTTGAGGGCAGTTCATCTCTTCCAGCCATGCACTGCTTTCCTCCTGAGGGCAGTCACAGTTTTCATGGTAAATGGGTCCTATTGGGAACACAATTATTATTTTATTTTTAATAAGTCATAATATTAAGCTGTTGAGATCACAGAACAGGGTCAGGCACTGAACATTCATTGCTTAGGGCCAAAACTTCAGCAACTCTAAATGGACATGTCTGAAATCCTTTTTAACTCTAATGGAGTCATGTCAACCTAGATCAGCTTCCATGTGAGACCTCTACATGTATTTATTAAGCAACAGCTTCACAGCATTTGCTTCTTTTTGTTATTTTGAATACTATGCGTAGGACACATAAAACAAATCCGTAATTCCAATTGGATTTGATAGTCCAGAGAAGTACTGTAGTCCAAAAGAATCCTATGCTTGTAGTAGAAGACATTCTGGGGCACACTTTGTAAGCCATGATAGGAAATCTGTGTGTAGTGGTGCCTCTTACCTTTTAAAATATATGGAGACTTCGCAACATGCTTATCTCCAGTTTTGACTTCTATCCTCAGGCTTTTGTAGCTCGCATACATCCTGTACCTCACGAGGAAGGAACCATCTTTCCTGTCCAATACTTGCACACCAACACGAGTGAACTGTTCTTCGGGAGCAGTGATCTTCACCTGGAATGCATTTTCACCTGGAGATGAAGTGAACCTACCCAGAGAATAAGTGGGAGCTTAACAAACAAAGGAAACATACAACAGATTTCTTAGTCTGGTCCATTCCTTTGCAAGTCAACAAATTTCCAGTGACTTCTCTGAGCCACGTTAGGCCTCTACAAGCACATCCCAATGTTCACAATCAAGGTGTGATTTTTCCAAAGAGAATTTTGGTAGACTACCTAAAACATCTCACACTATTAGAAGCATTAGATATCAAGAAGGTTCCAACAGCCATGAGCACAGCTCCAAAAATCACTTGGTGCCCTACACTTGGTGCCCTACTGGAAATACAGTCTTTGACTATATGGGAACAAAGCACCTTTTAAAAACCAGCACAGCTTTTGATTGGTAGCAGCTCAAGTGTAAAATAATGGGAAGGTAGAGAGCATGCAGGTAAATGGATCTTGGTGGATATATGTTGGTGTCCTTTCCTGTAGGGCCAGAACAAGGGCAATGGTTTTAAACTGAAAAAAGGATAGATTTGGTTGGACATAAGTAAGAAATCATTTACAATGAAGGTGGTGAGACACAGAAACAGGTTGCCCAGAGAAGTTGTGGATGCCCCATCAGTAGAACTGTTCAGGGTCAAGCTGGACAAAGCTTTGAGCAACTTAGACTACTGGAAGTTGTCCCTGCCCATGGCAAGGGGGTTGGAATGAGATGATCTTTAAAAGTCTCTTCCAATCCAAACCATTCTACAATTCTATTAAAAAAATATACTAGAACAAGTTTCACTTTAACAGGTTAATAAGTTTATTATCTTACATTCAGAAGCAAAATGTTTTCAGATTACCTTATTTTCCAGGTATTATTTAAGGAAGTAAAGAACAAAGTTAAACTTCTTAATCATTATGGTAGCTTATATGGGGAAAAAAACAAGGAAAATGTGATCATGTAATTCAATGTGTAAATGAGATATTTTGGTAAAATTCACCATACACAAAACATAGAAAAACCTCCATAAAACCAAATAAAATAATCTGAATAATCATGAAGTTATCACATATCATTGAGGTATTAACAAAGTTGGTGCAGTCAAAATGCTGTCAACTTCCTTCCACCTTTCTTCCATCTCCTTAAACATAGTCCCAAATACTTAGGGAGAGCCTGGGATAGAGAAAGGTGGTGGGAGTAGCTGAAGTAAGGGGTTATAACCCAAGAGCCTGGTCACCTTTCCTAAAACTTGTCCAGACATACTCGAGAACTGCCAGTTCAATCAAATGCAAGATATATTTACTATCCAAGTTAAGCTGAATTGGCAGCTTCCGTACTCACACAAGACACGGTGCACCTAATCTGGATGACCTTGATGGAGCATTCTAGGTTGTATGACTAGCTTTCCTATAGAAATGGAAAGCAATGAGTATCCTCTGAAAATCAGAGGAATCACAGAGTTGTTAGGGTTGGAAAGGACCATCAGAGATCATCTAGTCCAATCCCCCTGCCAAGGCAGGGTCACCTGCAGCAGGTGACACAGGAACATGTCCAGGGGTGTTTGGCATGTTTGCAGAGAGGGGGACTCCACAGCCTCCTTGGGCAGCCTGTTCCAGTGCTCTGCCACCCTCAGGGTAAAGTTTTTCCTCATGATGAGGTGAAATTTCTTGTATTTTAGTTTATGGACATTGCTCCTCGTCCTATTTCATTCCTGTGAAGTTTACCTACTGGCCTATGGTGTAATTCCTAAATGATTCTACTGATCTTGTGGCTCGGCATGTAGAAGAAACATTAATGTTCCTAACAGTGGAAACAAGCAGGATGCCTGAGCCTAACAAATTAAATGTATTAGTCACTGCTAAAGTTTTGACAAAGGCTAATAAATCATTAATTTTTCCACTGACTAACACGTATGTTTTGCTGCTGAACGTTTCCATCCTCTTATCTCGTCCCCTCGCGCCGTTATTTGATACTCCTTGAAAAGATAAATAAGCTCTTGCCAAGTGATATACAAAAAGAGTCACGTAGAGAGCTTCTAGCCTGCTCTTTCTACAAGACAATCGCAATCCTCTCGGTTTGACCCTGCCCACAATCTCCCCGAAAAGCAGCCGCCGCCCTCACCTCAGCCCTTCGGCGTCCACGGCCTGCACGTAGAAGTACCGTGCGGGGAGCGCGGCCGCGGCGCGCAGCCCGGGCCCCCACACGGCGCTGCGCTCGGCGCTCGNTGCTGCCGAGAGACGCCAGCCGGTTGGGAGGCGCCGGGTGAATCCCCGGGAATTATTGGGATCCAGCGCACGGAAAGCGTTGAGGGCAGCTGGCTCTCCCCGCGGCCCTGACTTACGCATCCGGACGTCTCTGCGCTGCTGTTTAACGCGTGCCATGAGCTGAAGTTTCTCCCCCCTCCCCTCCCGCCCACCAGCCTCCCTTCACTCCGTTCCCAAACATCAGGGCGGGAAATGAAGTTTATAATTAGGAAAGTGTGTTTTCAAAATCCTCCCCAGAGGAGCTGAAGGTGACGAGCTTCTTTTATGCTGAGAGTGGCAAAGCCCTGGAACAGGCTGCCCATGGAGGCCGTGGAGTCTCCCTCTGGAGACATTCCAAACCCACTGTGTTCCCATGCCACCTGCTCCAGGTGACCCTGCCTTGGCAGCGGGGTTGGATTAGATGATCTCCCGAGGTCCCTTCCAATCCTAACAGTTTTGTGACTCTGTGATGTGTGGCTGCCGGTAGTGCAGGTCTGGGATTGTCTGGAGCAGAGGGGAAGGGGCACCTCACCTGCTACCACCAGGGCAGTCACTCAGTGCTGGCCTTTGGTGATTCCATGGCCCTTTGTCCGTCAAATAATCCATCTGCCAATTGCAGAGAGCTAGTCCCAAACACTAATGCTATTCTTAACTACATACAGAATCATTTATGTTGGAAAAGACCTCTAAGAATATCGGATCCAACTGTTAACCTAGCACTGCCAACTCCACCATGTCCGTGAGCACCACATCTACACATCTTTTAATTACCTCCAGGGATGGTGACTCAACCACTTCCCTGGGCAGCCTGTTCCACTGCTTCACAACTCTTTCCATGGAGAAATTTTTCCCAATATCCAGTCTAAACCCTTCCCTGGTGCAACTTCAGGCCATTTCCTCTCATCACTTACCACTTGAAAAACCAACACCCACCTCACTACGACCTCCTTTCAGGTAGGTTACACACACTCATATCCAAATGCTTTTCTTTGTCAAAGTTTAGCTACAGAAACCTCATGAAAATTAAAGCCTGTTCATGGGAGAATTTATATCCCAAAACATACTTTCAACTTTGCTCCTTATTGCTTCTCTCTTGTTAAGGCAAACAGTTGAAAACAGAAAATTGAAACTCATCGGCAAGGACTCATGAATTTCAAAGAGATTTTGTATCTTACATTTTGAAATACTGCAAATATGCTTAGAGAAAAGCACACAAAAATCGCTTGCTTGGAGAAAATTGCAAGCTGAGAAATGACAACTTGGGTCAACAAAGAGAGTCTTTTCTAACCAACAACCTCGTTACAAAATGCCTTAAATATTACCAAGCTCCAGCTTTTAAAGACATAGTTTTTGCCCTGTTATGTTCTCATGGACATGACTTTTCAGGACATTCAGCAGTTAGAAGACTTGTATTTTCTAGTCTAAAAATTCACACAGGCTCTGTTGTATATCCATGACCCGTTAGCTCCTCTCCTTTCCTCATCTTTACTCTCATGATGTGTTTTACAGGCAGAAATCACACTCCTTCTCATCTTATATTTTGCTGTATGAGAGAAGCCAGTCTCCTCTAGTGGAAGAGAACTTTAAAGATGTTTTTATTTAAAAAGAAATTTGATAGCTGTAGAATTCATAGATCATCTTTCCTCCTCTCAGCAGGATGGCACTGACATTAAAAAAACCACACCAACAATGGAGTAAAGGTGACACGCTACCACCCTCCCAATGTTCTCTCCTCCAGCTTTTTCTCCTCAAAACTGCAGCTCAGGGAATCCGTGCAGATATTTGGCACTATTTGAGAGCACCCAAACAGAAGCCGTAACCCCAAACCCAACTCTAGGCGGAGGCAG